>CM024244.1:6842745-7442745 GCA_013421045.1 Propylea japonica
ACATATATACCCTGGACACTTCTGTAGAGGCATTCTTGACAGGAAATTTCCTCTCCTAGAAATAATTTGAATTGTATGGTTGATTTGAAATCCTGCGAATGATGTAAAAATTTTAGAAAATACTGGTGCCAGGTGCTTTTAAGAGCAATAAGACTATTACCTCAAAATTTTGTATAGAATGATACTAAATACATGAATGCAAAATCTCAGCATGATCAGAATGATCTGTGGGAACTATTCAGAAAATAAAATATGTAAAAGTATTATAAACTAAAAATTCAAAATTCCATGATTCTGACTTTTGGTTTTTGATTTCATTTCAGTGGAGGCATTAGAATTTTCTTTCAATATTAGGATAGGTTTTTTATGATTGTGTCAACGCAACTCACACAAATTTTTGAGTACTGCTCTGAATTGGTTTTGAACATTTTATTGCGACGATTTTCCTGGTTCACGAACCAAAACTAACCTGAAAATTTTAAATCTCTAGGAAAATCGTGTTTACGGACGGACAGCTCTACAGACAGAATTTAATCAGACCACGGATTCCTCATCAGGGAGTCGAACCTTATTGTTCGGCTCAAAATTAGAAAATTACAGACATTTAGGCAAAACGATAGGGAAAAACCCGGAAAGATGCCCTGTGGGATAGATGCCCCTTTTTCAATATACCTAACTTTGGAAACACGTAACAAAAAATTGATTTTATAAGTGGATGCTACAGTCACCCTGGACTTCAGTTTTTTAAAGGTAATTATATCTCCGCAGTGAACTTCAAAAAAAGCCAAAGTTTTAGAGGTAAGTATATTGGCCGCTGTATAACTTTTGAAGTGGTAATAAATTCAGTTATTTTTACCACGTCAGTACCGTGTTTCATTGAGTGTACATCTGAGTATGCATGGTTGCTGTTTTCTTCTTAATTTATTCAAAAAAATCATGAGCATCTATTCCTATCGAAAAGAATAGTTGCCCTGAATTTCGAGGTATAGATGCCCCTTAGGCATCTACACTAAAACCTTATCTTCTTAGCTGATTTTCGATTCATTGTGATATTTTGATTTTGAACTTGATTCTTTGTTATTTTTGAGACTTAATATTTTAATAATTTATTATGCATGTGTGGTATAATGCTTTATATTAATAAGAAGAATTCAACTTTTTGTTTTATATACCTATGCTTGTGAAATCAATTGAAAATGCACAATTGTTATTAATTCGATCCATGTTGCGTAGATGAAGTTGCTGTTTTAGCATGGAAAATCTCAATGTATTTAGTTGGGTTTTTGGTTCACATAGTATGAAGGGCATCTATCCGTCCCATATTTTCATAGTGAGGCAACTATCCATACTTGCAGGCATCTATCCCCGAAGAAGGAGTTCCACAAAAATAAATTTTTTAGGGCATTTGGGATTGCTATTTCAGGGAAAAGTCTCAGTATTTCGAATCAAATAATGGGGCTACCTACATTCATAGAAATTACTATATATTATAAAATCAATATTTTCAAAAATATGAGGCAGTGTCAAAAAGTGGGGGCATCTAACCGGGTTTTTCCCTATAGCAACCGTTCAAGGAGAACGGAACGATCGATAAAAAATTTAAATACAATCCCTATAACGAACGTCTATATAACGAATTTTTCTGTATAACGAATTTTGTACAAGACATTGCACCTTGAATACAAATTCCATGTTAAAAATACCCTTTAAAACGAAGTGAATTCTCTCTAGAGCGAAATATTTAAAGAACATCACTCTATAAATGGGTATTGGTATAAAAGTGTAAGGGACGTACATAATAAATCCCGAATTTAAACTAAATCATTACGGCAAGCAGAGAGATCCTTCAGAAACAGTTTTAAATACACCCCTGAGTGTTTGGTTTCACTCTAAGGAGATGCTTAAGTTTGAATGATAAACTTAAATATATCTGTGAAGTCGACCGCGTCATTGCCGACTATAGAAACAAAAATCTTTAAAACGAATTTTTTGCGGATTTAGCGCTTTCGTTATAGGGAAGTTCCTTTTATTTTATTTCCAATGAATAAAAAGTAGCCAATTACCAAAATAGACATTGATTTATTTTCATAAAATAATATACTCACTCATATTATCCGCTATCCATTCGATGTACTGGCTCACTCTCGTATAAACTCCTGGTTCATTGGCCTTGCACACCCTTCGCCATGGCTCACAATTCCAGCTAAATACCACTGGCTCGGATTATTTGGATTTTGACACATAAATGGCCCCCCACTATCTCCTTGGCAAGCATCTTTGCCACCTTCAAATAGACCTGCACAGATTTCTTGGCCTTCTATATCTTCCTGGTGCTTGCAGTTTTTCAAAATCGGAACTTCTACTTCTCTCATATGATCAGCTATAACATGTAAAAGAATTAGAAATAGAATTATTTTGGGTGAATATTTGAATTTCGGTGACCCGCAGATATCGACCAGATTTTGGTGTCATTGTATTTATTGAGTGCTCTTGAACAACATTAGTGAAAGCAATAGGTGGCGGTCTGTCTTAGTTCAGAAAATATGGGCCCCCAAAGTTCCAAAAATGTTCCACCTTCACTTCACTTTTTTTTACTATAAAAACACAAATTCACTGCTCCAATTTAGTCTATAAATCACCTTCGAACATTTAAATAACTATTTGATTAATTTCATTTCAGGTATATTCAATTATTGATGCATATACATCGAAATTCTAGAGGCACCACATATCCACACACGTTCTTTATGGTAATTTTGGAGTAGTTATACAAGGGGGATTCTGGCACACCACTACTCCGTCCTTCGGCTAGTGACATATCAAATGATGGCGGGAATTACGGGAAGGCCTCGTATCACATTCGCGCGGAAGAATCTGCGGCAGTGCCAAATCTACCTTAAAAACGGCGGCCATTCCCTCCCATTTGTGATTATGTGGTACCTATAGAATTTCGACGTTTTTGCATTAATTATTGAGTATACCTGAAATGAAACTAATCGAATAGTTATTTTAATATTTGAAGGTGATTTATAGACTAAATTGGAGCAGTGAATTTGTGTTTTTATAGTGAAAAAAGTGACGTGAACATTTTTGGAACTTTGGCGGCCCAAATTTTCTAAACTAAGACAGACTATTGGTTTCACTGATGTTGTTCAGGAAAACTCAATTAATACTATGACATCAAAATCTGATCGATATCTGCTGGTCGCAGAAATTCAAATATTTACCTTATTTTGTCAGATATGTGTACTTACGATCAGTACCATGCTCGACTGTGGCTCCCCACCAACTGTGGTACAGATGGTACCTGGTGATGGTCCACGAAGGAAATCTTTTCCTGCTGTTGTTTCTGAAGGTAAGCAAATGGGACGTATGTAACGATTATACCTAACTGGAGAGGAAAGCCGCATCAATGCTATGTTCGTTCTTCAATTCGATTTGTCGTATTCCTCATGGGCTATCACAGCTACTATCCATCGTACCTGCTCCATGGGCGAGTAGGAGAATCTTCTCAAGATACCAGCTTGGATTTCATAGTAAAAGAGCCAATATCTTGAATAAACATGAAAATACTCTTAAATTACAGTGTAACTTTCCAATAATGAAATCTTTAAGTACGCAAAAAATTTCGTTATACAGAAAAAAGATTTCTATAATGTCAAGTGTCGAAACAAGCAATATTTCCTTGCATTTTTTATTGTGAATACATAATCAAAAAGGTCTGTAGTGCATTTCTAATAGCTTATAGGCATTTTATGTAGGTACGTATAAATACATAGGTATCTATTTAAATTTTTTTGTATGAATAATCTGTAATTTTGTCTGAGTGGTACAATTAAATACATTTTATTCTCATGAAAGAACTTCGCATTTTCTCAAGGATTCAAAAATATTTTCCGGAACCCCTTAATGAACCGGAAAGCGAGGTGACTCGTTTTGAAGGCTTGTTTTCACGATTTGTTTTTTCGGCGGGTTGCTCCCCTAAATCAACTCTCTGGGTATCATCACTGCTATCGTAATCGTAGTGATCTCCAACAGCGCATTCGACACATACTTTTCAGTTGAAGGTTCATTGTTACAATTATTAACATCGACGTTGATCATTTAGAGTAATATCTACTGTCATTATCAACATTTCCAGCCGATTCCAACATTCCAGAAGGATCTATTCGCTCACCGTGATAGTTTAGTTTATGGTCGGGATATATTACCTACGTCCAGCATAAATATGGAAAAACCCCATCCTTATACCTTTTTACCAATACCCATTCAAATAAGAGTGGTGTTCTTGGAATAATTCGTTATCTTCTTCTTCTTCTTCGTGCGGTGCCTTTCCGGCCGAACTGAGGCCTAGTGACCCATTGTTCACCCGCATCGTTCTATAGAAACTCAGCTCCTCAGACACGAAGACAGAAATGTCGCGAGCCTGCCAGGAGTGGTCCCTCTCACCATAGGAATAGTAGGTGTTGGATTTCCTAGGAGTGTTGACCTTAACTCAGTTAGGTTACCACAGTTGAACAAGATATGCTCAACCGTTTCATCAGTACTCCTGCACCACTCTCTTCAAATGTTTGTTAAACAGGTGACCAGTCAATGCACCAGTCACCAGAACGAGTGTTTTCCTCCAGCAAACAGAAGTCTATTGACCTCAGGTCTCTCAATGAGAATCCTCGACCACCTCAGGCCACCCCCGCGCTCCATTCCGAGGAAAATTCCCTGTTCAGCCAGCTCCTGAAGAAGCTTCTGACAGATGTGCGACAGATTGGCAGCGCAGGCTCCGGACCAACAAATGCTAATCTGGTTCCCCGCCTAGCCAGTTCATCTGCCTTGACGTTATAGAGAGAATTTACTTCGTTTTAGAGGGTGTTTTTTAGCATGGAATTTGAATTCACGGTGCAATGTCTTAAACCAAATTCGTTATACAGAGAAATTCGTTATACAGATGTTCGCTATGGGGAAGTTCCACTGTAGGTAGAAATAAATTTTGTATGAAAAAAATCGAGTATAACGAACTGCATTGAAATTGAAATACGTTACTAACCATCGAGATAGAATAGAGAGGAGTGGAACCATTTTTTCAGGCTATAACATACACATATATAAGGATATCAGATTACCAGGGCAGACTTGCGAAAATTTGAAATGCGAATCTGTTCAGTACTCATTCCTACCTGTGTTTTCTCTCTAATTTTCTTTTTATCTGTCTCTTTTCTGCTTGAAGAAAGCCTTACAGCACACGATACTATTTTATTGTTTATTATTAAGCAGAAAAAAATTATAATTCAACTAGAAAAAGGCGCAAGAATCACAATTTCTCCAGAAAATGCAACGATTGACAAATTTGACGTTAAGGTGGTAGTAATATGGCGGATCTGATACCACGTTTATTTTAATGATGGCAACTATATACTTTTTCATCTCTATGCTACTAACACTTACCTATCAACACAGTGTGCAGCAGTCAGAATCCATAACTCATTGAAATAACTCCTCCACAATGGAATATACCATTTTATATATGGATACAACCCAAGGCCAAGCGGCTGGTTGGCTAGCTCTTCCCCCAACGACTCGCTCTCCACCTAAAATGAAATCCTCAGATCTCCGGGTACGATTTTGTCATGCTCTCCTTCTCTAGACAATTCGAAATCAGTTCCAAAGGCGTAGTCCTGTCTATTCAGGTGATTCATCATATCTTCGATACTGGTGTCAACCTCCTGCGATCTATAAGGGTTCTTTATTGTCATTCTTAAACCACAAAATAAGGATGGACATTCCACAAAGGCAGCTCTATCTTTAACGCAAGTTCCAACAAAATTCACCTCCCGGTTTGGTAGTAGATTAATATATTCGCCTTCGTATTTTTCTACTGTTGGTACTAGGTGCGACAACGGAGCTCTGAAAAAAGAGAAAATAACGATAAGAACTACACTGCTCAAAAAATTAACGAATATTCTGAAAATCTCAATTTTAATGAGTTAACTCTACATTGATTTTATAACTAATTTTTTATGTTCTCTAGGGAAGGTTTTGAACGAAACACACACATTAAATGAAAGAAAAATTCAGGATTTCACCGAATCTTATGTGAAAGATGAGAAATGAACAATTTTCAAAATACTGGAATGCTGATAAGTGATTTAATACTTAATATTTCCACCCCTTGCGTAAATTTCAACTCGGCAACGACGGTTCATACTCAAAATGAGTGATCTTAAAATATTCTGATCCAATCCTTCCCAGATTTCTCTGAGTTGGATTCCTAAGTCATTAAGAGTAGCTGGATGCTTTCTGAACTTTTCAGCCTTCTATTGAGGTTGTCCCAAACCTACTCAATCGGATTGAGATCTTGACTTTTTGCTGGCCATTCCATTCGAGAGACTTCAACCTCTTCAAGATACTCCTGAATGATGCGCGCACGATGGGTCTGGCATTATCGTCCATAAAAATGAAAATTTCACCAATGTATGGGGCAAATGGCACTACATGCTCTTCTAGAATGTTCCTTTTATACCAATCAGCATTCATAGCTCAATTATCAACGACCACTAGATCTGTGCGAGCAGTCAAAGATATTTCACTCCATACCATAATCGATCCTCCCCCGAAACCAGTAGTATTCAGGAAATTGCACTGAGCATAATGTTTCATGTGGACGTCTGTATACAAGGGAACGTCGATCACAATGGTAGAGGCAGAATCTAGACTCATCTGTGAAGAAAACTCTTTCCCAATCAGCCTCTTTCCAATGGATATGCTCTCTTGTAAAATCCAAACGCGCTCTTCGATGGGCTAGGGTAAGAGCTGGGCCTCTTGCCGCGACACGAGGCCTCAAATCATATTCTCTGAGGCGATTTCTTATTGTCCGATTGCTAATTTGCACCCCATGAGTTTGCTCAAGCTGATTTTGAAAGAGGCGAGCGGTTGCAAACCGTTGTCTCAACGACGAAACTCTCAGGTAACGTTCTTGAATGGCAGTTGTTACCCGTGGTCTACCCTGTCCTGGTCTACGGACATTCATACCTGTCTCCCTGAATCGCTGCAACATTCTGGACACACTTGTATGGGAAACTCCAAACCTTTCTGCAATTCTTGTGTATGTCCACCCTTTTTCTCGCAAAACTACCGCTTGGGCAAATTCCTCTTGGGTCAAATTGCGCGTTTAGCGTTGCATAGCGATCGAGTGTAGAAAATCAAACGAAAGAAAAACTTCACTAGAATTGATCGAGAACAACTGATTCCAGAATGGAGCTAATACATTCAAAATCTGATAATCTAATTTTTTGATTCCTGCTGGGAAAAAACATCTGTATGATGCATGCATAATTCTGATAAAAATAATTATCATTGAGAACAACTTCAGTTGTAGAGCAAATTTGAGATTTCCAAAATGTGCGTTAATTTCTTTTCGCAGTGTAGTTTACGGATGAAATCATCAACCAGGAATTGTGGTATGTATATGTATTTTTCCTTACACGATACTTGGACCTGCTTCAACTTTGCATACTTCTAAGGCCCACACTTCTGAGCCGAAGCAAGTAGGATACCATTTTCCTTTGTAGTTTCTGTGAAGAAAACCAACAGCGTTCGAAATTTTCATTGGGTTGGTCTCTCCAATATGGTCGGTTAAAATGGAACAATCGTCCTCATCTTTACCAGTAACTTCGCATTGCCGTATGCCGTCACATCTTTGATTCATTGGCACGCAGGTTCCTTTTCTGAATCTAGACCAATCATCACAATTTATTTCATCTTCTGAACAACCTGTTGAAATGATAATTCAAACTTTAATTATTTAAATTCAACGGGTGCTAGGGACGCGCTCCACTCACCAAAGCAACCTCGCTCATCTTCACCGTCGGGACAATCAAAATAACCATCACACAGCCTTATTTCAGCCACCCTTTCTCTGCATGAACAGAAGGTTTCATCACTACCATCGTCGCAGTGTACTTCGTTGTCACAGACATGCCTCACACTAATGCACTTGCTTCCATCCATGCAACTTTGTTCGTTTATTGGACAATTTAGGGACGACCTGGTTTTGTTGCTATAACAATTTCAATTCTTAACTAGTTGAGTAGGACGAGTCAATACGAGTACTAAGCTCTCAAAAGACAGGAGAAAGTACTTACCTCGTCAGAGTTTCTTTTGGAGTATTATCGAAAAACTCTTGTAAATTACTTGAACTTCTTATTTCAAGAGTTTGAGAGTTAGGAGATTGAATATTAGTCGTTGGCATAGCAGGATTACAAAGAAACATCTGACCATTACTATTAGCAACTTGAACTTGTCCAGTGGCCATTGGTGATAATGGAGCACCACCCAAAGAATTTAAATATGCATAAGGATTATATTGCTGGCTGATTGGTCCATAATGAGGTATCATTGGTGTTGGAGGAAGGTAAGAATATACCGATGGGTTTATAACATAAACTGGAGGTTTTGCCATGTTACTAGAGGGCATCATACTGATTATTTGAGGATGGTTATCTGACCCAATGATGAACCTATTGGGAGAACCAAGAGGTTGAGAATATTGACACATATTGGGGTTAACCAATAGGTTTTGACTGCTTTGAGTATCTTCGTTTACAAGCTGAAAAGTACTGCCTTTACTTTGCTGCGCAGCACGTATGGAATCATCAGGACTATCTTTATTACTTATAACATCCTCAGGTTTTTCAGGTTCACCTTCTAGTACAACATTATGTTTTTCTGATTTTGTTTCTAGTTTGTTTTGAGCTTTCGAGATGGAAATATTTGTTTTTCCCACCTCTACCAGAATAGATTCGTTATTACCCCGAATATTTTCGATACTTTCTATCGAGTCAGTTGCATCAACAGCATCAAGATAAAGAGAAGATGTAGAAGTTGTTATTGTTGTATGAATATTTTCAGTTGGGAATTCCAACTTCTTATCGTTTATCCTTGTTACGGTTTCAATATTGTTGTCATTGCCTGTTGGTGGATCCTTGAGAAATTTTTGATCACTATTCGAATATGGTGAAGTTTTGATATCATATTGAAGCTCTGTTGTAGTTAGATATATAGGATCTAAATAACTAAATGTTACTTGATTATAATCGAACTTTTGTACATTTGGACTTTGTGGTTGATTTGTTTGAAGGATATCTTGATTGAAGCCGTATAGGTTCATATCCTTCCAAGATTGCCTTGAAAAATCTCTTTCATCTGTATGCATTGGCAATCTCCATTCCTCTTCCTTGCGTTCATCAGTGATCAAACTGTGATAACCAGTGTATGGAGGAGTATCCTCTCTTATGTGAGATGGATTTGGACCAGGGCTTCCTACAATTCCATATTGCTCTGCAGGGTTGTCAAATGATTGACCCTGGTCATTTTCTATTGGATAAATATTATCAAGTTGCAATTTGTCTCGATTAGGCTTCATATTTGCATTATGATCATAGGTTGGTTCAACATAATTTTTATTTTCATAATACGGGACCGGTTGATACCAAGTCTGCTCAACAGGATATGGATCACTTATTACATTTCGTATTACTCTTTTATAAGAATCTTCCTTTTTATTGCACTTCCAGGGTATGATTCATCTTGAAACATTACCTGAGTTGAAATAGGTATTGCAGTTTCAGTATTTATTGAGCTTATTTCTTTCAAAAGTGTTCGACTTGAAACAGAAGTTGAATATTCCGCTGAGTTAGTAGTTGTAGCATAGGTGGTGGTTTCAGTATGATTTTCTTCCATTTCAAATTTTGTATCGTTGGAAATTTTTCCTGTTACGTCTGCTGTAGTGTTTTTCTCACGATTTCTTGATTCAAGATATTTCTTTTCCAAAATGATAGGATTTTCCGAATGAGAAGCGTAATTTTTTTCATTTTCATTGTTGTTTTGAAGATGCTTGATTTCGTGTTGATCTTTTATGTCCTCATTGCCAAACTCTTCTTGATATTCTGTGAATAAATCACCAAACCAATCAAATAATGCTGGGATTTCTCGTTGAAGAGGTTTATTAAGATGTTTAATGTAGGACAATATTTTTTCTTTCAGTATCATTTCTTTTACTTCCTTACTATTTTGTTGATCATTTTCTTCATATCTTTCGATATTTCTTTCTGTTCTTCTAGAAAATAGTTGTTCATACTCTGTGAAAAGATCCAGCATCTCAAATATCGAACATACATCATTAATTTGAGGAATTCTTGAACGAAGATGTAAGTGACAGCAGTCTTCGAATGTTTTCGATTTTTCGCACATAGTCAGGTGAATTCTGTATCCCTCCTGGGGATCGACAGGACATGTTTCCATGTCGATAGAAACTGTTGTTTTTTGTAGTTCTAGATGAGATGGCGTTGGTATAGAATTCAGGGTTTGGTTTCGGCTTTTTGAGGTTATTTTTTTCGTGATCCATTCGATATCTGAAAAATGGATTTTTAGAAATAATTGTTTTGCTTGTGATAGTTTGTTTTACCTTCCCAGTGAATGAAAACTGCAGCAGAAAAAGAAACAAAACAGAGGAATGATATGAGCAATAAATATGAGTAGAATTTTAAACCATATTCTTTATCTCTTTTCAGTGCCTCTAGTATTAATGGTGGAGAGGGAGACGCTGAAAGAGAATTGTGAAGAAAATTATTGGAGAACAATATTTATCACCATATAACTTAGTAGTTTCAGTGAGCGATGTATTCACAAATATATTAATGAGTGTTCTTCTTCGATTAAGTTATCATTATAAATATTATTAGTTTCAAATTTAATACAAGTACCATGATTTTTTATCATTGTATGCTTTTCCTTGGATATAAATGAAAATTGTACACATATTTTTCATGATATTAGCTACTGATTGATGCGATTTCGTTTTTGAGAACTATCTATTAATTAGGTTAGGCTAACTGCAGACATTTCACTAATGTCTGCAGACTTTTTCAAGGACTCGATATTTTTTTGGACTTAAAATAAATCTTAGTCTTCTGCTTTCAAATAATTGTTTCATGTAAATGCAGGTCAGTACCACTTTAAATAGTGAAATGACTGAATTTTAGACAGGGTCGTTCCTAGGGGATATGCCGCCCACGTCAGGTTGATATATACAGGCTGTCCTTGAAACAATGCATAAACTTGAAACAATAGATAGACACTGTGTCTCCCTTATCGCAAATTTCGATCTCAGTAAAAGTTTAGGGATTCCAAGATATTTATTGTTTTTGTATATTTAGAGAATTTCCAATTTCTATAAGTGGAGAGGTATTTCAACACGTTTTTTCATTTTCACATCAGTTTAGCTATCGGAACAAAGACTTCAGTTTATCAGACTAGTGTGAAAAGTTGAAAACTAGTGAAATACAAAGAAGAATTGAAAACTGAATTGATTTTTTTTAAGTTTGTTATTGTAGATTCCAAAAAGCAATCATAAACCTAGGAATTCTGTATTAAAAAAATTCAAAAAACTGTTTTTGTTGTAATCGTTTATTCTGAGCTCATCTGTTAATGTAAAGGTTTATATTATACCTATTCTGTTTTATTTGATTTTATGGTTATTTTTGATTTTTTGTAAAAGTATGAATCTTCAAAAGAATATTTCGAAATAATTTGATTTTGATATGGTTGAGGGCTGACAAGCAATTTTATTTATAAAACATATTTTATATATATTTTATGTCAATTTTTTCAATATGAATCAATGAGTCAAATGAATTCCGAGTTATAATGATTTGAATTTTTTTCAAATATTTTCTAGAACTTGAATAAGAAATCCAATCGGGTCCCACTTTTATTTCTTGGCGCACAATGAAAATATCAATAGGTACGTGAGGTTCTTTCGAATAGAAAATATCGAAATTTTTGATACCCTCATTGGAGAGTTTGTTTTTTTAATATTTTTGAATATAAGTATATAATCTGATCCTATCGAAATTTTATTTCTAGATGTGTTTTAGCGGTACAAAAGCAGTTACAAAATTGCGAGAAATTTTTTTTAAATAAAATTGATAACATTGTTTTATCGTTTAAAAACTGGACGATATATATCGCTAAAATTGATGTTCATAAAAAACGACCATAAGGTTAGGTACCTACATGAAAAAAATTTTTTTTTCTATTCGGAGAAATTTCTCTGGAATTTTTTTTTCTGGAAACATTTTTTCCCGGAAGATGGATCGGACGTTCTGGTCCAATCTCGTGGCTGACCAGTTCACTGGACTTGAATCTATTGGACTTTTTTTACTAGGAAGCAGTTGAAGAAAAAGTGTATTCACAGGCAATCGAAAGCGAATTTGAACTACGGTAGCTACAATTTATCAATAATTACCTATACCATTTTGGAATCCCCACTAAATGCGCCAACTTTTGACAAAACATGGCAAACTTGCGTAGTACATTTTTTTTTCAATACAGTCAGTTGAAACTAGGCAATTGTTTATTTTGAATTTTTTTTCTGAGAAGTAAGCCCTATTTTTATGAAACCTAGAGCAGCTGGTATCAAAATTTTGACTGCAGTTTAGACAAGCATTATTCAGGGTTACACAGCAAAAAAAAAGTTGGAAAAAGTTGATATTTGTGGCAACAAGAGTGAAAAGACTGTTACAGTGTGTTGCATTTTCTGTGTTATTTCAAATGCCTATTATTTTTAAATCATGCAACTTAGATTTTTTTTATATCTTTCTGATAACCAGCATTACTTGCCCTTTCAACCGATTCCGGGTTGACGTCGAGTTTTGGAACACCTTGTATAATCTAATCGTATCGAAATTTTATCTCTAAATGTGTAATAGCGGTACAAAAGCAAGTACAAAATTCCGAGAAGATCTTTTCAATGAAAATTGATAAAATTTTTTTGGTCGTTTATTTTACCGTCTTTTTCTATTCGGGAATGATTTCGAATAAGCAATTGTGTTATTGTAGGTGACCTATAATTTGGTCTCAATGCTTTAGAGTATGTAAAGAGACAAAACAATAAATAGTACCTAATTGAAAAAAACATATTCATAATTTAGTTTTACCAGGAATCAGATCGGACAACATTTGATATAAAGGTCACAGTTAGATCAATTCGAATTCTCTCTTTATTCTATGACCTATATTTTTGTAAAAATGGTACTCACGACTTTTTCTATTCAATTCAATGGTTACCATTCCTTCTGGTTCCTGGAACGTCTTAGGACTCGGGGACCTCTCTTTTTCGTTTTCAGATGAATCAAAACTTTTTTTCCTGGCTGTATCCATCACTAATCAGCTAAATCGAGAGTAAACCTGGGATAATTTTACAAATTTCGAATATACTTTCAGCAATTAATTAACTTCGTGATACCAACTAGAGTAATGCAAAGAGACTTAAAATTTTGTTGAGATAAGCAAAATTCCAAGTTCGAAGTCATTACTCGGCAAGCTACCTTTGTTGTTGAATGCAATTGTGAAATAATCGGCCTGATTATGGAAAAGACTGTTCATGAATTGGGAAATCGCGGAATAGAATTATAGTTATTTATACAACAAGTGAGTTAAATGAATGTTTAATCACGAGACCGTAGGGCGAGTGGGTTAATTTTTTCGAGTGAATAAACATTTTTAACTCACGTGTCGTATACAAAATTTTATCCCATTTTGATGAAATTCAAATAATGAATACTTTTTAGAGGAAATATTAGGTATAATTCAAATTCATAACGAGATTTTCTTTCGATCGATGGTTGCTAGGGCACTATGTAATTAATTGTTTGCTAGTGTCAATGAAAATTATAGAACAGTCAAAGAATTTTTGTTTCGAAAAAATGTTGAGCGGTGACGACGAGGTTGTAATTCCTGAGTGCATTATACAAGAAGCAAATGAGGCAGCAGAAACAGTAATTCCATTAAAATCAAAAATATTGTACGAAAAGCAATATACGGCATTTTGTGCCTGGAGAAATAATAAAAAAGCCAAAGGTGTCAACGAAAAAATAATTTTGGCGTATATTTCCGAACAATCCAAGAAAGTTAAGTCGTCGTTTTAATGGTCCTACTATTCGCAACTTAAGAAAATGTTGACTCTGAAAGAAAAAATAGAGATCGGCAGATTTCACCAAGTCACCGCCTTTTTGAAGCAACATTCCATCAGGGGATACGTAGCAAAGAAGTCGAAGGTATTCACAAGAGAGGAGTTAGAATTGTGTGTGGAAAGAATTATTTCCAGGAAGTGAGTGGTGAACATTTTATTCCACTAGTGAATAAATAGTTATTTATTATACAAGGGAAAAAAGTATTAGATTTTAGCTCGAGGTTGTGTTGTTTCCCGACTCGAAGCGGAGGGAGAGCCGAGAGCTAAAATCTTATATTTTTCCCGTGTATAATACACTATTTTTTTCTGTGGCAGGAAAAACGACCATTCAATAGTGAAAGAAATATAACTGTCCACGAAATTACTTTTTTCCCCGGGAAAAAAGTGAGTACTTTTTTCCCGGCTACATAGAGAATCATTTTTTTGACAGGGAAAAAAGTAATTTCGTAAAAAGTCATACTTTGTGACCTGTCAAGAGATATAAAATGTCACATTTTTTCCCGTCACAGAAAAAAAAATTTTAATTCACTCAGTGGATAAACGTCAACTTACCCTTGTTACCATGGGTTGAATATTGTCGTATTTAAACGAAAAAATTGGGATAAAATGAATTATTTTTCATTAATATGCGAATTCTGTATTTTACGAATTCCTGCTCTTTGCAGAGAACACAATCATTGGATATTTTTTCGAATTGAAATAAATTATGCTCCACAAAAAAACAATAATTAGTGAATAAAAACTGTTCAAAAAATTATATCTGAGTAGGGTAGGTATATATGAGATTTTTCATTTTGAATTTCAGTTCGAAGGATATATTCAAACTCAATGTGTGTTTCTAATATCCTATTAACGAACACTTGCAGATTATCAAAAGACTGCCCAATTTTGTTATCGCAATTTTTTTGAGAATAGGGCACAACGTCCCAACAACTCTTATTTTTCAGAGACAATTCTTATAAAATAAGGGTGACTAGATTCTCAAGAAAATAATGTCACCGATGTAGGTATATACAATTAAATTGTTGGAGACAAGGACTACATTTTGAAAAAACATTATTACCATTGTAGGTATAAGGAATTCCTTACACCTCCATGGTTATTACTGTATAATGAAACTTTGCGCGCCATCTAGGTTAGAATTGTGAAAGATTGGGATAACCTAAATAGATCCCTGTAGAGAAAATAAGATAACAGAAGGTAAGACTGAATGATTTGACTTTTATATTCCCAATCTACTATGAGATGTCGCCGTCAAAAAAAGGACTAACTTTATCGAAGGATCCTGTAATAAAAGATCCTTCAACTTTAGTGCCAAGAATTTTAATTAGTCTTTTTTCATTAACTCGAAGTATAAGTAACTCGAATTTTTTTGGCAGATTATAGTTCCAGTTATAGAAGTTCGACTGTAATTAACATAAAATAACCATTTTCTTTCCATTATGTTCTCGAACAGCTGGATATGGTATATACGTGTGAGGGATTTATTATTTATTTCTTTTTATCGATTCTATACAAGTCAACACCATATTTATAAAGAGTTTTCCAATAATAGGTGTTATTTGAATAGCCCGTTATTTCGGTAGATGTCACGTTTGAGGCATTTTTTGACATTTGACAAGTAGAAACTACACCATTAAAAAATGGAACGCTTAACGCTACAAGAACGCATTGAAATTATTAAAATTCTCTATAACAATGGTGCAAACTTGGCAGAGACGGTTTCTAAAACTCGAATATTTTTGGATCGTCGTGAAGCACCTTGTCGGACCGCAATAAAGAAATTGGTGGAAAATTCGAACTGTTGAGACAAGTTAGTGATGTGAAGAATAAAACCCGTGCAGGTCGTTCAAGAACAGCCGAGAATATTGCTGCTGTAGCCGAAAGTGTTGACGAAAACCCAGGTTTGTCTAATTCTCGTCGTTCTTTGGAATTAGGCATTCCACAAATGTCATTACACCGTATTTTGCATAAAGAATTGGGTCTAAAGGCTTATAAAGTTCTGTTAACACGAGAACTCAAGCCGGCCGATAATCAACAACATCTTGTCTTTGCTGATTGGGTCGTTGAAATGCATGAAAATGATCCGGAATTCCATCGAAAAATCATCTTGAGTGATGAGGCTCATTTCCACCTCGGTGGCTTCGTCAACAAGCAAAATTGTCGCATCTGGGGCTCGGAAAACCCAAGAGTTATGGTTGAAAAGCCTCTCTATCCTCAACGTGTGACTGTTTGGTGCGGTTTATGGTCCGGCGGAGTCATTGGACCTTACTTTTTCGAAAATGAGGCTGGAGCAACAGTTACGGTGAATGAATTGCGCTATCGAGAGATGATTAATGATTTTTTTTATGGCCGAAATTGGATGGCATTGATCTGAACAATAATAATAATAATAAGAGCGACTAATTTTTGGTCCAGTGAGATATCAAAACATTAATGAGAAATCATCTTCAACAAAATGCAAAATTCGATTATTCTGTTATTGTGCACTTTCTCATAAATATAGTAAAAGCAGAGAATCATATTAATCGATCAACCAATATTAAACGCATACTTCGCAGCTAATTTCGTCCTCGTTCAAGACAAAATACAAGGAAGTGTTATCAAACAGAGCATGTCATTTCGTCCTAATTAGGACTCATCAGCACAGGATAGCTCTGATTTCTGAATGATACAAGGTATTTCTTGGAACATACAGCGAAATGGCATCTTGTTTGAGGTATTATATATACCGAAAACGCCATCTCCAGTTCCATATGAAAACCTTGAACGAAGTAGCGAAATGTTTACCATTTGTTGCATTGACTCAAGCGTTCTTGCATATCGCAAATTTAACGTTAAACGAGATGCTATTTCGCTGTAAGTTCCAAGGCCTTCATTCAGAGCTATCCTGTGTTGATGAGTCCTAATAAGGACGAAATGGCCATGCATAGGTGCTCTGTGTGATAAGACTTCCTTGCATTTTGTCTTGAACGTGGACGAAATTAGCTCCGAAGTATGAGTTTAATATTGGTTGATGTCAATCGATTAAAATTATTCTCTGTTTTCACTATATTGATATTCATGGCGATGTTAAGCGTTAAACCTTTTCTTTCTCATAAAGTTCACGAAAGAGTTATTTCCAATTTATCTGAAAACATAGTGGCTGACTGCAAGATGGTGCAAGATTATTTCCGAGACCCACCTTCATCTCTCAGACGCGAAGCAAACAGAGTTGTCGACTCTCTAGGAAATCGCGAAATGATAAACGACCTACTTCCGGTAATTGCCTCATAAAATATGGCGAACGTTGAGTATAAAATATGACGTCGCTCCTTGGGCAATTACAGCGTAGCTATTCATCTTGCTGTGATGCAGAAACCGCTATGCTATTCTTGGACCTCCAATGGTGATCATGTGACATTGGTCCAATTCTCGTTCGCATCACTGGTCATATTATTTTTTAACTAGCGGACAAAACAGACGTTGTTCTGCATACACAAAAATTCATTCAATTCGATACAGCCGTTTAGTTGCAGATGAATAACCTAGATAACGACTACAGCGCCATATGTTGATCTGATTTGTGATCCTGAACATACGGGCATCAGGAAATCTATAATACATTCATACATCATAGGTTTAAAATTTGTAAAATATGGCATAAATAAAAAAATATTGTATAATAATATGTTAGTTCATACGTTATTTCTGATTAAAATTTTAAACTTTCGATTCACTCGATGTAACTTCACTTTTTGTCCAAATGTCAAAATCATTATAACCTATAAATATGTATTCTATGAATGCTTGATTAGTCGTAAGAAAAAGGAAAGCCTTTCATTTTTTCTGAACAATTTTTTTGGAAATATTTTGTTGTATAAACCTTGCCCTAGCAATTATGAACACAACAAAGAAAAATTATTCAATTTGGTGGAGCCGTTTGAAAGATATTGCATTTTGACGGTAACCCTAGATATTTGTGTTTTTGATGGCTTCTTTTTTAAAGAAGTACTGTCATGATGTCGGGAGCTTTTTGCTGAATGACGATCGTAAACATAAAAACTTCCATTGTATCCATGTCTCATATGGAATGACGTTTTTCTGATAATAATACCTCGCGAAAGCTCTTGACATGTGTTATGTTCTCAAAAGTCAATATTAAAAGGCATTAGAACTGAACTGAATAAGTCGATAAACAAACATTTAATATGTATCACAAACATTACATATATTGACCTACAAATTTATTAGTGAAATAAAAGTAAAAGTATTTAAATCACAAATATAACATATATCACATAAAATCAATAAATTAATATTGAAAATAAGTAGGTATAACACAAAACATCATATTGACACACTATTCAAAATGACTAGACCAGAATTCTTCTATTGTCTAGTAGCATTTTTCATATAAGATGTTTCTCATCTCCTCTCTCAACTTCTGTTTATTCATTTTTTTGTAAGCCTCAGGTATTTTATTATAAATTTGAATGGCTTCATGGTTGATACTGAGTTGAGCACTACCTTACTAGAACACAAGGCCATGAAACAGAATGACAGCGGTAGGGGGGTGAAGTGTTTGAGTAGTCAATCATTTGTAGGTGACAGTTGATATTTGTTCACGTTTTTGCCAGAATTGTGAGTGTTTTTCGGAGTTTATCACTTAAAATTCTATATATTTTGGTGTTACATCAATTCTTAACAGGTAAGGAAAAGGCCTTTTTATATTTTTCCACTAGATTATTTGCTTTACTTCTAGTTCATAAAAGTTTTGCTTTACTTCTAGTTCATAAAAGTTTTGCTTTTCATGTTCGAGGTTATTTTGATTTTAGTTTCGGTTCGTTTTATACAAATCTCGCTATTTTTTCCAGCTGAAATGCCATTTCATTGCTCTGTTCCAAGTGCAGGGGCAATTATGCAGGAGGGCCAAAAGTAGCAGTCTTTGGGTTTCCCAAAGACGAGCAACTTGGTTTAACGCAATTGAAAGGGAAGATTTCGTTCCCAGTAACAGCAGTAAGTTATTAATTATTGCAAATTCAGCTGTTTTGCCTGAAACTCAGAAGTTACTTATTTCTAGGTTTGCGAACTACATTTCCAAACAGAATTTATAGAAAGATCTACAAGTTACGCACATGAAGTTACAGGTCAAAAAGTAGAAAAATAACGAGATCTTGAGAAAGCCATTGCATCAAATCCTGTTCAGAATATGATTCAGCAGTGTCATTTGCAACTTCAGCTGAGGCTGTTACAAAAGTGTTTGCTCCAAAAGGCTGGATAAAAACCAAAGGAGAAAAAAACCTGTGTTTTTTTATTTGGACTAGTCATCAGAAATTCCAGTTGTTAAAATAAAAGTGTATGTGTCTGAAGACTTAGCGTTATTGTACTATTTAATAATGAACTGGAATGTGATGATGGGGACTCAATATTGCTACTTATACTGAGGAAAACACTATTTTCACTATCCATCATATTTCTTTTTCCTCAATAAATATCGAAAATAACCACGAAATTGGTACTTGTATTAACAACGATCCTACCTACTCAGAAAAACATGATTTTTCTTTTCTGTTGGAAAATGAAATCTGAATTGATTAATAATTTTGTGGAAATGACATTGCGTAAATAAATACGAATGGACTACCTATGGTGACGTCACTCATTCTGTTTCATGGCCTTGTGTTCTAGTAAGGTAGTGAGTTGAGCCGCTGACAACCTGTGATATGATGTTGACAATTTCCCTGCATTTCTTGTTTCCTAGTTATGGTATTCTCCATTTCGTATTATGTTGTCCTAGTTGTTGTGGATGTGCGTGTATTGCTATTATACAAAAAATAGATAATTTTGTGACGAACAACTTTCCCATTTACATTACTTCAAAAAATTATATATTTTTAACGGAAATGCCGAAAAACCTCTTTTTTGGTACTTTAGCGCCACCTAATTTTTGTATTTCAAGTCGAATGACTTCGCTTCAATAAGATAAAATGTAGATAACTATGTCCTTTACATTTTTTGTGAAAAAACTTTTCTCTGAAACCTATGAATTCCGATAAAAAAGCATTTCAAAATGTTTTTGGATTTTCTCAAAACCAGGGGGGGTCACTTCGGAAATCTGTCATTAACATTTTTTTCCGCCGACCTCAATATAATAGGTTATTTTAATGTGTATGGAATTGATCATTAATGACCCATTCTAATGCTCAATTTATGCTATTTTAATGTGGAATCCTCAAGGCAACCGTACACAAAGTATTCAGAAGCACAACCAGAAATGTCAAAACTCTACTGGAACATAGATCAATAGAAATTTTATTATGTATAATTTAAGTCCCGTGCAAAATGAGAATGTATTTCAATCGAGAATATATACACAATTCATATTGAGATCGTCGGAAATCAACTCGGTTATTAATCGAGAGACTAATGGTCTCGAACTATCAAAGCGTGAGCAGAGCTCACGCTTTAAAATACAGTGGAACTTCCATAAAACGAATTTCGTACAAGACATTGCACCTTGAATCCAAATTCCATGTTAAAAACACCCTCTAAAAGTAAGTAAATTTTATCTATAACGAAATATTGAAATAACAGCACTCTTTGAATGGGTATTGGTAAGATGGTATAAGAGTGGGTTCTTCCAAAATTTTCCGGACGTACGTAATAAATCCCGACCTTAAACTATATAATTACGACAGGCAGAGAGATCCTTCTGAAACAGTTTTTCATACACCCCTGGCTGTTTGGTTTCAATCTAACCATTACGCTAGTGTGAAAGTTGTGCGAAAATGTCTGAAAGCAAGTGCTTAAGTTTGAATGATAAACTTAAATTTATCAGTGGTGTCGATCGCGACATTGTCAACTATATAAACAAATTTTCTGTTTAACTAAATTTCTTTAAAACGCATTTTTTTTGCGGATTAACGCTTTCGTTATAGGGAAGTTCCCACTGTATTTTGACTATTTGCATTGTATACAATGCGATTAGTCGCTGTATTTAATAACCTAGTTGATTAAATAATTATTATGTCTGCCGATCGATCAAGTCAAATTTCTGTAGATCAGTTTTTGAAAAATAAATGCTATATTTATTGTACTAACAAGCAAAAACAAATCAATCGTAAATTAACCTTATACAGTGTGTTTGCGGTCATGACTTAGCGATAATTTAAGGTCATCAAATATACCTAATATTATCGACAAAAACACCCAAATTTGAAAGTTTACCCCCCTAGTTTTGGAGTAGCCCCATTTTAAATTTACTTTTTCATTTTCGTTGACCCTTCCAAATAATATCGATTTCTTTGGACATAAAAGTCCTACAGATATGAAAAAAATGTTTTTTGAAAGATGATAACAATATGAAAACATTCAACTTGAAAACGCCATAAAAAAATTCTTTAAAAAAGTTCATAGTGAAAAAAGTACTGATTTTCTCAGTAAATCCGCAATAGTACAAGAACTAGGACATTGAAGTATAATTTTGTTTCACTGATTTAACACGCAAGGACACCAGCTACAAAACAACACTCACATCATTTCTGTAAGTTACATAATTTGAGAGTTATTGCTGTTATAAGCTATTCGAACATATGACCCTCATGAAAATTGATAAAATAAGAAAAACCCCAGTACTGTACTTTCGATAAATTTCAAGGATCAAACAAACAAATTAATCCTAAAAATTGCTCAAAATGGCCGCCTCTGCTCTGTAGACAGGCAGTGGCCTTCATGACGACCCGTCTTGTGTCTTTTGCTCGCATAGTGATCATGTTCGAGCAGCAATAACTCTCAAATTATGTAACTTGCAAATATGATGTGAGTGCTGTTTTGTAGCTAATCTCCTTGCGTGTTAAATCATTGAAAAGAATATACTAGTTCTCGTACTATTGCGGATTTACTAAGAAAATCAGTACATATTTTTACTATGAACTTTTTTGAAGAATTTTTTTATGGCGTTTTCAAGTTGAATGTTTGTATATTGTTATACTTCAATGCAAGGTGGTACTATCATCTTTCAAAAAACATTTTTTTCATATCTGTAGGACCTTTATGTCCAAAGAAATCGATATTATTTGGAAGGATCAGCGAAAATGAAAAAGTAAATTTAAAATGGAGGCTACTCCAAAACTAAGGGGGCAAACTTCCAAGTTTGGGTGTTTTTGTCGATAATATTAGGTATATTTGATGACCTTAAATTATCGCTAAGTCATGACCAAACCCACTGTATATCGGATATCCCGCTCAATACATCCCTGTACGAAGAGAAACAGCATTCTACGTTTGCTCTCAGCAAACAGCAGCGAGGATTCTTGAAAGATTTTGGCAGCGTATCCACTAAACGACCCAGGTTTCGTATTTGGCACGGGGAGCTTTGCTGAGACCTGTGGGACCGCTTTATCTGTGACGTGTGGTTTACACTTAATTCTGTGGCCCCTAATTCTCGCCAAATTAAGCTATCAACGCCACCAACTTGGTGTTCTGAATTAGTGTTAATTCGATGCAAATTAACAAGTTTGTTCTTGCTGATGGCTTGCTGCGTTCACTGTTAATTCATTGCCGTGAAGGTCGAATGAAGCCATTGTTGTATGAAATTGTAAATATGTTTTTCGTTGACCTCAAAATGAAAACTGGATTTAACGTGAAATTCATCAAAACTGACCCATTTTAATGCTCAATTATTACTACACTGCGCAAAAAAATTAACGCACATTCTGAAAATCTCAATTTCAATGAAAGTTAACTCTACATTGACTTTATAACTTATTTTTTATGTTCTCTCGGGGAGGTTTTGACCGAAACAAATGGAAGAAAAATTCAGGATTTCACCGAATCTTATGTGAAAGAAGAGAAATAAACAATTTTCAAAATACTGGAATGCTGATAAGTGATTTAATACTTGGTATTTCCACCCCTTGCGTTAATTACAGCTCGGCAACGACGGTTCATACTCAAAATGAGTGATCTTAAAATGTTCTGATCTAATCCTTCCCAGATTTCTCTGAGTTGGATTCCTAAGTCATTAAGAGTAGCTGGATGATTTTCAGAACTTCTCAGCCTTTTATTGAGGTTGTCCCAAACCTGCCCAATCGGATTGAGATCTGGACTTCTTGCTGGCCATTCCATTCGAGAGACTTCAACCTCTTCAAGGTACTCCTGAACGATGCGCGCACGATGGGGTCTGGCATTATCGTCCATAAAAACGAAACTTTCACCAAGGTATGGGGCAAATGGCACTACATGCTCTTCAAGAATGTTCCTTATATACCTATCAACATTCATAGCTCCATTATCAACGACCACTATCGTGGTAGTACAATAAATCCTCACAAGATCCTTTTCTTTATTATTATAAGTTAATATACATATAGAAAAGGAAAAACTCAAGAAACACTAGGAAGTATATTTACTGTTGACTTTCATTTGAAAGTTAGGGTGATTTATTTATTTAAACAGGTCTTTGTTATATACAGTGTGTTTGGTCATGACTTAGCGATAATTTAAGGGCATCAAATATACCTAACATTATCGACAAAAACACCCACATTAGAAATTTTACCCCTTTAGTTTTCAATTTCAAATTTACTTTTTTATTTTCGTTGACCCTTCCAAATAAAATCGATTTCTTTGGACATAAAGGTCCTACAGATATGAAAAAAAATGTTTTTTGAAAGATGATACTAAAACCTTGCATTAAATTAGAACAATATGAAAACATTCAACTTAAAAATGCCATAAAAAATTCTTAAAAAAAATTTTAGTAAAAAAATTTACTGATTTTCTTAGTAAATCCGCAATGGTATAAGAACTAGCACATTGAAGTATAATTTTTTTTCAATGATTCAACACACAAGGATATTAGCTACAAAACAAAACCTACATCATTTCTTGTAAGTTACATTAGTAGTGTTCTTTCGTACTGATTGAACTGATGGAACTTATTCCGCGATTAGAATAATCACTTGCAATCACTTTAGAGTTGTGGAAGGGGAACTGATTGAAAACGAAAGAACGATCGCTTCAACTGATCTTTCTGATTGAAGTTATATAAATCACTTCGTTCAGTTCGAAAGAACATCACTATTATTTGAGAGTTATTGCTGTTCGAACATGACCAATACGCGAGCGCTCGAAACATTTTTTTGTTGCTATAGGTCGTCATGAGGGCCACTGCCTGTCTATAAAGCAGAGGTCATCATTTTGAGCAATTTTTATGATTAATTTGTTTTTTGATCATTAAAATTAGTTTTCAGTTTTATTTTATTTTATCAATTTTCATAAGGGTCATGGTCGAACAGCCATTACTTTCTAATTATGTGACTTACAAAAATTATGTTGGTATCGTTTTGTAGCTAATATCCTTGCGTGTTAGCTCATTGAAAAAAAATTATACTTCAACGTGCTAGTTCTTATACTATTGCGGATTTACTAGGAAAATCAGTACATTTCTTCACTGAAATTTTCTTAAAGAATTTTTTTATTAGATTTTTAAGTTAAATGTTTTCATATTGTTCCACTTTAATAAAAGGTGGTAATATCATCTTTCACAAAACATTTTTCCACATCTGCAGGACCTTAATGTCCAAAGAAATCGATATTATTTGGAAGGGTCAACTCAAACAAAAAAGTAAATTTAAAATGGGGGCCACTCCAAAACTGAGGGGGTAAACTCCCTAATGTGGGTGTTTTTGTCGATAATATTAGGTATATTTGTTTGAGTCATGACCCAACACACTGGATATTTTAACAGTAAATGTATTCCTCTAGTTGGTGAGTTGATTGATAACAAATATAAAATGTTTTATGTAGGTATGATAATTAGGGTTGCCAACTCCGAGCTTTTGAAATAAAGGACATCAAAGATTCGAGAACCAGGGACGAGGAAAGGATTAGCAAAAGAAAATTTTATGGGTAGATAAAAAGCTTAGAAATATAAGTTATATTTTAGGGTAGGTCAGGTTTTTTTGTAAAAAATTGGTTTACTTAGTTTCTTCAAGATAAACCGAGATAACTGAAAACTTTATAAAAAATATTAAAAAAATTCATTGAAAACAAATATGAAATAGATTAATAATGTTAAACATTTCAACTCAAAAATAAACTAAACAATTTGCTTGTTAAATTTATTTATCAATGTTTTGGATGGCGTATCATGGTGTATGGGAATTTTTTGAATTTCGTTTGTGAAATTGTGGTGACTTGAATGTTTTTATTCATATTTTCGGATTATGAAGGACATTTGCAGTCCTTTGACACCTTTCAAAAGGGCAAAAGACATAGGTTCAAAATAAAGGACTGTCCTTTGAAATAAAGGACGGTTGGCAACCCTAATTGACAACGTCGATGCTATGTAACCAAACAGCACTTCTAACAAATAAGCGTGGGCAAGCTGCTATATGTTCGCATGTCACTTTTTACACTTTTCCAAATTCTAGTCGGACTTCAGCCCCAGTCACGTCTGGTAAGTGCCCTATTCGTCTTTTCGACTCGTATAAAACAAAACGACAGTGACCGTTAACGGAATCCACGAAATCCCAGCTGTCTTGACCAGCGTACTGTAAACATATAACTCAGAGCTTACTGAGATTATCCCTTGATCGATTCGGGACTGTTCTCCTCCCAAGCCGACAATTCAACTTAAACTTTTCGTTTTCGGGGGATCGTCGTTGACAAAACGCCATGTTTTATTTGATCCTCTTTATTTTTATGTTCTTTGGACATTTCCAGCCCCGTTTTGTTCAGGAATGTATGGTACGTCAAGATTATTCCAAGGTATCAGAGCTAAACACTGATTTGATTATCTAATGTTGCATTTTAGGACAATTGAGGAATATCAATCAACTTTGAGAAAACTATTATATGCCCGCCGTATTGATTTAGTTTAAGAACGGGTTTTATTACGTACGTCCGAAAATTTCGGAAAAAACCCACCCTTATACCTTCTTGCCAATACCCATTCAAAGAGTCATGTGAATATTTCGTTATAGAGAGAATTTACTTCGTTTTACATGGTATTTTCAACATGGAATTTGGATTCAAGGTGCAATGCTTGTACGAAATTCGTTATACAGAGAAATTCGTTATACAAACGTTCATTATAGGGAGTGTTCCACTGTATATCTTTATATATTATATTATATCTTTAAATGTTTTTTATAATTCATATACATACTGTGAGGAGATTCCTGGAAATAACTTCAGAACTAATATTAATTGAAATAAATTAAAATTAAAAGAGTTGCTTCAGTTAAATATTGATGTGATTTCAATCCAAAATATTTAAGTATTTTGAGAGCCTATGGCAACTTCCTAATATCATTCAAGCCGAAATATTTGAATAAATTTGAATGAATAATTTGAATTTGAATTTTTGAAAAAAAAAGTTTTGAATACTACGTATAACAAAAATACATCGATACGAACAAGGTACCAAACAATTGTGATGTGAAATTTCTCTGAAACGATTTCAGGGATTTTTATGACTTAATTATAAGGAATTTTTGATTTCTATCCTATCGTTATTTCAAATCTTCCAAAGTTGGAATTACATTCTGAGTAGGTTTGAGATATCATGAGATCCAAATCATAATAATCCTTTCTTATTTTCGTATCTGCAAGATAAGATAAATATTATGGATATATACGGGATGATATAACATTAGTATACGTTTCGAGAATTGTAACTGAATTAGACAAACATGAATTGGGTGCTCATAGTTTTGTTGGTGAACATTTATGTGTCTTCAGGTGAGAATTTTTTATGTGTTCATATACAGTGGAACTTCCCTATAGCGAACGTCTGTATAACGAATTTCTCTGTATAACGAATTTTGTACAAGACATTGCACTTTGAATCCAAATTCCATGTAAAAAACACCCACTAAAACGAAGTGAATTCTCTCTATAACGAAATATTCCAAGAACAAGAACTTCACTCTTAGAATGGGTATTGATAAAAGGATATAAAGCTGGGGTTTTCCATAATTATGCCGGTGAGCGCATAGATCCTTCTGAAACGTTGGAATAAGCTGAACATGTTGATAATGACAGTGTTACTCTGAATGATTTCGTTAATGTCGCTGTTGATATTGTAACCAATGAACTTCCAACTGAAAAGGACATTTTAAACAGTGTCAAATGAGATCACTGCGATAGTAGTGTAAATTCTATAAATCAGGATATCGACTGTTCGGTTTGGGGCCCGTTATAGGTACCAAGGAAAGAGCAAATATTTTTAATGTGTTCAACTTTTTAATTAATTGACAACAACAACCGCCAAAACATTTCATACAACTAGATGAAAAATATATATAAAATGTAGTAACTATGAACACAGAAAATCTATTCGACCATATCTAGATTTTCTAACCCTTCTTCCATTTCATTTTGTTTCTTTCCTCTTTTGACTTCCTCTTGCGTTTCTTCTTCCATCTTGTGCTGTCTACAAACTCCTTCTGAGTGGCTTTGGTATCATATTCTGCATTCATATTGAAATCGTTATCTTCACAATGGGGGGCATCGTTTTCTTCAACTTTTGTGTCACCTGTCCAATTATCATAATTTTCAGGTTGTAGTTCAGCAGCATGCTCATCAATTGTATCAATGGATGGTTTTATATCTTCTTTAGGGCCATTTTTGTAGTAGTCATCATTGAAGAGAGCTTGCCTTCGTTGCTCATGAGTTTCTGTGTCAAAATCTCCTTCAGAATCCTCATTATCAAAAACTTTTTCTTGTTTTCTTGTTATAGGTTGCATGACTTTTTCTTTCAGGGTGGCTTGAAGTAGATACTGAAGTTTATCCTCTTGCATGATTTTCTGATCTTTGTGAATTTTCTTGAATTGTCCCCGAAAGTTGATCCAATTCTTGACATTCCCATCAAATTTTGGCAGTTCTAGTTTCGGATAATTCAAGTTCGAATTCTTCGATTTTCCACTCACAGATCTATTTTGCGTATATACTAAGTATTTCATTTTTCATCTTCATAATTTCTCCTCTAAATATTTCTTGCTCGGTAAGTTCTTTCATGAATTCATCTTCATCCAGTGATTCTTCCGACATCAAAATCTCTTCTATATTACTGTCAAGTTCAAAAATTCTTTTTGCTTTATCATCGATCAAATTTTTCCAATTTTCAACTGTATTCATCCCTGGTCCCACCAGAACTGGAACACACATCATTTTCAATTTTCTTGATTCCAGCTCTCAGGATTTCCCGTTTTAACCGCCAACAACTCAACATATCCTGGCAGGATCGCCAAAATGTAAATTCTATAAATCAGGATATCGACTGTTCGGTTTGGGGCCCGTTATATGGACCAAGGAAAGAGCAAATATTTTTAATGTGTTCAACTTTTTAATTAATTGACAACAACAACCGCCAAAACATTTCATACAACTAGATGAAAAATATATATAAAATGTAGTAACTATGAACACGGAAAATCTAGATTGTAGACCCAACAAGTAGTGATGATACAGCGTTGATTTAGAGGAGCAACCCGCCGAAAAACCAAATATGTAGTGAAGAGGTACTTCGAGCCTTTAAAACGTGTCGCCTCGCTTTCCGGTCCATTGAAGGGGTTCCGGAAAATATTTAAGAATTTTTGAGAAAATGCGAAGTTTTTTTTTATGAGAATAAAATCTATTTTAATTGTACCACTTCAACGAAAGTTACAAATTATTTCCCCAAAATTCGTTATTAATTGTAATTATTTACGTATTCTTACATAAAATGCCTATTAGAAATGCACTCACACACCTTTTTGATTATGTATATAAATTTACAATAAAAAAATGCAAGAAATGTATCGATATGTGACATGGGGATTTCAAGTTGTTTTGGTCATATTTAATCTACTACAAAAAATTTAATTTGATATTTCTTATATTGATAACGGAAAAACTGAAAACACGGCTGAGAACGAAAATTTTTTGGCAGCATTCATATAAATTTTTGTCAAAACAAAACTGGTTCTTTACAAAACTGCTCTTGTATTATGGTTTTTTCACATATGTATAATGATAACTATTATTCACAAGGTGAATTTTAGGCTACGAGACTTAGGCGAGTGGCGTAGCTCACCGAGCGAATAACAGCCATTATACGAGATTAGCATATTATATAATTGTTATTGTACATTTTGTATTAAAATTATTTTAATTAATGTAATGAAAGTATATTTGGTTCTCGGTTGACAATATATATCTACCCATATTTGTTAGCTTGGGTACTTCAGAATACTGAATAAATATCAATTTAAAGAATATACAGTGGAACTTTCCAATAACGAAAGCGCAAAATCCCCAAAAATATAAAGAAATTTCGTTATAGAGAAAATTTGTTTCTACAGTCAGCAATGTCGCAGTCGACTTAACTGATAAGTTAAAGTTTATCATTAAAGCTTAAGCACTTCCTCTTAGACATTTTCGCACAGCTTTTCACACTAACCATATGGTTAGATTGAATCCAAACAGCCAGGTTTTTAGAACTTTTTGAGAAGGATCTCTCTGCCCGCCGTAATGATCTTATTTAAGGTCGGGATTTATTACGTATCTACGACCTAAAAAATTTCGGAAACCCACCCTTAGGTATACCTTCTTACCATACCCATTCAAAGAGTGATGTTCCTTCAATATTTTGTTGTAGATGGAATTTACTTCGTTTTAGAGGGTATTTTCAACATGGAATTTGGATTCAAAGTGCAATGTCTTGTACGAAATTCGTTATACAGAAAAATTCGTCATACAGACGTTCATTATAGAGAAGTTCCATTGTAATTTTTTAGGCATCTGACAGCAGTGAATAAAAACTCTCTATTCACTTCTGATTAATGGGAATTATATTGGCCGAGCAAACAGACGTATTATGGGTGGATTATACAATAGTCGTGAATAGATATAATTTTCTGAACAATTATTTTCTAGTGAGAGTAATGAAAAATAACACTCGAGACGAAATTTTTCCTGGTAAAATTTCTCACTTATGATATTAAAGTTTGTTGCTCTTCGGAAATTCCGCCAAACTTTTTCGAAATCACTTGCCTCTTGCCAGGCCCGTAGCCAGAAGCAACCCTCATATTTCAACTGACAAACTTCACCGAATGAATTTCATCTGTAATATAGTCCGTTCACGAGAGTTTGAGCGTATATAGTAGGCGTTTTTTTATTTATCTGAAGTTGGCAGTATTTGCCATACATACCTAGTATTCGATGTAAACAAATTAAGGAAATAATTAGTTCCCAACAATAACTTAATAGTTATTCTTCAGACGTGACGTGACTCACTTCGCAAATGTGCTGATGAATTATAATGGAATTTCTCAATAAGATTTCATAATTTTCTATCCATTTTCGGTGTCAAAATATAAAACAAAATAAATTCACACTCCATTTCAGACTTCAGTTGATATCTCTAATTTATTTAGGACAGGGGGAGGATAGTTCACATATTTCAACTGGAGTCAAGCAGCAAGATGACGCAGCTTTCAACTCATCCGAAAGTAAATCGAATGAACTGAATTATTCTTATACGGATTATACTACATGGAACCCATGGACTACTAACGCTACTTGGGATCCATGGACTACAAACACTACTTGGGATCCATGGACTACCAATAGTACTTGGGATCCATGGACTAGAAACACTACTTGGGATCCATGGACTACCAATAGTACTTGGGATCCATGGACTAGAAACACTACTTGGGATCCATGGACTACCAATAGTACTTGGGATCCATGGACTAGAAACACTACTTGGCGTCCATGGACTACCAATAGTACTTGGGATCCATGGACTAGAAACACTACCTGGCCTCACTGGACTACGACCGTTTCACCTTGGAGGAAGATTATAAATTACTTCATCTACAATTCTAATGTAACTATCAACAACTAATAGAGAGTTGAAGTGCTGCCAAGGACGTAGACGTAAACGTTACAATTGACATGTGCTCATGCGCACTCGTCAGTTTCTTACGTTCACGCTTGGGCCGGCTTTACGTGCGACGTAAACTAGCGTCCTGTTACGTACGTACGTAGTACGTACGTACGTAACCGAAAGTTGAACGAATCCGACCGATGAAGGGCGAATGCTGGAATTTTGAAATGAATTGCTTCTAACCTTAAAAATTTAAAAACAATCTAGTAGCTGAAACTTTGTTTTGAGAATACGATTAATTACTTTTTACTTAATATCTTCCTTATTATTTATAAACTGTGATTTTGCAAGTTTCTGAGAAGTGTTGAATTTTTTTCAATGCAATACTTCTGTTACGAGATTGCATATAAGTACCAAGAACTAATATATTTCGATAAGTTACAAATGTGGCATTTTCCTTTCAAATGAGAGTGATATTTACATACAAGTAACTCATTTGTGATGATTTCCTCTAAAATTCCTGTTTTCGGCAAGAACTCAAGTTATAGAAAAATTATTTTCATTATTATTCATTTTGAAATTCGAATGTAATGAAGTAATCCTACAAATATATGTTCACATCATCAATTTTGTTTATAGGAAACAGACAATCTGAATCGCTTATATCAGAAACTTTCTGCCAGAATACAACAAAAAGAAATAATAGGTTAGCTTTAGTCTCTAATGGTCTGCCGTACGTACGTATGGCAGCACTTCAACTCTATTTTTACTCCAAGACGTAAACGTTATATTTCTCACGTCTACGTCCACGTTCGGGCTTACGTGCTGCGCGCACTTCAACTCTCTAATGAGATGAGAGATAGACGTTATTGTGATAATGTGTATTAGAAGATCTCTTAGTTTTCACCTTATTTCATAATGTTAGTTTTGTTCGACTCGAACTTCAATAAACATATACATAATTACATAAACATTTGAAATATTTTGATAGCAAACTTTTATTATTGTATCCTGCGATTTCAATGTGAAATATTCCCATTAACTGAATTGTTTTCTTTCTCGAATCGAGTATTACAGGCAGCCCTACGCATTGAACATCCAATGATTCAATGCGTCAGGGCTGCGCAGAATGCTCGATTCGAGTAATTTAGGTTGCCTATCATACTGCTTGAATTAGGCCACTTCCAACGATAAGTGCAAGACAACAACATTTTTCACAGTTGTTGCAGAAAGATCTTCAAGTGTAGAGAACTCAATGGACTGTATCAATGAAAAAATAGAGGTATAGACCAATCTTCTGGAGAAAACTGTCGGAACTAGGTCAGCGATCTTCAATTCTTCAATATAGTGTATGTTTCAAAAATTATAGAGTAGTTCATTAAAAATAGCGGAAAAAGAGGTTATATCTCAAAATAAGAGTAATATAGGATAGCGGAACTTTACAATTAACTATTGACTAACCAATGTCTTCAAATTTTCTTCAAAATTCTTGTCCAAATTCGATTCATGTAATTCTGATTATCTTCTTACTCAATTGGATAAATATCAGGGAAATACCCCAGATTTTGCTGGATCTGGCTTCTGGAACCTTCTTAATACCTTATACTTATACAATCATCTGTTTACTAGATCTTGGTTTCTGTTTCAGGTAAGTGTACTTTTTTACTTCATTTTCCTTGGAATTCATAAAAAAAATTTCAGATTTTCCTCTTCTCAAAATTTTTTGTCGATTCTCAATTCATTTCTCAATTAACTTTCTCTCCATGTGCTTAGTCTGAAAATATGATCTGCGGAGCGAGCAAGATTATCTGTGACGTCATGACATTTGTTGTAGAGTGAAAATAATAAAAGAACGCTCAGGCGCAAAGGCTTGTCAAGTCAAAGGAATTCGTAACCTCAAAATTATTATTTGCTATTTTTCGCTCTGAAACGGTGTTTTTGCATTTGCGGTACCACATATTGTAACAACAAAATTAGTTTCATCTTTCGTTAAAACATCCAGAACATAAATAACTAACCTTAACTGTCCTAAACTAACTTTTAGGTTAGAATAAAATGACATTTGGAAGAGCTCTCGCTTTTGAGCGGGAGCGAATATATCTGATCTTCTTGCTCGCTCTGATAATAAAAGATCACGATACAGAGTGAAGTGAGCGAAGAGAGAGAGCTTAATAAAAGACCAGCTGAGAGCAAGAAGTGCAGGCCGAGCAGAATATTCAGACTAAGCAATGGTAACAATGAATTTTTCTGCATTGTTTCATTGAATTTTGTAATATCTCATTCTCCATGAACTATTGATTTATAATGATGAGATTAATTCCTCCCTGACATATTTGTAAATGATATGAATGGTTATTTATTTGCAAATGAATTAAAATTAATAGAAAATTAATGATACTACATATATCATTGTATTTTATAATTAAAAAGTGGTCATTCCATAACAGTACTTACTAATGTAACTCCAAGTAAGAAGCAATTACACCTCCTCACTGGCTTTTTTGCAGGACACTGTCGCTTCAGGAAGCATCTGTTGAGGATGGGATTATAGAACACTGAGTGTAGGTTCTGTGGGGAGGAGGAAGAAACCCTCATTCACCTAGTCACGGAATGCCTTGGCATTGCGAGCCTAAGGAAGAACGCCTTGGGCGAGAAACTTGTTGGAGGGAGGAACTGGCCTCGTTGAAGCCTTCACAGATATTAGATTTCTTTAGATCTCTGGAACTGGAAGGCGAGCTGTGAAGGGTTTGGCCAGAACAGCTCTGTAAGGGGACACAATAGACCTTAAGGTCGCAGTGAACTGTAACCCCTCTTTTAAACTAAAATAAACTAAACTAAATGTATTTCTTAGAAACTTTATAGGTTTTCACTCCCAGTCTCTGAAACAAAATTTGTTGAACGTCATTCCTCATATTCCTGGCCTATCAGAGAAAATAAGAAGAATTGGTTCCAAATTCAACATAAGAACTGTTTTCAAAACACAAAATGATTTGAGATCCATTCTAACTAGAACAAAACCAATGAATGAGACACAAAATCAAAAAATTGTGTTTACAATATTCCCTGTATATGTGGAAAATCTTATACAGGGGAGACATCAAGACCTTTAGAAATAAGAAAACGGGAACATAAAATAACATCAGGAATAGAGACATCACAAGATCACAAATTGCTGATCATATATGTTCAAATAGCGGAGATCATATGATGAACTGGAACCATACAAAGATCCTCATGACGGAACCTGATAATTATAAAAGGAAATTAAGGAATCTACATGTATTTTGTTGGATGAAGTGAATAATTTGGCCAATTGTTCTGTTGGAATAGATCGTATTTGGATTGATTTATTGAGGAAGGAAGTGACATCAGGAAATTTCAAAATCAAATAAATCAACATCTCTATAGATTGACAACTATCAATGTCAATTAGATTACAAATGAGAAAATACACAATTCTGAAGAATTTTAGAGTTTGTCTGAAGAAGGTGTCTGATATAGCCACCGAAAAGTTACAATATCCTTTTAATTTGTTTCATTTTTCAGTTTTACTGTTAGGCAACAATTTTTTTCAAGACCAATTTGCTCCTGACAATTAAGTGCAAAGATTTTCGCAGGAGCACTTCACCTTAATCAAACATTTTTTAATTATTTATGTTTCAGAGACTGGGAGTGAAAACCGATAAAGTTTATAAGAAATGCAGGATCCTCCCAGAATAAATTTCAATCGATATCTAAACTAAATGTAACTCCAATGTTTTATTTATCGAATGCGAGAACCCTGTGGCATAATCTACATGCAGGACATCCAAACTCCATTTCATACCGACATGCCGTATCCGCAAATACGGCAAACGGTCCTTTGACGACTGATATTTCATCTCAACATAATTCCGATTTGCTCCAAACGACCCTACAAATCTAACTTTATTAAAAGATAAGAAAGTCTAGTGTCATCAGTTCTGCAGCGATGAAACCCTCCTCGTTGCCATAGCCTGAACGTTCGCGACGCATTTCGCAGATAAAATGGCCGAGATAAACTCGAGAAAATGTTACTGTTTTAAAATTTAAGTATAATAGGTTTACTCTTTGGCCGAGATAATGTAAAAAGTATCCACATAACTCGGGGCAGTTTAAACGTTGGGGCTTCTAATTTTAAAATGGCGGAGCACGGCATTCGGGATATAAAGAGCCGTTCTGAAGAAGATAAGAGCTTAAATATCACTCTAGCTAAATTTGGTGTGAATAAAAATTTTGGGTCTTCTCTTTCATTCACTGGCTTGAATTCTTGGAGGTTAACAGTTGATAATTGGTAGTATCCATATTCAATGAGGTCTTTCGCTGTTATTGGCTTCTGCTGACCAGCGATACGCATTCTTGCGGTTGAAATCAAAATAGAGCTAAGATAGTAGTAAACAAAGCGTTGAACGTATTTCAGTGTAATAATTTCGTAATTGTTCATAAACTTTTGTTTAGAAGAAAAATCCAAGGGAAAATTGAAATTGTTATATCTTCTTGAATATGATTTTCTATCAGAAATGATTATTGTTGTGTGCCCCCATGCAATTTATGGGCGAAAAAATGGCAAACTTAAGGTTATAGTTATCACTTCTTCTCTCAGGAAAACCAAATGAAAATATATCTTGAAAACGAGTTTGGAAGGAAACTAATAGTTGAAGAATATTTACTTATTTACTCCAATAAATATAGGAAAGTAATTCATATTGCCGCTTTAACCTCTTACGTCAGAATTTGTATCGAAGGTTTTGATATTACAGCAGATTACGACAAGCTATCTCTACTTCTTAGGATCATTTAAAATCAAGGTACACATACAACATACTATTTCACAAAACTGTACTTGGCTATTGCAGAGTTGGTAAAAAGTTCATAAAATACTTATACATATGTATTATCTTCTTGATTTATACTATAGGACGATACAGCAAATTTGTTTTTTTAAGCAAGGCATATTTTCATAGATGAACCCTGATTTTCTTACACCAGCCTTCTGCTAATTCCAAAAGCACTTTAATTCTGTATGTGATATTTCTTCAAGTTTAGAAAGTTTTTCCCCGATAAAGAAACATGCAGCAGGAAAAGAGAAAAAACCATGAGTTTCGACATGATTATGTCATGGATGAATAGGAACATCATGTACCTGATCAATCTAATTAAAACAACTGTAATGATATGTTTACAGTTCCTCCTAACTCCACCTTAACAAGAACATATCGTGCATATTAGTTTTGTTTTACTTTATCACTTTCCACAATCAATGGTCCATCAATTTCATGAGGTTCTGTATTAAGGGCTAGGGCAATAGTTTTTAAACACAAAGAGCAAATGTCTATGAAACTGGACCCACAATTTGTTTTCCAACACATTATAATATGACATGCATTCAGAACTTCTTCTCGAACTTCCCCTTCTACTGGGGCTCTAGAATTGAAGGTTAAAACTTTCAAAATTTCCAGAAATTCTAGCGGCTGCACTTCACTTCATATACGTGTATACATGTACAATATTAATGAACTGAAAGAAATTTTATTTCATATAGTTTAAGATTGACAACATCTACAACTAGACTTACTGACTTGTAACCTTTATATTGATTAAACACTTGAATATTAGTGATGAAATGATTGAAATATTGATTAAATCACAAAATAATTCCACAAAGATTCCAACTCCATATTAATTTTCAGATTATGTAAAAATTTCGATGAAACTCCAATGACTTATCTGTCCAAAACAAGATTGTTTACATTTACTACTATCTTAGCTCAGCTTCGATTCTCGCCACCTTGGCGCTGATATCGTCATGGAATATGCCAATACCTTTATTTCAAATTACAGTGGAACTTCCCTATAACGAAATCGCTAAATCCGCAAAAAATTGGTTATAGTGTCAAGTATCGAAACAAGCAATTGCTTTTTTTATTGTGAATTCATATACCTACATAATCGAAAAGGTGTGTAAGTGCATTTCTTATAGCTTATAGGATAGGCATTTTATGTATATTCCGTTCACGAAAGGTTCAGCCGTACAATACGTAGCTATTCACGATTTTTTGGTCAAATAATTCGTAATTTTTGTCAGAGTGGTACAATTAAAGAACATTTTATTCACATAAAATTTCGCATTTTTTCAAATATCCAAAATATTTTCGGGACCCCTTTAATGGACCGGAAAGCGAGAAGACAAGTTTCAAGTAACTCTTCACGATTTGGTTTTTCGGCAGTTTGCCCCTCCAAATCAATCATGGAGGTTATGGAAGTGGCGGGATCCTAACGTTTGACAAGTATCATGTAAATAAAACAACACAAAACAAAGAAGGAACACACCAATATGGCCGTCTTCGAACTTTTTAAACGTTGAATTTTATTTTTGTGCCTCTCTTGTTCATTTTCTCTACAGTTTGTAGCAGGAAGATATTAAGTATTAGTTAAAAAAGGTTTCTTATTCAGTGAATGGGTGCTTTAATGAATCCAAAAAATTCCCGCCACAAAGTTGTCCAAACAAATATGGCCGTTTTATGTGACACTTCTGCATCAAGGGACATATAGGATATGCTCCCTCCCCTTCTTTTACCTGTATCATCACTGCTATCGTGTAGTGATCTCGAACACCGCATTTGACACTGTTTAACATGTCCTTTTCATATGTTACAATTTAACATCAAGATAAACGAAATCAGTTGAATAACCGCCATTATCAACATTTCCAGCTGAATCCAACGTTTCGCCGTAATGGTTTAGTTTATGGTGGGGATTTATTATCTACGTCCGGCATAATTATGAAAAAACCCACCCTTATACCTTTTTGCCAATACCCATTCAGAGACTGATGTTCTTGTTCTTGGAATATTTCGTTATAGAGAGAATTTACTTCGTCTTAGAGGATGATTTCAACATGGAATTTGGATTCATGGTGTAATGTCTTGAACGAAATTCGTTATACAGACGTTCCACTGTAGTTTTTTCGTTGAATAATATTTTCTGATCAACAGTAATGGCTCCGTGATCCAAAAGCATGTCCAGTTACGAATTAAACTCGACAGAAAGATTAAAACGTATTTCAGTTCTAATATTTCAAGTAATAAAATCATCTGCGGCCTCGGAAAAACCTTCTTTCCAGAACAATCCTTCAAGCTTGGCTGAACGAGCAGGCAAGAATTGTGGCTTTTATGACAAATGGGCCATATTTGGATGTGGCGTGCAGCAATATCCGGCCGAGACGGAAGAAGGATGACTCCCATAACTTGTAACACCTTCATTTCTCACCAACGGTTTCCTGTTATTCCCGCTCATCCATTTGAGAATTTCAGTATGAAATACACGTTCCGTCTTGCGACGTTCTTTATTGGGTTTCCTGGGCATCCCATATTTCTGTTCGACTTTCCGCTAGGTATTCCCTGGTCTCTGATTTTTCGTTTATACTTTTGTAAACAAAAGTCATCTGAATAGCTTTTGGTAAGTCCAAGCCAGTGACAGACTTTATGTTAGTGACTCACTTTTTTAATAGAATATTTGAATGTCGAATATTTCTTATGAAATTTGGATTTCGCTGGTTCAAAGTTCGCGTTAAAATTTGGACCGAGTATAGCCTATTCTGTTTATGAAATGGATGACTCTGTCATAAGTTCTGGAAAAAGAGTCTGCATTTAGGGATAGTTAAATTGGAAAAAAAGATTTCATCTTCAATAATGAGAATGAAGATACCACCTTTGTGGCGAAAGAAATAAATAAAATTGAAGAAAAAAACGTTATATTCATATGTTTGGTATCCGACAAAAACTATCATGAATGATCAACTTTAATTCGATAAGGTTATATTTCTCCATTTTTCAGTCTGTTAAATAGATTTTTTTGGAAGAGTATACAAAATTCAGACTAGAAGTCTGCGAGTCCAAAAAAAATATTCTTGGACGTGTTTGTTAGACTATTTTTTCGTTAACCGTGAAGAAACACAATCTTATTGATGAATCATTGCGAATTGCGATGAAAAAATTTAAGATAACCCTGAACAAATGCTATTGAGCGCTTCTTCTTCTTCTTCTCTAATTCCTGTCAAAACGTGCCCCCAACTGACTCCTGACGGCACCAGACAGTATTATGGGCTCAGCGCTATCTGCTGTGTACCCAAATTCAATATCTCTTTATCCTATTAGCAACCAGGCTCCTGGAGGCAGCAGGAATCTGAGTGAACACTAATACCAGACTACTGTTGAGAACAATGGACTGTTTTAGTTTTATCATTAGCAAATATATTATCGTGCGGGGTCTCATAAGCACATATAGAGCATTAAAAGGTTGTCGCAACTAAGGGAAACATATAAATTGAGCGCTCGTTCATTGGTGGAGCCATGAGGCTTTTACTTAAAATTGGGTATGAGAGTTGAGACTAGTACTAAATACACTGCGCGAAAAAATTAACGCACATTATGGAAATCTCAAATTTATTCTACAACTGAAGGTGTTCTCAATGATATTTATTTTTGTCAGAATTATGCATCCACTTCACTCAACGTTTTTCTTCAATACAGGTGTTTTTCCCAGCAGGAATAAAAAAATATGAGATTATCAGATTTTGAATGTATTGGCTCCATTCTTCAATCAGTTGGTATCAATCAATTCTAGTGATCAATAGTTTTTCTTTCGTTTGATTTTCTACACTCGATCGCTATGCAACGCGAAACACGCAATTTGACCCAAGAGGAATGTGCCCAAGCGGTAGTTTTGCGAGAAAGGTTTGGAGTTTCCTATACAAGTGTGTCCAGAATGTTGCAGCGATTCAGGGAGACAGGTATGAATGTCCGAAGACCAGGACAGGGTAGACCACGGGTAACAAATGCCATTCAAGAACGTTACTTGAGAGTTACTTCGTTGAGACAACGGTTTGCAACCGCTCGCCTCTTTCAAAATCAGCTTGAGCAAACTCATGGGGTGCCAATAAGCACTCAGACAATAAGAAATCGCCTCAGAGAATATGATTTAAGGTCTCGTGTCGCGGCAAGAGCCCTAGCTCTTACTCCAGCCCATCGAAGGGCGCGTTTGGATTTTGCGAGAGAGCATATCCATTGGGAAGAGGCTGATTGGGAAAGAGTTCTCTTCACAGATGAGTCCAAACTCTGCCGCTACTATTGTGATCGATGTTTCCTTGTATACAGACATCCACATGAAAGAGATGCTCAGTGCAATTTTCTGAGTACTACTGGTTTCGGAGGAGGATCGATTATGGTATGGGGTGGAATATCTTTAACGGCTCGCACAGACCAAGTGGTCGTTGATAATGGAGCTATGAATGCTGACAGGTACATAAGGTACATGACATGAAAGAAATGCCCTCAATCTAATCGATGCGTATTTTTGATATTAGCCAATGTGTGAACTTTCAGCACTAATTAAAAGGTGCTGGATTTCGATAATGATTGTACTGATTACTCCTAGTCTTCGTTAAAGTTCCTCCGAAGCTAAGCTTGTCCTAGTTATATAATAAGTATCAGTTAGGAGTTCAGCTCAGCCACAGAACAGCCAATTGTTGACCCAGCAATGAACGGTACCGTCTAGATCAAAGCACGGCCCACGGCCGCATGCGGTCCGCAGTCAGTATTTGTGCGGCCCGTGGTATATACATATTCAATATTAGAATGGAAGAACAATTTCATTATTAGGTACTATTATTTAAATTTTTGTTGGTAGCAATGATTTTATGTTATATGGTTTCATCATTAAAAAACTTAAATATGGGATAGTATTCTAAGTACTTGTATTCTACGTATTTGCGAGTTCCGTTCCGGGGCAGATCCTTGAATAATGTCGTATTCGCGATTCAGCAATTGTCGACCAACTTCCCTGCTGAGTTGGTCGACGTTTGTCGATTCGCGAACACGACATAATTCAAGAATAGACCCCTTGAGTCTGTAATAGATTTTTTTAAGCTCCTTGGCGATCGCTTCCCCAAATTAACCAATCTCGGCTTAAAAATGGGTTCGATGATGGGCAGTACCTATCTTTGTGAAAGTGCGTATTCCACGATGAATTTTATAAAATCTAAATATAGATCCTCACTATCGGATAATTCACTCACACACGCACTGCGTCTGGCTACAACTAATATTAATATTGATATCGAAAAGATTGTGAAAGATAAATTAATGAAGCACTAATACCATTGTATAAAGATATACAATGATAATACCTGAAATTTAATGCAACAGTTAAATAGTAACTATATTGAACGTTATTAAACCTTTTCAAAATATGTTTTTATTTGTGCGGCCCTCCAATCTATTTAGTAGATTGTATTGGCCCGGGATCATATCAGGTCTGTACAGCCCTGGTCTAGATAACCTCTTTCCTGATCACGGATCGTACTCGCACTACTCGCAATATATCGATTACTATAACGACGCTCTCAATCACTGAGCCACGGTACACGGATTTAGAGGTGGATGGCCCGAAGATTTTGTGCTCCCTTGGCCTGAACGCTAAAATAGTCCCAAATCGGCACTGCATTTATGTGTCATCGTTTTCTGGTATAACGAAAATGATTGCATCTCAGTGAATACGTTTTTCATCCGAAAACAAATCGTATGCCAATAAAAATTGCCTGCAATCGGAAAAGGCCGATAGACCTCCTGTAGAAGATTAGCATATTTGCTAGTGGATGCTCGCGTCATTTATTACCCTATACATTTCGCTGTCGTCTCCTGGGCCCCGGGCACCATGAATTACTTTAATGGGCCTGCGAAACGGGCCCCCTCGAAGCATCTCCAGGCCCATTAGCTTCACAGGAACGGCGGTAAGTGTTGAAATACGAGCCGGTTAAGAGTGTAAAGAAGACCCCGGATAATATACTGCCTGTTTTATTACTTCGAAATGACGTGGAATGACGTTATACGTGCGTCGAGATATTACATGAGAAATCTCTTTCATTAGAGGTGGAGTCATTAACCCTAGTTAAAGTTAATTGGTTTTATTTCTTATTTAATGCAAAAGGGGTAACTTATACTGTTGATGTTCAGGGTTTGATTCGAATGACATTCGATTCATTATTCGTTTGTGCAACTTTAATTCTGAAATAGGTTACAAACAGCAACGGTAATTCGCACGAAGAGTTATGTCTAGTCTAGGGTGGAGTATTATCTCCCCTTCTATGAAGCCTAGTAGTGGATGAACTATGTACTGCATAGGCTAACGGAGCTTGGCTTCGAATGTGTAGGCTATGCTGATGACATAGTCCTAATAATTACTAATTAGAGACAACTTCGAAGGCACTCTTTGCGACTTACTGCAGAAAGGCCTTAGAATTATTGAGCAGTGGTGCTTGTCTGTGGGGCTGAACATCAACCCAAACAAGACTGTAGTAATTCCGTTCACTCGGAAAAGAAAACTTCCCGACATGAAAACGTTATATGTATTTAAATGGAAATATCTTGGAGTGGAAGTCAGAAGTTAAATACCTAGGAATAACACTGGATAGTAAACTTCTGTGGAATAAGCATGTTGATACTGCTACTGTCAGAGCTAAAAGCTCTAATGGCGTGCAGACGTCTATGCGGCAAAAATTGGGGTTGTAACCCAAAAATACTGCGATGGATGTACGTCATGATTGTGAGACCTATAATCACATATGGGGCAGTAGCCTGGTTTGCAAAAATACGCATCGATTAAATTGAGTGCATTTCTTTCAACCTAACTATTATCAAGTGAAAATAAATTCAAAACAAAAGTGAACATTGAGTACTTAGTGAAAAGAGAGAAAATTTCAAATCTATTTTTTTCAGAAATGGTGCATCTGGACGTTATTATACAAGAGCATCTTTTTTCAAGAAAAAACATCAGAGTTAATGAATATGATATGTAAATCTCGCGAAATAATGAAAGTTAAAAAAGTTTCAACTAAAATACCCTTCGTCCCCCCACAAATGATACGATTGTGCTTGACATGAAATCTAATCGATGCGTATTTTTGATATTAGCCAATGTGTAAACTTTCAGCACTTTATGTGACTCCGTTTTGCGAATATGTGGCAAAAAGTGTGTACAGGACGTCATCTTCAAAGGGCACTAGCTCCGTAACGAAGCAATTTTGCATTATATGATTTGGGTCGAATCTGTCTAAAATACGATCTATAATGTCCACTAGAAGTTTGTCGGTCTAATTACGGGACACCCTGTATAGTCCATTCACGAAAGTTTGAACCGTCGGCAATTTGGCATATTCCCCTGTGTATATTAAAATTTTAGGTTATGTTGTTTATTTTCCTGTCAGATTGATACGCAATGTTGTCAGTATTAGTTGAAAAATGTATAAATCGCGTATTTCTAACAATGTCAATTTACATCTGAAAATTGACAAATTAATAACGCAATTCAGACAGTTCTTAATACCTAACGACAAAAGATTGAAATTTCACATTACAGATCTACTATTTGAGTTGAATGAATATCATTGTTTAAACAGTGGAAAAAATGGTACCTATCTCAAATGCATTAGAGAATTATCAGTTTCATTAGACAATAGAAGTGCGAATGAACAGAATCAAGTCAAATGAAGAAAAAGTTCTGAAACAAATATTATGTGAGAAACATAAACAGTTTATGCTCAAGACGAATCAAGATGTATCTCAAGTAATAAATTAAGATAACTCGGACTTCTTCGAGAAAAATACACGTTACTCACATGCATTTCGTATTTCACCTAGAGAGTAAAGTTTCCTTCTAAACATTCTTTATCGTTCATTGAATGAATTGATTTCTTCATAGGATAATTCTGATGAATCGTCGGTTCCAAAATATCTTGATTCGAACTCAAGGAAGCACCTCTACCTACAGCTACATGCATGTTATACTCAAAAGAGGAGAATTGTTATGATTGTTGTGAATTTTAAACAAGATAACCTCTCTCTCGGACTCTCGGCTCGAAAACGCGTCGAACGGCATGGCTACGCGTAGCCAATGTAGCCATAGTGAATTAAACGTTAGTTTACGATGGCTAGGGGCAACATTGCATTGAAAGAAGCAAATTATTACCAAAACTACCAACCTAAGATAATGAAACCAAGGACTACTTTGTGCTCAATAATATGTGAACGTAGTATATCGACTCGTGTAGGATTGCCAATTGAAATAATAGATTTACAAATGGCCCTAGTTAAGACTAGTATCGAAACAAAGTAGAGAATTACTGCAATGTTGTACAGTTGTAAAAATAAATGAAAAATTTATCATATTGGTTTTATGGCGCATGTAGTTGGTAAAGCGTCTGTAGTACATTTTGGCTTTCAAATAGTTTACAAGACAGTTTTCAAGGCATCTTTGGAATGACCCTCATTGAGTGAAAGCAATGCTGAAAAGTCATGCAGTGCCAGGAATGAAACGCCTTTCCTAATTGAGAGGTTATGAGTGCCCACAACACCCACAGTTTCACTTTGTATTGCGTAATTCATTTTGTTGTACTTATGTGTATATTTGATAGATTGATGCATAAATTCTGCTGCTTCACGAAGTATTGAAGTTTTGTTGTTGGTCTAACCTCAAAATCATTTAGGTTCTTTGAGTGTCTGCATATTTCTGTTTACATGGCTCTTATTAAAACATTTCATTGATATGACCTTATCTTCCAGTCGTCATAGGGTCTTTATTTATTCATCTTCCGCCCAATATCATGTTTATGTTTATTACCTTTCTCAAGGATATATGGCGTGATTTTTATCCTAGTAGTAACAATTATGATTAGCAATTAAACTTTCATGAATACTCAACCATAATTCCACATATTTTATGTATAAGAGGCCACACTAAAATTTTGTATCTCAGTGAGAGAGAGATTACGGAGAATTTTGTTACTACTAGGATAAAAATCACACCACATATAACATCATCGAAAGCTTGGATAATATATAAGTGTATCACTAATCCTTTGACCGAGAAATCCTAATAAACTTTGACTTCATCTCTAGATGCTCTTAATGATATTACCTCTTTATATGTACTTTGAACGTTGAGGAGACCAGCTGTTTGAGTTTGATATTGATTGATTGTAATCGATTGATTTTATTTTCTACTTTCGTAGTACTTATATCTAACAACAGAAGTATTTTTTAATAATTCTTGATAATATGAGATACACATATCAATCTCTTCTTCTGCAGTTCCACCCTTAATCTATGATCCCTGGCTTGCTGCTCTGCCATTTCCATTAATTCAATGATAATCCGTGAGTATTCAATCTGACAAATGACAGGATGAATCGAGTATAAGCTCAGAGCACTTCGAATTCCATTTTCTTTGTTTACTCCTGATGAATGAGGGTGCCTGATATCCTTTTAAAACATATTTGCTGATTGAATTTCTTACAGCAAACGTGACGAATATTTAAATTGTCAGCTCAGAAATTGATGAAGGCGTCGGTTGTTTACGGATCAGGGGTGTATTGCCAACCCCTATACGAAAATTTGAAGGGACAGGGGTATCAGTTGATAAATTCATTGGAAATCTGATTCTATCGCCGACGTCATCATTCTTCATTTCATTTTAATTTGAACAGATTGAAGAAAAGAAATACATTTTGAGTATCACATTGAATTTTCACATATTGTATACCGGGTGTTGAAAAATGAAGTTTCAATATTTTTAGAACTGATGAAAAATTCCAATCAAAACTGCAAGGTGCTCAAATATGTCACTAAATACATATGCAATAACATTTTAATCAAGTAGAACAAACAGAAAAACCATGGGAAAACCTTAAATGAGATGAAAAAAGAATCGAAGTTACAGAGAAAATCTAAACTAAACTATGTACTTGTCGTTAAGAATCTATGGCTCGGCGATCCTCTTGAAAATTTTCACTAACATTCAGTATATTAACCTTTATTCACAAAAAAAATTTCACTAAAATCGGATTTCTTGTTATGAAAATATAAAGTTTTTTCTTTCAATATTTCAATTGAATTTTCTATGGTTCTGTTAACACTATGGCCACAAATTTTTGCATGAGGCTTATTATGAGCTTCTTGCATGTAGCCGCAAACATTTCATTTCGATTGCTTGCATCTGAGATAGTGAGGAAAAAAAATTTGAATGGTCATATTTTATGGAACACTCTGTATGATTTGGCTGGTTAACGAACTCAACTGCGGCATTTGGAAACCGAACTTACCCTGAAAATCTCAAGCCTCTAGGACAATCCCTTTGAAAGTTCTCGTCTCAGAATTGAATTTGACCACCAGGGAGTTATGGTATGATGCTAATCATATATCAGCTCAATAGTCGAAAATTAAAGACATTTTGGCAAAACAATATAGCACTCATTAGACTAGAACGAGTGCTAAAAAACTGTGAACGAAAATACAGTGGAACTTCCCTATAACGAAAGCGCTAAATCTGCAGAAAAATTCGTTATGAAGAAGTTTCGTTATACAGAAAATTTATTTCTGAAGTCGACCGCGTCGACTTCACTGATAAATTTAAGTTTATCATTCAAACTTAAGCACTTCCTTTTCGACATTTCCGCACAACTTTTACACTAGCTTAATGGTTAGATTGAAACCAAACAGCCAGTGGTGTATTTAAAATTTTTTCAGAAGGATCTCTCTGCCCGCCGTAATGATTTAGTTTAAGGTTGGGATTTATCACGTTCGTCCGGAAAAATTTCGGAAAACACCCACCCTTATACCTTCTTACCAATACACATTCAAAGAGTGATGTTCTTTGAATATTTCGTAATAGAGAGAATTTGCTTAGTTTTAGAGGGCGTTTTTAACATGGAGTTTGGATTCAAGGTGCAATATTTGTACGAAATTCGTTATACAGACGTTCGTTATAGGAAAGTTTCACTGTAATTGAAATGTAGTGACGATAAAATGAAGTTTTCCAAATCGTATCCAAAATAGGTAATAGGTATGTCTTTTAGCTGTCGGTCAAATCTTACACTTTTTCACGTATAATTGACCTCACCATTACTTTTATACATCTTGCATCACGCAATGGTGACAATCTGACAAGAAAATAAATAACGAGGTCAAAAATTTAAATATACACATTTAAATGGATTGAATTGAATTCCCATAACCACCGACTTTTTCAAAGAAAGTAATATGACTCTATTTATTCGCCTAAATATTTCACGTCAAGTCACACCCTGTATATTCTGCTATTTAAATTTCACACTGCCCTGATGTCTGAAAACATAATTCGATATTTCGGTACGAATAAACCATCGTGTACTATGATAGCCTCTCAAAGTGGTTGGAGTCATTCAACACCTTTAAAAATTCGGTTTACAATTCCCACCCCATTTCGGGGGGTGCACAAGGGTGGCTTTTCAGGGACCAATCCACCCCATCGCATCCGTACGAAATGGAATTTGAAATTTTGGAGGGACCCCAGAGTGATGTAAAAATACACTTTCAGGAGGGTAAAACGTCGTTTTCTTTTTATTACATTACTGAAAATATACTGGAGGTGACAAGTGCTGCAATGAAGTTTCGTGTTATGGAATTTTATATCCATTTTTATATTCGCAAAAGTGGAATTAAAATTTCTTCGATGGTGACAGTGTAATTTAAATATATCAGGTTTTATTCGGGAAGGGTGGATTGTGGCCGAAAAGCCTGGGGAAATTTCTTTTCAGGGTTGCATTACGTGCTCTAGGGGAATTATAATTTTTTTTCAACCAACGTTTTGACTCAGCTTTAAAGAGGCTCCTGATAATCTTCTACTCTTCATAGGGTCTTTATTCATTCATCTTTCGCACAATATCATCTTTATGTTTTTAAATACCAAAATATGTACTATAATTGTCATGAGGTAATAAGAACGAAAAAGCAATTTTCAAGTGCATAAGACTCAATGAAGAATTATAATATGTAATATGTCAGTATACAGAGATACGATTACTTTTGGTTAGTCAAAAAACCCTAGAAAGGTGTTCGAAAAAAAAACGTGGAACATGAAAAGTTAGTTCCAGACACTACATTCGGCTATAAAAAAATTAAAAAAGCCCTGAGCATGTGCTTTTGAGCACGCGTTCATTGTTGAAGCAATGAGGTTATAACCTCAAAATTTTGTAGAGGACTTGGGATTCATGCTAAGTATACAGGGCGTTTAAAAAAAAAGTAATCCCCTGTCTAGGGTAGATTGAAAAACGAAAAATAATTGGGGTTTGTTTGGTAAAAAAAATCCGTATTCAAGATAAAGGGCGCTATTTACACGGTTCGTGCCACCTTGCAATGAACATAACTTTTCAAATATTAGATTTATTGAGCAAAATTTCAAGTGAACTTCAACATCATTTAATTTTATAACAAAAAGGTACTTTTGAAAAAACTCGATAATGTGTACCGTTTGCGAAATATTGCGAAAATGCCTCATAGCTGACTCCCAACCGTTACAGGCATCGGGTGTTACCTCATAATTTTCAAATCTAAATATTTCGAAAACGATACACATTATCGAGTTTTGATGTAAAATTGAATGATGTTTAAGTTCACTTTAAATTTTGCTCAATAAATCTAATATTTAAAAAGTAATGTTCAATACTAGTTGGTACGATTCGTGTAAAAAGCGCCCTCTATCTTGAATACGGATGGTTCTACGAAAATTTTTCACTGCACAAAACCCAATTATTATTCGGTTTTCTTTCTATCCTAGAGAGGGGATCGCCATTTTTTGAAACACCCTGTATGAATGCAAAATTTCAGCACGATCGGAATAATATTCTGAAAATGATGCAAAACTGAAATATGTTTAAATTTCTTCGATGGAGACAGTATAATTTGTTAATATTTGGTTTTATTCGGGTAGATTGTGGCCGAAAAGCCTGGGGAAATTTCTTTTCAGGGTTGCATTAGGTGCTCTAGGGGAATTATAATTTTTTTTCAACCAACGTTTTGACTCAGCTTTCCAGAGGATCCTGATTAGCTAGGTTTATCAGTTTGAACATAGTTTTACGATGACTAGTTTTTATTCACATTCCGCGATTGAATTGGATTTCAGAATCGTCTATGAGGGGAAAAATAGAATCCACAGCTTACTTGACCACGAATTGTGATTCATTCCTATCGTGAGATTAGTTAGTTTGTTAGTTAGCCACGATCTCGAGACAGGAATGGAACTTCCTACCGAGGTTTCTATTCTATTTTATTTACAACCATCATATTTCAATTAAGAATCCAGAAAGGCACTGACGTGAAAATACCTAAAATGTTTCATTAAACGACAAATTACCAAGAACGCAGATTTCTCAGAATAATCAAGTAGATATATTGTTACCGGGGCTCCAATTGTCACCAATATTCCAAGAAATGCGAGATGAAGTCGGATATTAAATTCTCGAATAAATTGAAAAACATTTCTACCGACGAAGAATTTATGGATTTCAACCCACCAGAAGTACAGGGTCTTTATAAATGATTGTAACAGCGCAGTTGGCTCTGGATTACAGAATACCAATCTCTAACCAATCAGAACAAAGCATGATCACAGAATTCTGTGGTTTGCATAATCCAAAGCCAACTGCGCTGTTACAATCATTTATAGAGACCCTGTACTACAGGCTGCTCACAGTGCTCACGTAGCATAATATCAATCTTCATTCACAAAATGAATTTCACTCAGATATCTTGATATGTAAATGTGAATATTTTTGTTTTCAATATTCCATTTGAATTTTTTAAGGTTCTGTTAACACTATGTCTACAAAATTTTGCATAAGGCTTTCATTTAGTTTTGTTTCGTTTTGTCTGAGATAATGAGAAACACAAATTTTGAATGACCTTTATTTTATTACAGCCGTATATTTTTTCACTAACAAGTTTGCATTTCTCTAGATAGATGTGAAACTCGCAAAATAGCAGCTGCAGAACATTCACCTCAACGTAACAAGAAAATCTAGGACATTAAAAAACACTAACATCTGTTAGTTGCAATGATAATTCAGAATAAAACAATTATACTGTTTATTCCATTCACTCAAAAAAGGAATAGGGATAATAGTTGAACAATTTAAAATAAGCAGAAAGCTTATGTCATTGTCGAGCATTGTCACTAGAAATATTGAAACCATATCCATGGGCCTGTTTTCATGGTGCTTACTAACAATCTGAACATTTGTGAGTAGCTTCATTTTGACGCCCATCTTTTTCCTCGAAAATTTTCGATAGTGAGGGCTAATACAGTATGGAGGCGTCAAAAGTGTTAAATGGGCGAATGTTCAAATTTTATTACTAACAGCCATTCTTTAAATTAAATGTAGAAACAATTTTATTACAAATTGAAAACAATAAGTGTCCTTCAAAAATGATGATTCTATCAAAATGTCCCCAACTGCCAACATTATCAACAACTAGGTTTATAAAAAATATTACTAACGGCTTTTTTTTCTCTGTTGCTTAGCAAATATTTCCTTTATGAACTGGTCACATTGTCCTACAAATTGAGTGGTACGTCCACAAGTAAAAATGATTGTGATACTAACAATTGACAATTTCCGAGCGTAGGACTGGAAAAACGTACCGCTCAATTTGTAGGACAATGTGACCAGTTCATAAAGGAAATATTTGCTAAGCAATAGTGAAAAAATCAGCCGGTTACTAATAATTTTTTTAGACCTAGTTGTTGATATATGTTGGAAGTGGGGGACACTTTGATAGAATCATCATTTTTGTAGGACAATTATTGTTTTCAATTTGTCATAAAAACGTTTCTAGATTTAATTTATAAAGTAGCTGTTAGTAATACAATTTGAACATTCACCCATTTAACACTTTTGTCGTCTCCATACTGTATTAGCCCTAACTAGCGAGAATTTTCGTAGACGAAAAAGTTGGGCGTCTCGTCAAAATGAAGCTACTCACAAATATTCAGATTGTTAGTAATCACTAATCATCATGAAAAACAGGAGCTGGCCCATGAGCTATTAATTTATTACTAAAATAACATTGATAACTATGAAACAGAAGTTTGAAATTTTGAAGATACCGATAAATTATTTGAAATGAAAATATAAATACTCTAACAAATGGAAGTTCATGTTTATGTATGTGTAATTAAAATGAAATTGATATTTTTCGGATCCATTCGAATCAATTATTTTCCTAAGTGAATAATAGATGGCACCGTTGTTCCTGACGACATGCTTTCAGTATTCCATGCCCCCGGGTTGTCGTAAACACATTTTTTATGCACTGTTAGTGCTGAGCCTCACATATACATATATATTGTAGCAAGTAGGCGTCGGTGGCGAAAATGGCTCTCCAGACGCGTAAATCACAGAGATGTGGACATTACACGCGAGAGCTTTATAACTCTGTGCTCTGACTGATTTATCACTCTCTGTGTTCCGTATATATGTATATACCCACACCAACATTTTCGTGTGAATTATAGATAAAAAATGTTCCGACATACCTGTTTATATCCGGTCCTCTACAGGACGGAGTAAGTTCCAGAATGATGGATAACCTTTGAGTTTTTTCCATAAGACTGACGATTCTCTAAATGAACCTTACTGCTTATTTATTAATCAATTTTGTGAAAAATTCTCTGTTGCTTATGATCATATACAGTGGAACTTCCATATAACGAAAGCGCTAATCCGCAAACAAAATTCGTTATAGAGAATTTTCGTTATACAAAAATATTGTTTCAATAGTAGGCAATGTCGCGGTCGACTTCACTGATAAAAAGTTTATCACTCAAACTTAAGCACTTGCTTTCAAACATTTTCGCACAACTTTTAACACTAGCTTAATGGTTTGATTGAAACCAAACAGCCAGGGGTGTATTTCAGAAGGATCTCTCTGCCCGCCGTAATGATTTAGTTTACGGTCGGGATTTATTACGTACGTCAGGAAAAATTTCGGAACAAACCCACCCTTATACCTTCTTACCAACAACCATTCAAAGAGTGATGTTTTTTGAATATTTCGTTATAGAGAGAATTTACTTCGTTTTATAGGGCGTTTTCAACATGGAATTTGGATTCCAGGTGCAATGTCTTATACGAAATTCGTTATATAGACGTTCGTTCCACAGTATATTCTTTATTTTCTTGATCGTTCATTTTCCAGGTGAAAGGTTTTTTGTTGATCACGATCGATACTTATATTAGATACTACAAAAATTCTCCAACATTTCGAATATTACATATTTGACTGCAGTTAAATGTAGAATACATTGAATTCTGTTCTGGTATTTTGCATTCAAGTTTGAAAGCCCTTCCCTAAATAAATAGAAACAGCCACTTTTTTGAACCACAAAAATTTAGACGCTTATTAATCCAACCATTTAGGTACTCTTGGCCGATCACCTATCCATGTAAGCTTTGGAAAATTCTATTTTACTTCATTCCGTTTTTGAATTCCTACTAGAGCGATCGATCCGCTCAAAATTTTGAACGAACTCGCGTATTTCTCAATAATGTAAATGTCAATTTACAACTGAAAATACTGAACGACAGAATAACAGATTATTGATATTTTACATTAGAGATTTACTACTTGAATTGAATATAAATATCATTGTTTGAACAATGGAACCTAACGGTATCTTTAATGTATTCGAGAATTATCAGTTTCATTAGTCAATGGAAGTGCTAATGTATAAAATCGAGTTAAATGAAGAAAAAGTTCTGGAGCAAACATAATGTGACAAACAAAAATATTGCATGCTCAAAACGAATCAAGATATCATAGCTGGAGTAATAAATGGTGGATGCTTTGCTTGAAGTGATTTGCATTCACATCTTCATGAAAATTCGTAATTATTATGATTGTGAATAATGTGAAAATATTGACTTGAAAGGGTTCATTTGTGTTTGATTATTCTCCTGAACCCAAAAAGTTTTTTGACTCACACTTTATCGAGCATTTGATGAATTGAATCTACAGTCATACCTCTAAATGAAAGAGAACTTTGAGTTTGAAATATGATTACAAGAATTAAAAAAATTAAATATGTAAAAAATCAATACTTAAAAAAAATTCTATGGTTCCGATGATGCGATCCTCTTGAAATTTCGCATGAATATTCAGTTATAAAATATGAAGATTCTTCTTTTCAATATTCCAATTGAATTTCCTTTGGTTTAATTTTTGATAGTTGTGGTTTTCAAGGAAAAAATTAAGAACTGCTTCTTGTGTGACATATTCATGGGGCTCAAACTAACCAAAGGTGCCTTAAAAAAGTTGATATGAAAGACCCAGCCTATTTTTCGATAACACTTTAATTTTTTGTAACTATTCGTATAACGAATTGGGTGTTTTATCAGACCGTTTCAAGAGAGTGAGCAATAGGGATGTTGACTCAAGTTACGAATTCATATAAATTGAGGTTTTCCTCATAGAAGGAAGTTTTTGCAATCCTAAAAAACCATTTTAGTGATCTTATTATTCTCGTTAAATTAAATAAAGCTGATTTAAATTATGTTACTTATTATCAACTATCACGTGACTGCGAACGCCAATTAGAGGTAGTTGACGTCACTATCCAACACACTATCGAATATTCTGTGCTCAGATCAACAAAATACATTCATAAGGCCGCTTTTCACAAAACTCCAATCACCTTGATTATTGAAATGCCATCATTTCTGTGCAATTTTCAGTTCATTTTTGACAAAAACCATCATCAAAATCAAATTTGATTCGAACTTATGAAGTTGAAAGCTGAAAGAGGAAAGAATAGTTCAATTATTAGTTACAAGAACGATAATCTACAATTTCCTTTATAATGGAGGATTCATCAAGGGTAAAAGTAGTAACTTACTATTATTGATCCCCTGATGGCCGCAAGTTTCTTTGCTGAAAACAAGGATTTTTGTGCGGCGTAGCTTAGAAACATGAAATTGTCTTTGTAAGTAAATAACTTTTACCTCATATTCATTATTCAAATAGAAGAAACACCTTATACAGCATTTATAGACCGACGTATTCATTTTGAGGGTTTAGATTGAACTTTTTCACAAGGAATGAGGCAAAATCAGTTCGCTTTGACAAAAGTCAAAGTATGTTTATTGGATATTGACGTAGGTAATCATCATAACGTGACAAAATTGAGCATTTCTGCGGGAATTTCGGATTGTCTTTTCATTTACGTATCATTTTCGTATTTGTATAGGGTTTATCTTTAAAATAAAACAAATTTCAAAAAGTAGTCAACATCCCTATTGAGTACTTAAGATACATGAAAAATAGTCGCTATGCAAAAGTGTGAGTCTGAAAGGATTGTTAAAAATCCATGTAATTGCATAGGCAATTAATTCTTTCTTGACTCTGTCTCAACACGTCACTTCGAGAAATCAATTTAGTTACAATCTAGTTTTTAGTGACAATAAAAAGACGAGAGAGGGCGCTATATCTGCTCGCGGACGTCGCCCAAAGCTCGTATAATCTAATAACAATAAAAGTAAAACTCGATGCGGCTATTATCGCGTCATAAAAGCGCAATATTCCTGGAATAAAGTGGGCCGTAGTCACCCTCTCGGCCCCGTCAAGAGACCGTCAGAACCGTATCTGTGAGGACGGAGATTATCGGGAAATATTTGAAAGGTTTCGGCTATTTGATGCCATATTACTGAATCTTCGTCCTGAATGTTATGGGACCAGGGGAGTCTTTAACAGTAAGAAAAGAGAAAAACTTTTCAACTGTAGAAACAGATAAGGAGCATTTATCTTTAGTTTTTGGGACCAATTATGAGAAAGGAAAGTACATGTGGGATGTCAGTAAAGCAAATCTTGAAAAAATTGAAACGACTACATAAAAACAGAACCAAAATTTCGAAAAAATTACCACTTCTGGGATAGTTGATAGTTTAAAATAGGGTTACAGTTTACTGCGACCTCAAGGTCTATTGTGCCCCCTTACAGAGCTGTTCTGACCACATTTTTCACAGCTCGCCTTCCAGTTCCAGAGATCTGATGAAACCCAGGATCTTTTAAGGCTTCAACCTAGTTCATCACTCTTACAAGATTCTCTCCTTAGGCTCGTAATGCCAAAGCAATTCGTGACTAGGTGAATGGGGTTTCTTCCTCCTCCCCACAGAACCTACACTCGTCAGTGTCCTACAATCCCATCCACAACAGGTGCTTCCTAAGGCGACAGTGTCCTGTAAGAAAGCCAGTGAGGAGGTGTAATTGTTTCTTACCAAGATCCAGATATCTTTTGGATCTTGTTGTTTCAAAGTTCCTAAGGTACTTAATGGAATGATCCATCCCTGGGAGATTCCGCCAGAGTTTTTCCCTCTCGGCTTTCTCCTTCGTCTTAAAATTGTAGAAGTAGATATTTTCAGCCAGATCAAACATTTTCGAATGAAAAAACTCGAGTTGTATTCATTTTTTGAGGGCTAAAAATATCGAATAATTTTTTCATCGCAGGCCTTACAATTTTTTTCATAATTTATTCTGTATATTATGTTTTCAATTCAGACACGTTCCATCAATATTGCAAGATATTCATATGGTCAAGACAAAATTCCCAAGTCAAGAAATACGACAATATATTCTGTAATGTCAATTTTTTTGTAGAATATTAATTGTGGGTGAAATACAAAATGTACTAGAAAAATATGTTCATTCCTTTGAGATTCACTTTCTCAAAATGGAACTTGAGAAGGTAAGGTAAGTTTTACCTAATATTACAGAAATTTTTACTTTCCTGTGACAACTGTAAATATAAACAATCATCAATAGCAATAAGAAGTTCTGTAGTGATAGGTTTTCCAGTACATGCTAAATAGTTATTTTGAATTGCTGATGCAATAAAAAAATAATTCAAAAAAGTTAATTACATGTTACATAATTGTTGTTGCATGTTTTATCACACCGATACAGACGAAAAAACTAATTTTAGCCACTACTATTGGAAAATTCGTCCTTTGTAGGGGAAGGTGAGGTATAATGATCCCCTTAAGGGAAAATTTTAATTGTGGCTAGAGTTGAAGGCAAAACCGCAAGATTTCAATTGTTGAAGGTAGTGAATTTACTTAACTTTGTATCTGCCCACTTATTTTTCATTTCATCTATGTAGTTTTTTTGTATTAGATATTTTTGTTAAAGTTTAGTAAAGGATCATTTTATACACCCCTGTGGATAAAATGATCCCTGGGGTAGGGGCAAAATGATCCCAGGGATCATTTTGTACTATAAGTTAATAAATATCAAATAAAAATGAAATAAAAAAACTCTGCTGTAAATTTAAATGATAATATGTATTGTTCATAACAATTTAAGTATGTAAGCAAGTAACACAAAACAAAAATATTCGATGGGTTGAAAAATAATATTTTTCTTGGGCGTTTCTCAAAGTCGAGAGAAATTCATCCACCACATTCTTATTAAAACCTCGCGCACGCATTGTAATGTCTGGATGTCTACGTCTAAATCCACGAAGCCATTCAAGTCCAGCTTTTCTTTTAGCTTCGGAAAATTGATGCGGTAAATTATTTCTTTCTGCCATTTTTGGTGAGCTGAGGTTAGGAAATCCTGAGTGGTCAGCCCGTATATTATTCTGGACTCCATGTCAACAAGTTCCAGTTCTTGTTCCAGGTTGAACACTGTTTGTTTGCTACCTAACTTTTTAGCTGAGCCTACAGCTATTTTATTTTAACCTTTGGCTCTTCTTTCTATTACCATCACAGGGACCTTGAATTCTCTTCTCGCGGTTTTGTAAGCCATACCATCTCTAATGCCTTTTGCATTTGTTCTTCAGACCTCTTTGGCGATTAGTTTTACGTTTATAAATTCTGGGCATGGTCTGTAAACAAAAACTATTAATGGGGTAAAATGATTCCAGGGATCATTTTAGACACACAGAAGGGATCATTTCACCCCAAATATTAAATTACAAAATATCGATCAAAACAAAACATTCACATACCGCGTGCGATGATCGAACATTGCTTAAATATTAGCTAACTGCTACTAATACCCGCAACTTCACCTCGCGAATAATAGCTATCATTATACGCTCGTTGTATAATATACTATTGATCAATGAACTAATGATTTGAATGATTCAACTGTATTCTTGAAAATTCCGAAAAATGTTAAAAATGCTGTATCATTCATGTTATCAAACTCCAAGTCCAACCCTGTCCCCTTTACCTAACACGGACAGCTCGTCCGTAAAACTTGTTGGGTTGCAAAATGTTAAAAACATAACGATATTAATATGAGTTATGGGCCGTAAACTAAGCGGAATGTCACTCCGTGTGAGACGGCTTATCGTTATCGTAGCTTTAACATTCGCGTAACGACGGGAGGTGCCTTAATGCCACCATGATATCGCGCAAGAATTATTCTCCCCTGCTCTAAAACCTTGAAAACTGGCAACAAACTTCCGCTTTTATATCGACTTGGTAAACAGTCTTTATTGACGCAGTTGAGTTCTTTATCATTGAGGATATATCGATTGATATTCAGGAATTTTAGGCAGCATAAAGGTTCTTAACAAGTGCACCCCTATGCTATTTATTTTCTCTTGAAACGCCACTGGTAACCATAGAATTTACATTGATGGACTGTCAACTTTGTGTCAGGTTATTTCTCTTCTATGAACTTCGAATCTGCGTGATGTGAGGAAATTTATTTGACTTCCTTTTCCGGCTTTCCTCTAAAGGAGAAAGCATCTACCGTATATATCGTGTTATCGTGAAGAATTTTCATCTGAATCCATCGGATGTTTTGTCTGGGATTTCTAAGTTCTAGTTTGTCTCCATTTTATTTTATAGCACATGTTCTTTTTTTCGCTTTTTAATGATCGACATAATGTAAATACCTAATCTTTTTCGTAGGAAATGAAAAGGAGTTCTGTTGAGTTTTTGTGCACATTTTCATTACGGTTAATTTCATATAGCTCCTTGGCTTAGGGAAGACATTACTTGACTTCGACCACATTCTTTGGCTTGACGCACATTCTTTGGTTTGGACCACATTTTTTGAACTGAAATCAAGCATTGGCTGAAGCTTGATTTTGGACTGAAACACAATCATTGGCTGAAGCTGAGTAATTTTTGGCTGTTACATTTGTCTGTACCTACATTTTCGTGAAAGTTAACTTATGGTAGAGAGCTGGAGCATCTATGAAGTCTATCGGAGCCGATAGACACATTTTGACCTTTCTTTCAAGGTAAGTAGTTATAACATTGTGTGATTTGAGAAATTGCGATTAGAACTGTGACTTTAGATTAGTACATATTGTTTTTTTCATAATACATTGTTGAAAACAAGTCTAGGAATTTTGTTGCTGGGGTAATCAAGCCTCCCCTGAGAAATCAGTATCAGAATCTCATGATCAAATACACCTCAGGTAAAAGTTAGCATTACAAAGTAACTTCCTTCAGTCGTACCTATTTGCTCATGGATTTCTATTGGGATGTCTCGGATAGTAGATAAAAGCTTCAGTAGTAGCTTGAGTGCCCGGCGCATTCGCCATTTTGTATCACCTACAATAGGCTGTGTCTATTTAGAATCCCGGTACGGGTAACACATTTTTTACCGGTAGTTATATAGTGCTATAAGTACCGGAAAATAATTTAGTCATTTGCGGTCTCAAATATAACGTTTTTAGGGTAAATATCGAATTTCGGTGACCAGCAGATATCGACCAGATTTTGGTCTCATTGTTTATTGAGTCTTTCTGAACAACATTGGTGAAACCAACAAGTGTCGGTCTGTCTTGGTTTAGAAAATATGGGCCCCCAAAGTTCCAAAAATTTTCCATCTTCACGTCACTTTTTTCACTATAAAAACACAAATTCACAAAGTTATCTTTTCTTCACGAAGACAACAATGAAACTTTTTATTACAATTAGAAAGAATAGAATGTTCTACAATGTGTTGTCATACTGAAAAACTTCAAGAAATAACAATGTTTTGTTTATCTAAAGAAACTTTGCGTTCAAGTTAATGCAGAAAGGAAAAAATTGTACATTTTCACTATGAAACCACAAATTCACTGCTCCAATTTAGTCTATAAATAAGAATTACCTTCTTTTGTACAGTCATCGGTAGCATCAACTATTAATGACAGATAGAAAGTTCGACTTCCAGTTTGTATTATAGATCGATGAAAATAATATCAATGAATCATAAGTGATTTATGAGATATAATTCACTGCTGTCAGATGCTTCATAGATTTAGCTTTGATTAACATTCTTTAAATTGGTATTTCTTCAGTATTCTAAAGTACTCCAACTAACAAATAAGTGTATACCTTGTCAATCGAGGGCCAAATCTACTTTTATTATATCAATTGAAGCATTTTTTATTACTAAATATACAATAACTAGTTCTCCAAAAACTTGTTATGTGTTAACTTTTCTTTTTTCACGCTTGTCATAAAGGGTCTTGTCGCGGTTGCCAAATGTTACAATCTTCAAGAAATATATTCAGTAGTAGTGGATTAAGTATAGTATGCTACTTGCGTATAATGGGCATTATTCTCTCGGTGATTTGGGCCACTCGCCTACGGCTTGGAGCATAAATTTCACCTCACGAATAATAGCAATCATTATACGCTCGTTGCATAATATACTAATTGTTATTATGTTATTTTCATGTCAGCTCCTTGATCAATTTCACAATTATAAATGCAGAATCTTGTAACGCTAACTTTTACTTGAGGGGTATTTGAGCATGAGATTCTAATACTAATTTTTCAGGGGAGGCTAGATTACCTCAGCAACAAAATTCCCAGTCAGGTATTTGGCAATATATTATAAAAAGAACAAGATGTACAAATTAAATTTACAGCCCTAATCACAATCTCTCAAATAACAGAAACTTATGACTACTTATCTTGGATGAATATAGTGATTCCACTTCCAATGCACTATGTTGCCTTCTACAGTGCCAGATGTTCTCGGTAACGGAATATCCCCCCAAGTTCCAAGCAAATGTAGCTACAGGTAAATGTAACAGCCAAAAATCACTCCAGCTTCGGCCAATGATTGTATTTCAGTCCAAAGTCAAGCTTCAGCCAATGGTTGTATTTCAGTCTCAAAAATGTGGTCCACACCAAAGAATGTGTTTCAGCTCGAAGAATGTGGTTCAAGCCAAGGAATGTGGTGCAAGCAACAATGAGGTCCCCAACCAAAGAATGTGGACCAAGCCAAGGAATGTGGCCCAAGCCAAGGAGCTATATGGAATTAACTTAAATGAAAATGTGCATAAAAAAAATTAACAGAAGTCCTTCTCGTTTCTCAAAAAACTTAGTTATTTCCATTACATCGATCATTATTGGTGAACCTGAGAAGGAATTTGAAAATATTTTTTCCTCAGATAATGAAGTACTGACGGAATACTTCCGACTTCGGAAAGCAAAAGTACGGACGAGTTTAGACTCCGAATCTGGCATACCGGTGTGAGTGTATCGCGCTTCCAGTGCAGTAAGAAATTCACACATTTCTTTATCGATATTCCCCCACCAAGCGAATTTATACGAAATCGAAGGAGGAAATATCCAACTGAATCGAACGTTTTCAACTGCACTACACGACGGAAATTGGACTATTACAAACTTTCTGTCAAGTTCAAGACGCGAAGCGCTTAAGTCGATTTTCAACTTTATATCCAGACGTAGTAAGGCCTCGCTCAGACGTCGTAATGGCCGCATGGAAAGAGTACGACACAACGGGTGAATGTTTCTATGTTTATGGCATAAACGGCATCCATAAACTGTCAGTGTCGGTTCGCATGTTACCGAAGGCAGGTTATAACCAGTAATCAGTATGTATCTTTGCTTTACGAGCCAGAGTTAACGAAGATTGAGTAGACAGGCTACCATAGAAAGCGCTGCTGGATACTTGCCGGTGGTCACAGTGTGCATCGTAAATAACCGGCTTATCTGTTGATTACTGAAATCAAACGGATGAAGAATAATTGCTGTGTAAAACTTGGAGTGGTTAATTTGCGGAGTTTTTTACTCGAAGAAGACTGGTGAAGATTTCGAAATGAAATGGGCATATCAAATCAAGGATTAAGGAGAGAAAGTAATCACTGAGAAAAACTTCAAGACATTGCTAAGTAAAAGAAAGGATTGAAAACGGGAATACACCCACTATAACCTCAAATAAAATACCGTAAAATGGTATACAGATGGTTCCAAAACATCTACAGGGGCAGGCGCTGGGATATACGGGCCAAGTACCAAGTGTGCACAGTCGCTAGGCTCCTGTATGAGCGTCTTTCAAGCGGAAATCTTAGCTATTGAAAGATGTCTAGAAACAAATCTAGAAAGAAACTATCAGAAGTGCGATATAGCCATACACTCAAATAGTCAAGCTGCTATTAAAGCACTGAGCACCTTCGTCATCGACTCTAAAATGATCTGGGTGTGCCGAAACAAACTCTCTGTACTCGACCTTAATAATACCCATCAATGACAAGGGAATAATGAGATTATAATTCACTGCTGTCAGATGCTTCATGGATTTAGCTTTGATTTAATATTCTCTAAATTGGTATTTCTTCAGTATTCTAAAGTACTCCAACTAACAAATATGAGCATACCTTGTCAATCGAGTGCCAAATCTACTCTCATTATATCAATTAAAGATTTTTGTATAACAAAATATACAATAACCAGTTCTCCAAAAATTTCTCATGTGTCAACTTGACTTTTTCCACGCTTGTCATAGAAGGGTCTTGTCGCGGTCGCCAAATGGTAAAATCTTCAGGAAATATATTCAGTAGTCGTGAATAAAGTATAGCATGCTACTCGCCTAAAATGACTGTTATCCACGCGGTGATTCGGGCCACTCGCCTACGGCTCATGGCTTAAACATCACCTCGCGAATAATAGCTATCATTATATGCTCGTTGCATATACTACTATTTTTTGCCTTCGATGCAATGCTTTCAGTTTTTGCCAAATTAGGTATCACGATGCAATGCGTCTCCTCGCATTGCATGGAAATGACCTCATTGAGTATCACGATGCACTGCGAGGAGGTGGTAGCCAAAAAAGACTATTTTTTCATATTCTGATGATCTTAATTCATTGGGCTACGATTTCCGATATCACTTTTCGAAGAAGATGAATTCTCAAGGAGTGGCTGTCAACTTAATCAGATTCATCTCCCAAATTGCAGCGGCGAAAAAAAAATACTCAGTGCTGATACCCCCGTCAAATTTAGGATCCCCATCCATAACCTCACTTTATTTACGTTCGGTAAATTGTCGGATTAACGTAGGAAACACGGAAGCTTTCAGTGTGCCGAATGTGCACGTCGCAACGTTCCTCGACGCCGTCGTTGATGAAGAGAAATGTCGGAAGTGCGCCGCAACAGTCGTAAACCTGTCACTGGGTAGAAGTAGACGGGCCGGAGGCGGTGAGAACGAGTTGCCGGATTGCCGCAAAGCATCGCGGAAGAGCTGGAGTAATGGGCCGTTGTAGCCGGGTCAAATGGCGGCTGGAATGAAGAAATATGGTTGCTGCCGACGGACAAATTAGCGTCCCGAGATGTTTCGTGGCGTAACGTTTTACGGAGGTGAAGGGTGAGGGCAGGTGGTTCTTTTTCCTCGAGTTTTTGGGATACTTGGAATTTTCTGTTGCCTAGAGATGAATTCAATGAAACTTTCGATTGACGAGATGTAGTTTTTTGAGTTTATGTATTTCAGTCCGTTTTGAACTTGGAAAAAGTATAAATTCTTCTTGATAGAAAATTCTCTGACATCTTTATACGTAAACTAATCCTCTAGCAGTTTGAAGGCCTTTAGTTTAGTTTTAAAAGGTGTTACAGTTCACTGCGACCTCAAGGTTTATTGTGCTCCCTTACAGAGCTGTTCTGACCACAATCTTCAAAGCTCGCCTCCTGGTTCCAGAGATCTAATGAAATCTAATATCTGTGAAGGCTTCAACGAGGCTAGTTCCTCACTTAAGACATTCTATCCATAGGCTCGCAATGCAAAAGCATTCCGTGACTAGGTGAATGGGGGTTTCTTCCTCCACCCCACAGAACCTACACTCGTCAGTGTCCGATAATCCCACCCTCAATAGGTGCTTCCAGAGGCGACAGTGTCCTGTAAGTCAGTGAGGAGGTGTAAATGCTTCTTACTAAGATCCAGATATATTTTGGATCCCGCTGTCTCGAAGTTCCGAAGGAACCTATTGGAATGATCCATCCCTGGGAGATTGCGCCAGTGTTTTTCCCTCTCGGCTTTCTCCTTCTCCGGGAACTCCTTCTTATAGGTACATTTACATATACCACAGAAGGGTTCTGGGCCAATGAGTGACATTCGTGCGTCCTCTTTGCCAAGTGTATTGGCCTCTTCGGTTCCTTTGATTCCCGAGTGGCTGGGAACACAGATTAGATTAGATAAGATTAGATAGTGGTCGATCGGCACGTTTATTACCCTTCTGCACTGCGACCAATAAGGTCTTTTGTGCGTTACCATGCTAAAACTACGTTTTTCCCAGGAATCTAACCTCCTTAGCAAAGCTGGTTACTTCCTCAGGAGACTTCGCTCTTATGTCGGCTGGCGTTAATAACGCGCCACCTAGTAGAGTAAGTCTGGTTTGCGCCAGCGCACTGCATTGGCATAGTATGTGCTCGGTGGTTTCAGTGGCCGATTCACATAACCTACAAATGTCCGAGTTTCCTTTACCGATCTTGTGTAGGTGATATCTCACGGGACAATGCCCTGTGAGAAGGCCGATCAGCAGCCTCAACTCGTTTTTTGACAACGATAGAGCTTGTTGAGCCTTCTCTTTGGAAGGTTCGATTAGTCTCTTTGCTTGTCTTTGACCGGATGTGTTTATCCAGTAAGAGTGTTTCTCAATTTTTTCCCAAACACCGACCTCTGCCCTAATCAGTGTAGGTGATACCCAACAGGAGGGCACGGGTCCGGTGAAGGGTGTGTTTGCTCCTCTTTTTGCAAGGGCATCAGCTCTCTCATTTCCTTCAATGTTCTGGTGGGCAGATACCCAAGCTAAAACTAGCTTGTTGTACTCCGCCAGTGTTTTGAGGGACTGTTTGCAGCTCCAGATGGTCCTTGATCTACAATCAACGGCCATGAGCTGCCTCAGTGCCATCTGACTATCAGAGGCAATGCAAATTCTGGCTTCCTTGTACTGTCTGGACAGACAGACTTGGGCGCATCTTTCTAAGGCCAGAATTTCAGTTTGGAGTGTTGTTATTGGCTGGGAACACAGATTAAAAGACTTTTTTTTCTTGCCGACCTCATTGAGTTTGTGTCGGCACTCCCAGATCATTATGGAGTCGATAACGTAGGAGCTCAGTGCTTAGCATCTTGACTATCTGAGAGTATGGCTATATCGCACTGATAGTTCCTTTCTAGATTTATATCTAGACATCTTTCAATAGCTAAGGTTTCCGCTTGAAAGACCCTCATACTGTATACCATTTTACGGTATTTTCTTTGAGGTTATAGTCGGTGTATTTCCGTTTCCACTCCCCTCTTTTACTGAAGCTTTTTTCAGTGCTTACTTTCTTGATTATTACTGAATAACATCCTGAACAACCTTTATGAGAACAACAGGTGGCTGTCTGTCTTAGTTTAGAAAATATGGGCCCCCAAAGTTGCAAAAATTCAATCTTCAAGTCACTTTTTTCACTATACAAACACAAGCTACAATTAAGTCTTTTAATAACCTTCGAACATTCAAATAACTATTCAATTAGTTTTATTTAAAGTCTATTCAATAAATATAATCTCTAAATTCTGGAGGTAACGTAAAACGTAGGTATGTCAACAAACTCTAAAGAAACTCCGCCGTTTTTAAGGTAGATTTGGCTTTGTTGCAGGTTCTTTCGAGCGAATATGATAAGATGCCTTCCCGTAATTTCTGCCATCATTCGATATGTCCCTCGCCGTAGGACGAAGCAGTGGTGCCAAGCTCACCATGAAGGCGGTGGGCTTTCCTATAAATTTATTTTTTCCAGAAACAAAATCACTGATACTGTGAGTTCTGGTAGTCTTATTGGCCATGGAAAAATACTCCCTTGTCTAGTCGAGAAGCCATTGCCCTGAATGAATCATTCTTTACAGTTTCGAGACAAATATATTAGTTGAACGTTTTCCTGATACAGATAAAAGGTTTTCCAATGAGAGGTGTTATTTTGATCTCTGACGAACGACGAGGAATGGACCCACCTGGGTTTTCTTCAACACTTTCAAATACAGCAGCAATATTCTCGGTTGTTCTTGAGCTACGTGCACAGGTTTTACTCTTCACATCACAAACTTTTTTCACCAATTTCTTTATTGCGGTCCGACAAGGTGCTTCACGACGACCCAAAAATGTTCTAGTTTTACGAACCTTCTCTGCCAAAATTTCACCATTTTTATAGTGAATTCTAATAATTTCAATCCGTTCTTGAAACGCGTATCGTTCCATTTTTATTGATGGCGTATTTTTAACTTGTCAAATGTCAAAAACTGACAGCTTCAAACGTGACATCTACCGAAATAGGGGGCTATTCAAAATAACACATTTTTTAGTGGAAAACTCTTTACATCAGTGCTAGATGCGAGTGAGGAATAACTTCAAATCGCACATAGGTCACATTCCATCGGCGTCAAAATATTCATATTTCACTTCTGGTGGCGCGTTTCAAATCATTGCATGTCCCCCATGCGATCGCCCTCTGCAATCTCGACCGATTCATCACGTTACTTCCAATTAAAATTTTTCGAGTCCGTCGAGGGAGGTTATGATTCACGGCCTGCTGCAATCTAATTTAGCAAAGTGCGGTATTTATCTTAATTATATCGAAATTATCGATTAACTTAATTACGACCAGTGATACTCGGGAGGAATTCGCGCCGTCTTATCCGCCATAAATACACTTCTTGACGGCGTAATTGCGAAAGATTTTCAACTCAAATCGGGGACGCGAATTCACAAGAGTTATTGGGGAGCGTTCATTGCTAGCTCGAGTTTCTTATTATGTCGTTTTTACGATGGGAAGCTCGTGATTTATCGGGTTTGCGCCATCGTTCGCTGCCAGTAAAAAATAACGAAATAAATTGAGACGATAATATGAAGGCATTTCATCAATGTGACAAATCGTCTTATAATCTCGTTCTTTTTCAGCACTAGTTTTAGATTAGATTAGATTAGATTAGAGGAGGGGCGACAGATCAAAACCGACTTTGCGAGCACCTTGACCTTAAGATCTATTGTGCATCCCCGCGCAGCAAAGTCTCAATGAACTTCACCACCTTTCTGGGGGCCACATCCATTACTTGTTAAGGCTTTAGGAACCTGGAGCCAAGATGCCGTAACCGTTTCTGGTGAACAGCTTCACACTCACATAGCAGGTGTCTAGCTGTCTCGGTGGCTTCTTGACAGAAGCGACATGTACTATCGGGCGCCTTTCCCATGTTTTTTAAGTGATACCTCACGGGACAGTGCCCAGTGAGAGCGCCCGACAGTTTCCTCAGTGCTAATTTGCTGAGTGAGAGGACTTTCTTGGTCCAGCTCTTCGGGTGAGAGAGAAGTAACTTAGCTTGCTTTTCCCCAATGGTCATACGCCAGGACTTAAGGTTCCTCTTTTGTCCCCAGTCCTTAATAGCCATTGCCTGATGACTGGCTGGGAAGCCGCAAAACGGTTCTGGTCCAGTGAAGGGGGTTGTCCCTCCTTCCCTGGCCAGTTAGTCTGCCGCTTCATTGCCGTGAATCCCGGAGTGACCAGGCACCCAGATGAGATTGCAATCCCAGACCAACTTTGACTTCACTTGTGGAGAGTCAAGCGCTAGCAGGGCTGCTCTGCTGTCAGATGCTATATATATTTCCTTTCTTTGGTAGTTGGGTTCCGCACAGAGCGCAACGCACTCCCTTATAGCAAGTGTCTCTGCCTGAAAAACCGAAGGCCAGAGACCCATAGGTATGGCTAATTGGATTGAGGGACCGTAAACACCGGCTCCGACTCGTCCGTCCTCAGTTTTCGAGCCATCAGTATAAAATAGCGTAGACCCTCTGGGGAAAACTAATTCTTTTTTAGCCCATTGGTCACGACTTGGGAATGTTGTGGTAAAGTTTGTCTGAAACTCGTGTCTCAAGGGGAGGTTATCTGTGACTACATCCTGAAGCTCCTTACACTCATTCAGAATGCGGAGGTGCCCTGAGTAGTCACCAATTTTCAGCTCCCGCTCCCTTGCTACTCGGAGAGCCTCGCTTTCCAGAAAAATCTCTAGAGGAGGCAGGTCCAGGATGACTTGCATGGCAGCAGTTGGGCAGGAGCGAGATGCGGATAGACACGCTGTTCTTTGTAGTTTTCCTAGGGCTAGTTGTCCCGAAACTAGTTTTGCTCTTGGCCACCAAATGAGAGCCGCGTAGCTCACGATTGGCCGAACAATGGATTTGTAAATCCAATTCGTTAGTTCAGGTTTTAATCCCCACGTACCTCCAACCATCCTCTGGCATATGAAGAGAGCTCTCTGGCCCTTACTGATCACAGCTTCGAGTGGTAGACTCCAGGAGAGTTTTTGGTTGAAGATTACACCAAGATATTTGGTGTAGTTTTACTTAAATGAGTACAATGTCGTTTTGTCCGAATGTCTGTAATTTTCTAATTCTGATCAGAAAATAGTCTCAAACACTAGGTTTCGACTCCCTGATGACGAATCCGTGGTTAAATTCAATTCTGTTCATGGGGCCAACCGGCCGTAAGCACGATAACTTTCAAAGGGATTATTCTAGATACTTAAGATTTTCAGGATGAGTTCTGTTCCGAAATGCCGCGATTAAGTTTGTTAACCGGCCAAGTCGTACTGGCTGTTCCATAAAATATGATCATTCTGACTTCTGGTATTCTTGTTGGCCATGAAAAAATGATATTCAAAGAAAAATGCCATTTTTCGATATAAATGATCGGATGTTTATTTCATTGTGAAGAAGAAGCTATGCCGTTAATAGTGGAAAATAACATCAGGCAAATGACCACCATAACCAAGCTTACAAGACCTTTAATTGAAATTTTTCAAAACCAAATCGCAAAGTGGCTGCCCTATGTCCTCTATAGCCTCACGTCTTGAATCGACGCTGGGCTATTGGCGTATACCTACCTTCTCTTTCACGTGGCCCCAAAGGAAGAATTCGAAAGGTGTTAAATCAAAAGATCTCTGTGGCCAATTGTGATCACCTCTTCGAGAGATAACACGGTCCGGAAACTGAACTTCATAAGCCTAAGACCCAAATCTTCATGAAAAAGACGGTGTTTGTGGAATGCCTAATTCCAAAAAACGACGAGGAATTGACCAACCTGGGTTTTATTCAAAACTTTCGGCTACAGCAGCAATATTCTCGGGTTTAATTCTTCACATCACTAACTTGTCTCAACAGCTCGAATTTTTCCACCAATTTCTTTATTGCGGTCCGACAAGGTGCTTCACGACGACCCAAAAATGTTCGAGTTTTACGAACCGTCTCTGAGAAATTCTCACCATTTTCATAGTGAATTTCAATAATTTTAATGGGCTCTTGAAGCGTGTATCGTTCCATTTTTATTGATGGCGTAGTCTCTACTTGTCCAATCTCAAAAAATGACATCTTCAAACGTGACATCTACCCCATCAATAGCTGGCTATTAAGAATAATTACACCTCCTATTGGAAAACACTTTATTTTCATTTCATGTATCTACAGTGTGATAATGAATCTGAAAAATTTGGTATTGAAGTTCACGCTCATTATTATTATGCAGCAAATAGAAGGTACAGTTTACAAGGGGGCTAAATAGGAATACATAGATGCAGCTAAATATAATATAGCACAGCCCGAAGATATATTTCAGTGCATTTTACAGTATCTCTAGTAGTTTCAGATATGCCAACACATTTCTCAACTTGTGAATATGAACCACTGTAAAACATCAGTAGCAATAAAGAGTTCCTTATCTTTATATTATGTTAAGATTTTTTTTTCATTATTCTAAGTTATAAGTATAATATAACATACATTTCAGACTCAAAATTCAACCGTCAAATTTTCCCACGCAAAAAAGAAAATAAAACTGAACCAGAGGTATTTCCAGAATACACACAGAATAATTAATCGCCATGTCCCCAAAATGAACGATATCATTTTTAATTCGAAAATGAAATGTATTCCTAAAAATATCTCAATCCTCAATCTTGAGATGAAAAGAAGCCGAAGAATTGCCTGGCAAAAACGATAGCCGGACTTGCACTCGAAAGCGCCCTGCTTGAGACTATTAGTATTAATCAGACTTGTAATTACTACCAAAGCGGGCACTGCTACTTTTTTCGCAACACCGATTCTTGTCGCGGAGGCATGGACCAGACGCGCTTGGTTTACAGATGACCGGGATGTGAAGTTTGACAGCAGTGAGAGCGCCAGAGATGTACCAGATAAAAATCTCGAGGAAACATTTTCCATACTCTATTGTGAAATCATCGGTTAAGTTCGAGTATACTGAGAAATGAGCGAGGAGGTCCGAGATCATGCAACCAACAAAATAATTCATTTCGAACTGGGCTTCCTGTCAGCAACTGGCATTTATTATACCACTAGCGACCCGCCCCGGCTTCGCACGGTACGACATCCCATTAAAAACCTCAAAAATAACAGTACTTCTCCACTATTTAATGGATGTTATTATACATATAAACCTTACTCTTGAATCACTCTATCTATTAAAAAAAAACGCATCAAAATCCGTTGCGTAGTTTCAAAGATTTAAGCATACAAAGGGGCATAGGGACAGAGAAAGCGACTTTGTTTTATACTATGTAGTGATAGTGATTCTACGCAGAACGAACGATTATGACCAGAATCAATAATTAAATTTGGCATTGCTGGTCGAGGTGTCTCAAATACTTGAGTTATAAAAATTTCATCATCGTAAGGCATTTTACTGAATTTATTATTCAAAATAAAATCTACAGGATCTTGCGTTTCCTTAAGTTCACTACTTGCATTATAATGCTCACTTCTTGTTTCCGTTTTCATCTTTCTTGCTAAAATATTAAAATCTTACCTACAAATTTTTCCGAAAAATGTCACAAAACCACAAACAGCACGCTGAGAGGATTAATACTTCGTTAATAAAAAGGGAGAGAATCAAAACAACAGCTGATCTTCATCCACGATCGCCGGCATTGATTCTGGCCGATCGGACATTCAGTTGCCGCGGAGCTGGGCCTCCGACACGTGATCTACAGCTTGAATTTGTAGTGGTTCCCTTTTGATATTCAGATAGATCCTTCCGGGAACAGGAGCAAAAAAAAACATGTATGGTTCCAAATGCAAAGAACCAGATCGATAAAATTTGATTTTTCTCTCATAGTCAGATGGCATCCCTAAGAGCAAATCAAGAATAAATGATCTTTAGGAGCTTCAATTCCTCAATCACATTGGCAAAGATAAGCTGTCTCAGTTTGGGTACCGACCAGCCAAGGCATTGAAGAAAACAAGAAAGCCGAGGTTGGTGTAAAACGGGGTACCATACTATTTTGCCGTATCATACCAGAGCACGAGGAAAAACCTCAGTAGAAAAAAACCCTGTCTCGACGTTTTTACAGAATTGAAACGCAAAACTATTCGAATAAATACCTTCAATATTCAGACACAAAATACTTAATTCATGCTCTTGGGCTAGGAGGGTGTTTTTAAACCAGGTCTGGCATTCCAAGTGATGAGATCTCGAATCCCCTGCTCTTCTAAGACGGCTACAGGACCATATTGAAGGGTAATCATCTCCCATAGATTGAAATAGTGGTACTTCATTCTGAATATCGAATTCAACTTCGGAATTATCATAAAAAACCTGTGATAAACTCATAGTTATTGATGAACAGTCTAAATGAAAATGTCAATAATAATTTTCATTCTTTAAGACTTGAAGGAATATTTTTATTTAACAAGGCTGGTTTATTTCATAGGACCTCATTAATTTCTGTGATCATTTTATCTAATCGGAACTTTTGATGATTACTGATGAAAATCTTCTACGGAAAAAGAACTTGTTACGGATCTGAAAACCGATGATGCTTTCGGCAATGGCTCGTATGGTCGCCGCATAGTTGTTGAATGACTGAGGGTAGAGCAGAGAACGGAACGTTGTGGTCGAGACAAGGCAATCCATCAATCAAAGTACTTAAAGGAAAGCCGCCTGTCGTAATTATAATTCGCCTCATCAACTGATCTACTGCTTTACAGGTTTGGACTAAGAGTACGAAAATTGCGAGAGTTCATGAATCATTCCATTCTAAGAACTGAAACGTCATATACATAATATGCATTTTCAAAATTTAAAAAAAGCCCTGAGCAGTAAATTTGAGCGCTAGTTCATTGGTGTAGCAATAAGCTATTACCTCGAAATTTTATATGGGACTTAAGATTGATATCAAATATATAAATGCAAAATCTCAGCACAATCGGAATTATATTCTGGAAAATATGAATAAATAAAAAAATAATTTCAATGTTCTGATGATGCGATTATTTTGAAATTTTGCCTGAACCTTCAGTATATCATTTTTCATTCACGAAATGAATTTCACACGAATCAGATATCCTGTTTAAAAAAAATATAGATTGTTCTATTCAATATTGCAATTGAATTTTCTATGGTTCTGTTAAAACTATCACCACAAAAGTTCAGTATATCAGTCTTCATACACAAAAAAATTTCATTGAATCGGATATCCTGTTATGGAAATATAAAGATTCTTCTCTTCAATATTCCAATTGAATTTTCTATGTTTCAGTTAACACTATGGCCACAAAATTTTGCTTGAACATTCAGTATATCAATTTTCATTCACAAATTGAATTTCACTCGAATCGGATATCTTATTCTGGAAATACATAAGTTTCTTTTTTTCAACATTCTAATTGAATTTTCTATGGTTCTGTGTACAGGGTGGGCATATTTCGATGTTTTAGCACTACAACTTTTAAACTAGAGGAGATAGACAAAATCTGATACCCACTTCTTGGTCTCTTTTTCTGAGAAACTAACAAGAGTAGTATTCATTTTTGGCTACTCTCTTTTGTTTTCGAGTTATGAGCGAAAATTAGAAAAGTGGCGATATCGAAAGAAATTCATATCTCTGCTGAAATTGATGATAGAGCTCTGAAATTAAAACATTATTCAGGCACTTTTTCACGTAGAATCCAGTGGCATGCTAGTCTTTTTTGCACCATTTCTAATTACGAAGCTATGACCCAAAGTTATGTTTTTTTGAATGGGAACACTAGATTTTTGTGCCCTTTTCTGAAAGCTTATTTTTTTCTGATTTCGAAAATGTATAACATTGTATGGTTCGTATCAATATGAGTATAGAAAATTGTCAAACACCTGTTTACATCCGATCCACAATATTTTTTATGGTTTCAACTGTCTGATATAGACACCGAAACGTTTCATTTTCCTTTATTTCCTTTTTTAGTTTTACTGTTAGGCAACAATTTTTTCCAAACCAATTTGCTCCTGACAAATCAGTGCAAAGATTTTCGCAATAGCATTTCATCTCAATTAAACATTTTTTAATTATTTCTGTTTCAGAGACTGGGAGTGAAAACCTAAAAAGTTTTGTAGGAAGAAAGGTCAAACCAAATAATCACCAATTTTTCCAATCCATACATTTATAGAAAATTGGCCCTCGTGATGAGTTTCGCAAATTTTGTGTGGATTATCCACTGCCAAATAATAAAAATGATGGAACTGGGCCTACTGGCAGTGTAACTTTAATCAAATTATTTTTCGGAAGTGTTAAAAATACATATTCCGATGGAGTTTGGTGAAAAATTGGTTATAGCGACTTGAAAAACTTATGTCAGTGCACTTACCAAACAATAAAATGATAGAATCATTGCATTGAAGCATTAATACCGAAGGATTTTTAAGGAGAAATAACAATAACGTTGTCAATATAATAGCCATAATAAGATTTAGATTTCTATTGAATTCAAACATCCAAATTATTTGTAATGATTTTTTCATAATGAGTATTCAGGTGACAAAGTAGACTTTATAAGATTAATGTTTTCCTTGTAATAATAACATTTTTTTTCTGATGTGCTTCATCATTTTATTCTGTCACAAGCCACCATTGATGACATCATCTAAATCCCGAATTTACGGCAACTTATTCTGAAATACCTTTTATGCATTTTTCTGTAAGCCGTAGTCCTTTTTGCTTTATGACCAGAATGATGGCGCTGATGATCATCCCAAAAAGTACCAATACTACTCTGGATATCTGGTACATTTCCTCGCCAACTTCACAGCGTTTTAGATGCAGAAGCGCGACTCGAACGTCATACGGACCAAGTATGGCAGACTTTATGTTTTTAAGTATTGTTTTTAGCGGACACCGCGCCAATGCACATACACGTGCAAAATTCGAAGCGTCTGATGGACTGACTTGGTAATCAGAAAAAGGACCGCCATTACGTGACTTTTATCTTGATGGCATCAAGGTACAATATGCAACACATGTTCGCGACAAGAGGACTCGGAATGGCGGTTTTTAGAACCTTGGTTGGTATTGCAAATTGTCGAGTTGAATTGAAACTGCGGACACTTCTTGGCTTGAAGAAAAATTCGGTTATTTTGGTGTTCGGCTTCAATCAACTCTTTTGTGAGTATTACATTTTCGGATTCATGTCTTGGCCGAAAAACGTTTACTCGATCGACAATGTATTATTGGCTCGAAATAGTTATTTAATCAACTAAGTTATTAAAGACAGCGACTAATGGTCAAGATATTTTAATGCGTCAGCGGAGCGAACGCGTTAATAGTTCGAGATCATCAGTCGCTCGATTAATAACCTAGTTGATTACTAGATTTTTCCGACGATCTCAACATGAATTGTGTATGAATTCTTGATTGAAATACAATATCATTTTGCTCAAGACATACATTTGACATAATGGAATTTCTATGTTTCTATGTAGAATTTTGACATTTCTCGTAGTGCTTCTGAATACTTTGTGTACGCTTGCCATGAGGATTGCACATTAAAATATAGCATTAAAATGGGTCATTAATGTTTAATTTCGTACACATCAAAATCACCTTTTATTTTGAGGTCGGCGGAAATGTATATTATCACGATGCTGACGTAGGTATTAAATAGGGAAATGGCACTGTTCTAAGGATATTAATATTCGTTGCCAGGCAGCGGTAGTTCGTAGTTCATAGAGTTGGACTGGTATTTGAATTTCAGTGAATATAATTTAGCCAGTAGTCAAACTCTATGAACTACGAACTACCGTTGCCTGGCAACGAATATTATTGTCCTTAGAACAGTGCCATTTCCCTATTCAATACCTACGTTGGTTCGAGTCCCAACTAAGTTTCACTGATTTTTTTTGTATAAATTCGTCTAGAATGTTTGGACATGCCAATATTTCAATTATTTTGAGTCTAGAACTCAAAACAATTTTTTTTTCATTATTTCAGAGGTCTGAACGAAACATTTGAATGACTGTAGTAACGAAACCGTTCGATATTTTACAATTCTGTTTTCATATTCGTGATTGAAAATTCAAGAAGTACAATTGTGCAAAATTTCATCCATGACATTTTTTCATCGCTGTGGACATGTAAAAAAAAACTGTGTTCGATTTTTGAAAAAATTTTTTCACAGAAATTCTTAGATAATTGTATATATTCAGAAAAAGAAAGTCAATTTGACAACCGCAAAAAAATTAGGAACATTGCAGGTCTTCCGTCATTTTGTAATTTTTTTTCGGAATTCGTCCACTTTTCTGAATAGAGGACCCAAAAATACTGAGATTAGATCAAAAACCGTTACTTTGAGTGTTATACATAACTGACCACACTCATAAGAATCTTGCTCAAAAATGACGTTTGACACTCTGTATCTCGCTTATGCTTCGAAAACGGGATATATGGTATGAAGCAGAAATGATTCTCCCGATGTCCTCCACACGAAAATATATTATGTTTGTCCAGTTTATGATTAAACACCCTGTATATATACTCAGCATGGTACGACTCTCTGATGACGAATCCGTGGTCAAATTCAATTCTGTTCGAGGAGCCGTCCGGTCGTAAGCACGATAACTTTCGAAGGGATTGTCCTAGAGACTTGAGATTTTCATGGGAAACTTCAAGAGGATCGCGTCATCCCAACTATTGAATAATTTATTTTTCCGTCGATCTCAAAATAAAAGGTGATTTTAATGTGTACGGAATTGTTCATTTATGACCTATTTTAATGTTCAATTTATGCTATTTTAATGTTCAATTCTCATGGAAACCGTTCAAAAAGTATCCAGAGGCACTACGAGAAATGTCAAAACTCTACTGGAACATAGATACAAAGAACTTTGATTATGTCAAATGTAAGTCTTCTACAAAAGAATTCATACACAATTCATATTGAGATCGTCGGAAAACTTGTAATCAATTCGGTTATTAATTTATCTTGACCATTGTTCGCTGTCCTTAATAACCTAGTTGATCAAATAACTATTTCCGCCGACCTCGAAATAAAAGGTGCTTTTAATGTGTACGAAATTGAGCATTAATGGCCCATTTTAATGCTCAATTTTTTAGCCATTTTAATGTGCAATCCTCATGGCAACTGCACATAAAGTATTCAGAAGCACTACGAGAAATGTCAAAACTCTACTGGAACATAGAAACATAGAAATTCCTTTACGTCAAATGTATGTCTTGTGCGAATTGAGAATGTATTTCAATCAAGTATTTGTACACTATTCATGTTGAGATCGTCGGAAAAATCTTGTAATAAACTCGGTTATTAATCGAGCGACTAATGGTCTCGAACTATTAACGCGTCATTAAAATATCTTGACCATTAGTCGCTGTCTTTAATAACCTAGTTTATTAAATAACTATTAATTATTGATTTTTTACAATTTTCAGTTTTTTAATTATTTCCAGAATATAATTCCGATAGTGCTGAGATTTTGCATTCATGTACTAAGCATGAGTCTCAAGTTCTGTACACAATTTTGAGATAATACCATTGCTCCGCCAATGAAGGAGAGCTCAAAAACACCTGTTCAGGGCTTTACTCAAATTGTTTGATTATAATTTTCGATATTCAAGATCATCTGGTTTTCTGGAAAAGCTACGGAAAACTAATAAAGGCCAAATGTATGATTGACTCAAAAAATTTCGCAACGGATACCCAAATTTTCGGCATCTTCATCACTATAAAATCTCAGCCATATTAAAAACAAATGATCCTTAATGAAGTAATAATTCACTTTCAGACCACTTATCACGAATAACGTTCTTGGTCGCATGCAGAGTCCCACCAAAAGGGCCGACATCAACGAACCTACTGGTGGAAAATTAACGATGCCATTTGTGCTATTGATTCTATTGGGCTTTTAATATCAGACGGTCGTGCTTTACAACTCACTAAATTGGTGCTTGTGACTTGATATATCTGCCCTCGGTAAATATCTTCGTGCCCTCTGGGCAGTTAAACGTAGATTGGATGGGAGTGGAGTTGGTTAAATTGCAGAGATACACCGTTTGTGCTCATGCTACAGGAACTCTATTATTTTATTTCGTAATTGTGATGAAACTATATAGCACCAAGTTGTGGATTTATGAAGTATCAGGAAAATATTACCTTGTAAATTATTGAGTCACACGTGGCAGAAAAGATGGAACTAATTGATTAAAATAAAAAAATAATTTAGGGCCAATTGTTGTCATCGCAATGCTATGCGCGAAGAAAAATATTGCAGATTTTATTATAATAATAATAATAATAATTTTATTAATCCTTTTAGACATTGAATAATGTATAGGACAGGTCACAAAACAGAAAAAATAAGAGAAACACATTTGAAGTGAACTTATAGATACAAATACAAAAAAAAAACCATTCTGAAAGAAAAATAATCAACAGTTAAATAATTAATCTATCAGAAAGGTATTCCTCAACACTGTAATAACATTTTTTCATTAACAGAGACTTTACATTAATCTTAAATTGAATGTCTTTCATTGATTTGTACATGTTTGGCAAATGATTATATAGTCTTGTCCCTATAAAAGATGGTGTTGATTCATATTTTTTAGTGTGGTGTCTAGGAATACAAATAACATCCACATGCCTAGTACTATAATTGTGGAAGTCCGAACATTTCTTCACAGTATACTTATTTCGATGGATATATAAAAGACAATTTAGAATGAAAATACATGGAAAGGTCAGGAATTAATACCTTTGGAAAAATGAACGACAAGATTCACGAGGTTTAATACTAAATATAAGTCTTATTATTTTTTTCTGGCAAATAAATACTCTCGTTGCATCAACAGATGACCCCCACAGTACGACGTTATAGCAGAGGTGACTATACACCATACTATAGTATATCCCGAGTAGTGAATCCATCGGGAGAAGGTCCTTGAGGCGTGTTAAGGCATAAAAGAATTATTCAACTTTTTGCACACGTGATCAACTTGATAATTCCACCTCAAATTTCGATCCACATATAGCCCAAGGAATTTGACGTATTCTGTTGAAAGTAAGTTTCCTTCAGGGTGTTTAACGGAAAATGCATCACTTGGGTCAGTGGAACGATTTTGAAATTTCATTATTTGGGTTTTACCCAAATTCACTATCAGGGAGTTTCGGCGGCACCAGTCAAGAAAACGTTCAATAATAGATTCGCACAGGCTTTTCAGCTCCTGCAGACTACCAGCCTTGATTACTATAGATGCATCGTCAGCAAAAAGAATCAGAATGCAGGCTAAAATGTACTCCGGCAAGTCGTTAATAAACAACAGAAACAGGAGTGGTCCCAACACCGATCCTTGGGGGACTCCCAAGTCGCTAACATATTCCCGAGAGCTGTGGCCACCCATTCGGACAAATATCCGGCGATTTGACAGGAAACTGTGAATCCATTCAAGAAAAACTCCTCTGAATCCTACCTGGTACATTTTATTCAGAATGAAAGTATGTTGGAGTGTGTCAAATGCTCGAGATAAATCGAAAAAAAAATATTAAGCTTATTGTTCAAAATAAATCTACAGGATCTTGTGTTTCTTCAAGTTCACTACTTGCATTATATATTCTCAATTCTTGGTTCCGGTTCCATCTTTCTCGCTGAAATATTGAAATCTTACCTATTGTCTTTTCACGAAAGTTTGAGCGCATATTTGGCGTTTGTTTATTTATCTGAATTTGGCAGTATTTGCTGTTATAATGTAAAATGAAGTCAGTGTTGCCGAATGTACCGGGCCTCGTCCGACGAGCTTCCGTGTTATTTTGACAATCTTGCTTATCAATCTGACAAGAAAATAAACAACATAACCTAAAATTTCAATATACACAGTGGAATATGCCAAATTGTCATGGCCAACCAACGGCTCAACCTTTCTTGAACAGACTATACAATCTTTTCCGAAAAATGTCACAAACCGCACGTTGAGAGGATCAATAATTCGTCAATAAAAGAGGAGGGAATCAAAACGACAGCTGATCGGACGTTATGATTCGGCTTAGCTTGTTCGCTTAGAAGCGAAAATAATGCCGCGGAGCCGGGCCTCCGACACGTGATACCGTTCATTTGAAGAAGTTTGAAATGTTACATTCCAACGAATCTCGACTCGTGGAGATGAGTCTCCTTCATTAAGCGTTTTGCCTGCTATCCGTTACGCTGTGTTGTGTGTTGCGGATAATGTATGAATATATAGATCGCTGAGTAATGAACATATGTTTATTACTTTGAGATTTGAATAATAGAAAAGATGAAAATAATACAGATATAGAAATGTGATTATTTTTTATTTGAACTTGAATTTGAAACTTAATGAAATGTAGTGAAATTAGGGGAAGCCCGACCTCCTCTGCCTCCTCTGAGCAGCCGCCACTGGTATCTTCCCAAACACAACCAACATACGTGGCACGACAAAAATTGCAAGTCTATGAATTCGCTAAATTTGTTGATTTCTCCACTATTGTTCAAAATTTTCGATGGATTTCAAAGCAAAGTACAACTTTCAAAATTCGTCCAATATATGCTCAATCAAAACTTTTCACCTAACCACTCGAAATTTGATGATATGGAGAGAAGAATTGTGGTTGATTTTTTCCAATCCTTGTATTCTAAATGGACTTTGAATCTATTTGAAAAAAAAATTTATTATTTCTGCCCATGTGGTTGGTTCAAGATATCGCGAATTATTTGTGCAACAGTTATCTACTCATTATCTAAAGAAACAAAGGGAGAACTCAATTTTTCCTAATATACGGTACCATGAAAACATACTCAACATTCATGTTCTCTAACCTTACTACGACAATTCAAGAGAAATGTTTCACAATGATGACCAGCAATTCCAAACGTCCAAAAAATGAATTCTTCTCTCCATTTCAAATGTCCGACGTAACAAACGACGCCACTTAGACTTCAACACGCGACGCAGAATAGAAAAAAAAATGAAAAATACGGTGGGCCACTCCAGCAGACAGGGGTACAATTTATATTTCCTTCCCAGTTCCTCTATAAAACGTGTAAATCACTCGGGCAGCACAATGAGAAAACACATTCAAATTTAGTGACGTGCAGAAAGGATAAAATTGAACGATAAATTATACTGAGTTGGCTCTGTCCTCTTTCTTTTCAAGCCTGCGGGAGTGGCAGCTATACTGGGATGTTCCAGGGATGGTATTCTAGATGGGAATTTCCCCGGGCATAGGAAATATTTGAAAATATTGATGTTGCATTGATTAAAAATTAATATCGGATATTAGAAATTCTACAATAATCAAATACCGGAAATAATTTGCACACTCATGCAGTATGTATAGTCCGTTCACGAAAGTTTGAGCGCATAGTAGGCGTTTGTTCATTCATCTGAAGTATTTGCTGTCATAACGTAAAATTAATCAACGTTGCCGAATGTGCCCAGCCTCGTCCGACGAGTTTGCGAGTTATCAGAGACTCTATGAAATATTGACAACATTGCTTATCGATCTGACAAGAAAATAAGCTATATAACCTACAATTTCAATATACACAGTGGAATATGCCAAATTTCCATGGCCAATCGCTGGCTCGCGAACTTTCGTGAACGGATTATACCTTAACTAGCGACCCGCCCCGGTTTCGCACGGACATCACATTAGAAACCTCAAGAATAACAGTACTTCTCCACTATTTAATGGATGTTATTATACATATAAACCTTCCTCTTGAATCACTCTATCTAATAAAAAAACGTATCAAAATCCTTTGCGTAGTTTCAAAGATTTAAGCATACAAAGTGACATAGGGGCAGAGAAAGTGACTTTGTTTTATACTATGTAGTGATAAGACATTTAGCATAAGCATTTTTAATCTCTTAGTAATTTTGACCAATTTTTCTCCACAAGACAGTAAAGTTTATGTAAGAATCAAACGTTTGAAATTTGAATTTTTTGCCTGGATGAATAGAATGTAACCAATAAGAGGTGTTATTTTGAATAACCCGCTATTTCGGTTTCACGTTTGAAGCTGTAATTTTTTTACATTTGACAAGTAGAAACTACGCCATGAATAAAAATGGAACGATATACGCTTCAAGAACGCATTGGAATTCTTAAAATTCACTATAAAATGGTGAAAATTTGGCAGAGACGGTTCCTAAAACTCGAACATTTTTGGGTCGTCGTGAAGCACCTTGTCGGACCGCAATAAAGAAATTGGTGGAAAAATTCGAGCTGTTGGGACAAGTTTGTGATGTGGAGAATAAAACACGTGAACCTCGCTCAAGAACAGCAGACAATATTGCTGCTGTAGCCGAAAGTGTTGAAGAAAACCAAGGTTTATCCATTCCTCATCGTTCTTTGGAACTAGGCATTCCACAAACGTCATTACACCGTATTGTACATAAAGATTTGGGTCTTAAGACTTAAAAAGTTCAGTTAACACGAGTTTCCAGACCTTGTTATCTCTCGAAGAGGTGATCAGAATTGACCACCGAGATCTTGTGATTTAACACCTTGCGACTTCTTCCTTTGGGGCCACGTGAAAGAGAAGCGCTACGCCAATAGCCCAGCGTCGATTCAAGACCTCAAAGATTAAATTCCTGACGCTATCGAGGACATATTGCAGCCACTTTGCGATTTGGTTATGGAAAACTTCATTTAAAGGATATGGTCCTGTAAGCGTGGTCGTGTCGGTCATATGCCTGATGTTATTTTCCACTATTAACGGAATAGTTTCTTCTTTTCTTTAAAAAATGGCATTTTTCTCCGAATATCAAAATAACAGCTCTTATTGGAAAACCCCTTATCTACTCATAAGAGTCCTTACAAATAGAACAAAGCAGGATTTTTCTTCATAAGGGCCAATAACGCATATACAATTTGTCATTCACACAAAGTACTAAAACATCTAATCACCAAATTCCATATACCTACGCCATATATCTAGAGCAATGATTACCAACTGATGGTCCAAAGAAGCCACAATGAAGTGAATTATTTCAAATTCACAACTGATCAAGACCTTTCTTAAATTTTCATCTAAAATATGAAACTTATTTAGAACAATCCAAAATACAGGGTGTTTCTGAATTGATGCGAAATATTTAAGGGGATGATTCCTCAGAATATTTCATGAAAGAAAGTTCCTATAAATGTAGTTCCGGAAATGCATTGTTTCCAAGATACAGGGTGTTGAAGTTTTACTTAAAAACTGAATGAAAAAGTTGTACGCCACTGAAATTTTTTGAACTTATAATTATTTTTGAATTATTCTTTCAATTTATGACGAAAAACCTTAGGAGCGTTTTTTCGTGTAGAGTTCCGTTTTTATGTAAAAATTAAAATATCTTGACGTAGTATACTACATAATGTGTTAAAGTTAACGACAAATAAGCGTTAAGATGTTTAATTTTCTCGAATAAAAACGGTACCCTACACAAAAAAGAAGCACCAGAGTTTTTTATCACAAATTGAACGAATAATTCAAAAATAATTGCAAGTTTAAAATATCTCAATGGCGTACCACTTTTTCAGTCAGTTTTCAAATAAAACTTCAACACCCTGTATCTTAGAAACAATGCATTTCCGGAACTACATTCATGGGAACTTTCTTTCATTAAATATTCTGAGGAATCGTCACCTTAAATCTTTCGCATCAATTCAGAAACACCCTGTATATTTGATCAAAACACTGTATTGCTTTACCCCGCCAATGGAAATATTTCATATCGTGAGCAAAGTATAAGAAGAAATAGGTGAATTATGGAGTGTAAAAATAAGCGATATGTGGCTGATCCCTTTATTGCTTTCTCGGCTGTAAATTATACGAAGCTCGTATGAACTCAAATGCCTTACGACATCATCGGAAGATATACGACTATTCGCCGAAATAAGAAAAGTGGAAAACTGTGTTTACATAAATAAGGACTGAATATAATATTCGTAGATATATCGTTTCAGAGGGGAGCATGTAAGGCAGGAATATCAAATTCTTGGCCTGTCTTGTATCGCTTGAAACTCATTCAATTCAAACTTTCGAAAATGAAATGACAAAACGAAGATAGAAAGTAAGATATAGATATTCGATGACTAACTTGAAATTAATATGATACTTGATCTGCTCTCTTATATGTATAAAGGGTGTTTCACGAATGATTATACAGGCTTTCAGGGCAGATGCAGGACATTTTGATGAGTCTGAATCAGTGTTAGAAATATACTGATGGACAAAATTAGCGCACCACCAAAAATTTCGTTAAACTTTAACAATTGATATCTTCCCAATCTTTAGTCGGATTTCAACGTTTCTTTCTTTCAATAGTAGCCGTGTTATTGTCGAATTCCTTCCATTAAACAGAAATCCAAAAAATAAAATCTTCATGCTGTACAGGGCGTTTAAATAATGTCATGTTTTATAGTCAAATTTTAACGTCTTCTGTGGGCAATGCCAGGTTGCTGAGGCATATAAAAACAATAAAGCGTTGTAGCCTAGTATCTCTTGAGTATTTTTTTTTTTTAAAAACCAATTTATCTTGAAGTCGTCCAGAGATATTCAACTTTTTATCAACTCTTTTATTTTATGCATTAGCCATGAATATCTTCGCAACCATTTGTCCGATTTGAATGTTTTTTTAGTTGTAGCTCTTTTATTGGCGAATATCATACTACAATGAGATGTTCAAAAAAAGAAATGCATCATGCTGTACAGGGCGTTTAAATTTTCGGGTTTTTTTCATTACAGTTTGACGCCTTCTGTGGGCAATACCAGATATATGAGGCTTCTAAAAACTATACAGTTAGTTGTTATAAAAATGTGAATAAGTTAAATTGCTTTTTAAAAAAGCAAAATACTCAGGAAAAATCAGGCTACATAACTGTATAGTTGGTATAGTATAGTATAGAAGCCTAAGGTATCTGGTATTACCAACAGAAGTCGTCAAACTGTAATGAAAAAAACCTGAATATTCAAACGCCCTGTACAGCATGATGCATTTCTTTTTTGAACATCTCATTGAAGTATGATATTCGCCAATAAAAGAGCTACAACTAAAAAAAAAAATACAAATCGGACAAATGGTTGCGAAGATAGTCATGGCTAATGCATAAAATACAAGAGTTGATAAAATGTTGAATATCTCTAGACGATTTCAAGATAAATTGGTTTAAAAAAAAACAAAATACTCAAGAGACACTAGGCTACAACGCTTTATTGTTTTTATATAACTCAGCAATCTGGCATTGTCCACAGAAAAAGTTAAAATTTGACTATAAAACATGACATTATTTAAACGCCCTGTACAACATGAAGATTTTATTTTTTGAACTTCTGTTTAATGGAGGGAATTTGACAATCACACAGCTACTATTGAAAGAAAAAAACGTTGAAATCCGACTAAACATTGGGAGGATATCAATTGTTAAAGTTTAACGAAATTTTAGGTGGTGCGCTAATTTTGTCCATCAGTATATAATAATAATAATAATAATAATAATAATAATCTTTATTCCTGACTCTTAATCAACAAATGTTGGTGTCAGAGCCTTTATAAATTGTTACAAAAATAAACTTTAAATTCTAATATATATAACACATAATTTTTATGATATCCTAGTTATTTTTTACATACATTTTAAGGTTTTTAACAAATTTGTAATAGTTATTATTTTCCACTATGTTCCCTGGTATTCTATTATATGATGCAGTACTCCTATATACTGGCGAATCTTGTGCCTTGGTTGTTCTGGCAAATCTATATATGTCCCACAATATTCGTTTAAGAGGTACAAGATGCTTTATGTATTTCTCAGTAATGTTCAATTGGAATAACTCTTGAATGCCTGCATGGATTTTCATGAAAATTCCAGGAAATAAGTATGGGTCAGTGGCAAATATTAGCACATAATAGCTTGCTGATAGCGCCCGGACTGAGAAAAATATTTTCTTCTTTACGCATCTTATAAAACACCCTCCTACATCGAATTTTCCAATGCAAAATTTTTCCCAGAATCTACAATAAACACTCTTTCGATCAAGCCTATCAAGATCAATTGCAACATAATATTATAAACCATTGAATACTTGGAATTTTTGAAATGCACTATGAAAATGGTGAAAATTTGGCAGAGACGGTCGAACATTTTTGGGTCGTCATGAAGCGCCTTGTCGGACCGCAATAAAGAAATTGGTGGCAATATTAGAGCTGTTGGGACAAGTTAGTGATGTGAAGAATAAAAGCCCTGCACGTCGCTCAAGAACAGCCGAGAATATTGCTGCTGTAGCCGAAAGTGCTGAAGAAAACCCAGGTTTGTCCATTCCTCGTCGTTCTTTGGAATTAGGCATTCCAGAAAAGAAACGTCATTACACCGTATTTTGCATAAAGATTTGGGTCTCAAGGCCTATAAAGTTCAGTTAACACAAGAACTCAAGCCTTGTGGCCGATCATCAACAACGTCCTGTCTCTGCTGATTGGGTCGTTGAAATGCATGAAAATGATCCGGAATTCCATCGACAAATCATCTTGAGTGATGAGGCCCATTTTCACCTCGGTGGCTTCGTCAACAAGCAAAATTGTCGCATCTGGGCGTCGGAAAACCCAAGAGTTATTGTTGAAAAGCCTCTCTATCCTCAACGTGTGACTGTTTGACGCGGTTTATGGTCCGGCGGAGTCATGGGACCTTACTGATTGATAATTTTTCATGGAAATTGGATTGTATTGATCTGGACAACGTTACTTTCAACAAGACGGCGCTACGTGTCACACAAGCAACGAAACCATTGATCTTTTGCGAGAAAAGATTTTGGACCGTGTTATCTCTCGAGGAGATGATCACAATTGGCCACCGATAGTTGATAGTTAGTTGATAGTTTACAGAGGGGTTACTGTCCACTGCGACCTTAAGGTCTATTGTGCCCCCTTACAGAGCTGTTCTGGCCAAAAAACCTTCACAGCTCGCCTTCCAGTTCCAGAGATCTAATGAAATCTAGTAACTGTGAAGACTTCAACGAGGCTAGTTCCTCACTCTTACAAGTTTCTTGCCCAAGGCATTTCCTCCTCAGGCTCGTAATGCCGAGGCATTCCGTGACTAGGTGAAAGGGGGTTTCTTCCTCCTCCCCACAGAACCTACACTCGTCAGTGTCCGACAATCCCATCCTCAACAGGTGCTTCCTAAGGCGACAATGTCCTGTAAGAAAGCCAGTGAGGAGGTGCAATTGCTTCTTACCAAGATCCAGATATCTTTTGGATCCCGCTGTCTCGAAGTTCCGAAGGAACTTAGTGGAATGATCCATCCCTGGGAGATTCCGCCAGAGCTTTTCCCTCTCGGCTTTCTCCTTCTCCAGAAACTCCTTCTTATAGGTACATTTAGATATACCACAGAAGGGTTCTGGGCCAAAGAGGGACATTTGTGCGCCCTCCTTGGCGAGTGTATTGGCCTTTTCGTTTCCTTCGATTCCCGAGTGGCCGGGAACCCAGATTAAAAAGACCTTATTTTTCTTGCCTACCTCGTTGAGTTTGTTCCGGCACTCCCAGATCATCTTAGAATCGATGACGTAGGAGCTCAGTGCTTTAATAGCAGCTTGACTATCTGAGTGTATGGTTATATCACACTTCTGATAGTTTCTTTCTAGATTTATATCTAGACATCTTTCAATAGCTAAGATTTCCGCTTGAAAGACGCTCATATAGGAGCCCAGCGACAGTGCACACTTGGTGCTTGGCCCGTATATCCCGGCGCCTGCTCCTGTAGAGGTTTTGGAACCATCTGTATACCATTTTACGGTATTTTCTTTGAGATTATAGTCGGTGTATTCCCGTTTCCAATCATCTCTTTTACTTAGCAATGTCATGAAGTTTTTTTCAGTGATTACTTTCTTAATCATTGCATCACTAGGGAGATTCGCAGATGAGATGTAGTTATTCAGAGAGAACCAGACTCTTTGATTCTTTATTCTCTCATTACCTGCACCTTCCTTAGATATTCTGAGAATAGCCTCATGGGCTACCCTATCAACCACTAGATGTAGAGGTGTGAGGTCCGTAATGACCTCTAGTGCCCTAGTTGGACACGTTCTCATAGCTCCAGTGATGCACACACAGGCAAGCCTCTGTACTTTATCGAGCCTTTTCCTCGTACTCACCTGACTTGCCTTGGCAAACCAGGCTACTGCCCCATATGTGATTATAGGTCTCACAATCATGACGTACATCCATCGCAGTATTTTTGGGTTACAACCCCAATTTTTGCCGCATAGACGTCTGCACGCCATTAGAGCCCTTTTGGCTCTGACAGTAGCAGTATCAACATGCTTATTCCACAGAAGTTTACTATCCAGTGTTATTCCTAGGTATTTAACTTCTGACTTCCACTCCAAGGTATTTCCGTTTAAATATAACGTTTTCATGTCGGGAAGTTTTCTTTTCCGAGTGAACGGAATTACTACAGTCTTGCTTGGGTTGATGTTCAGCCCCACAGACAAGCACCACTGCTCAATAATTCTAAGGCCTTTCTGCAGTAAGTCGCAAAGAGTGCCTTCGAATTTGCCTCTAATCATTAGGACTATGTCATCAGCATAGCCTACACATTCGAAGCCAAGCTCCGTTAGCCTATGTAGTAGTTCGTCCACCACTAGGCTCCATAGAAGGGGAGATAATACTCCACCCTGAGGTGTCCCACGAGTAGCCTTGACAGAGACAGATTTACCACCCATCGATGTTTCAGCTATTCTCGTCGATAACACCTCATACATCCATTTGATAATGGTTTTGTTCACTCCTCGCCTTTCAAGTGCATCTTTGACGGACACGTGCGTTGTGTTGTCAAAGGCCCCAGATATATCTAGGAAAGCACACATGGCGATTTCTTTATTGTTCAGAGTTCTCTGGATGGCTTCGGTCAGCTGATACAGGGCGGTCTCCGTTGACCGTCCCGCCCTGTAAGCGTGCTGACACTTATGAAGTGGTGTACTCTCCAGATTCTCTGTTCTTATGTAGTTATCTACTACTTTTTCCATCGTCTTAAGTAAAAACGATGTTAGACAAATTGGTCTAAAGGATCGAGGATCAGTCCCGTCCTTTTTCCCTACTTTTGGTATGAAGGTTACTTTTGCCCTTCTCCATTTTCTAGGTATTTGCCTCAGTGCTAGACTGCTTCTTGTGATCCTCAGTAGATGAGGGATGATCTCCTCCGCTCCTTTCTGCAGGAGTATCGGAAACACCCCATCCACTCCTGGGGATTTATACGGCTGAAAGGTACTTATTGCCCATTCAAGTCGTTGCCTTGTGAATATTTTTTTAGCAATGTCCCAGTCCTCCTTACGGGAGTTCTTGTTGTTTTCCATTGCTATTTCATCACTGCTTGTGGATTCACTACCTGGGAAGTGTGTTTCGAGTAGAAGAGTGGATCGCTCTTCTTCTCCCTCAGTGTAGGATCCATCTGGCTTCTTAAGCGACATATTGGGAGTAGTTCCCCCTTTGCCATGACTTTTTGAAGTCTGGCTGCTGTGGGAGTGGAAGTGATATTTTCACAAAAGGCTTGGAAATTAAGTCTTTTGGCCTTCCTGATCTCCTTGTTATACTGAGTAAGCTTTTCAGTGTACCCCTGCCAATTGCCGTCTCGTTTGGCCCTGTTGAAGAGCCGACGGACTTCCTTTCGGAGGTTTGACAGGTTTTCATTCCACCAAGAAGCTTCCTTACTTGATCGAGCTTTAGACAGTGGGCAGCTAGAGTGAAAAGCCTCCATAATTGCCTCACTGATCTGCTCAACATGTTGCTCCAGATCGTAAAGACGGTGGTTTTCCCGCTCTATTACGATTTTCTCCAGGTTGCTTCTCAGATGGCCTCTGTAGAGAGACCAGTCTGTCTTCCTAGGATTTCGAATCGAGGGCGATGGGGCAGTATCAGCCTCCACCTTGAACTCGATAATTCTATGATCTGAGAGTGACGGTTCATCCATCACTCTCCAGGAAGTGACATTTCTCCTGGCAGCGACGTTTGAAATTGTCACGTCCAGGACCTCTTCTCTCGCTCTCGTGACAAAAGTAGGTGTGGTCCCCACATTTAATGTTTCGAGATTGTTAGCTAAGAGATATTCGAGCAAGCACTCACCTCTGGCGTTATTGTTTGTGCTTCCCCAAATCGTGTTATGCGCATTGGCATCACATCCAATTATAATTGGTAGATTTCTGCTGTTGCAGAACCTTACCACCGATGTCTTGTGATTTAACACCTTGTGACATCTTCCTTTGGGACCACGTGAAAAAGAAGGTCTACGCCAATAGCACAATATCGATTCAAGATCTCAAAGATGGAATTCGTGAGGCTATAGAGAACATAGTACAGCCACTTTGCGATTTGGTTTTGGACAATTTCTTCAAAAGGATATGGTCCTGTGAGCGTGGTCGTGGTTTTCACTTGCCTGATGTTATTTTCCACTATTAACGGCATATCTTCTTCTTCATAATGAAATAAACATCCGATCATTTATATTGAAAAATGGCATTTTTCTTTGAATATCAAAATAACACTACTTCAATAGAAATAACCGAAAGAATTGCCAAGTCATTTTGCCTCCAACTGCCCCATTATCTCAGGTACCCTGTCGCTCTTAAGCTCGCCTATTTCATAACCCTTCTATTAAGGAACCCTGTGTTCAAGTCTGGGTGACGTTTTCCCTATAATAACTCTGTGATCAAAATACTCTAACTCAATGTCTGCTAATCCATGTCTCTAAGATGTTTAACCAGTAGTAGATAACCAGAGAAACATAATTAAACTCGACACTAAGCACCAGAAATTATTAATTTATCATTTCCTAGACAGATGTTACGGGACAAGACCGCAGAACGTTATCCTAACGTAAGTCCCGAAGGATTAACGCCGCCAACGATAAGACGGTGATGTACGACCGGAAGTCGCGAAGACGTGGCGGCGAGATTAGTGGGATCGCTTGTAGAGCACGGGGTGACTTCCGGTTTAGACGGAAGAGGATAAATCACCGATTCGCTCGCGAACCGTCGATTAATGGCGGAGCAAATGTGGAAAACTGCCCCGGATTCGTTTTTTCGACCTCATCGACGATAACTCAGTCCTAAGTGCGAGACGGAAACTGTTTTTAGGGTTGCGGGGGTTGAAACGACATCCGCTAAAGCTTCCATACGTGGGGAATCTTATGTTCTTATCGTTCCTTGTTACTCCTACCGTTTTATGAAGATTTATAAGTGGATATTGTTTGAGCCGCAAGAATGATTGCAGGCGGTGTCTAGGTCGAGGCTGTGAATTTTGAAAATTATACACTAATGACGCCAGCACAGAATTATATCATTCTGTACCATTCATAAAAGGTTATTCGTAAGGATCCTCAGAGATGGCGTCGTTTCGGTATAGTACTCGAATGCACGATGTAAAATTATTACCATTGTTTAAGGACAAACAATGTTATTACTTATATCATGCCCGAAAGGATATGCCAGATCGCTATAGTCCGTTCAAATATTAGAAGGAGCTTTGTAAACAAACAGAATCGTCTGGTTTGCGCACAATAAAGCTCGTATTGGTCAAACTGTCATTAAAACGCACCCTTTGACCGCCCTAAGAGACTGCCAGGATCGTACTCGAAACGGACTGTGGATGGTACTGGATAGAGAAAATATTTTGACAGTGTATACAGTGTGGAACCTCCAAATGGAATAAATTCGATGAGGAACAAATGAAAGCGTGTATATATTTCACTTAGATGTGCTGTAAGAATTGCATTCGTATAATAATATTCAGTTAAAACTGAACTATTGTATGAAATCTCCTCGATTCGACTCTGGACGAAAAGTACCTATCAGAAAGCCCTCCTACCGCTGCGCCAAACTTGTTGTTATTGCTCCTTCTTATATTTGAATTGAACAGAGTATAGTAGGTATAGGGCCCTGGAATGCCAGTATAGTATGGAGCTATCCACCATACTGATTCTCCCCAATAGGGCAGAACAGCTGTGGATGTTCTGGATGATATTTCGTCCTACTATTTTTTTTGGTTTCTTAGGAAAAGAGAACGGGAATGGGTACTTATCAGATTTTATCTATCTTTTCTAAGGAGTTGAAGTTCTAAGACATCGAAATGTGCGCAGAATCCACATCAGGATATACAGGATGTAACAGAAGATGTGGGAATTCCGATAGAAAATAAAAAAATAAGATGACAATTTTCCAGATTTTTTTCCTAGCGGCCCTCCCTACGAAGATACGACCTCCTAAATGACGCCACTGGAAATTCATTTTAGTGGAATAAATTTCAATTATTTACTTTACGGTTAATTTTATCGACACTGAACAAGAGTATGTTTTCTTTAGCTTAATGTTCAAGGTATCCAAATTTGTTTTTTTAGCACCTTATCATACAGAGTGTTAAAAATGTGAGCATTAAAATGTACAACCCAGTCCACCCCTGGTAAACTGAACAAGATAATTGAAATTAGATATGTCCTTAATACTATTAATAATATCAAATTTTCATCAAATTATATCGTGTAGTTCAAAACTTATTCCACTAAAATGGATTTCGAGTGGCGTCATTTAGAAGGTCGCAAGTTTTTATACCATCAATTAGAATATTTAGGTTGAGTTTATATAAAGTATCTATGAAATGACAGAGAACATGCTTTCCTTAAACGTAATATCCAGAAATCTTCAACTAATCTTAAAACGCGATAATATACAGTTTGAGTACATTAAGGTAGAACTGGCAACCCTGCAGCTCTGAAATTATTTCAGATCGATCATTGAGTTTCAATATACTGTATACTGTATAATCAATGGATCAATAGAGCATTGCTCCGAAGGAACCGAATTTACAGTAATGACTCAAAGTTCCCTGTGAGCGTCTAGCTAGGGTATCATCGACCGTGGACCATTCTGTAGGAAGCAAATTTGTCATTTTTATCATTAAAAAAGTCATATTGAGCCACTAATTCGACCTCTCGACAACACGAACTCTTTTCAACGAGTACCATCTGCAAAAAAAAGAAACTATGTAGACCAATCAGCAGTATTTCCTGTCTAAAGCCAGACTCATACCACTACGCAATAATTTTAGCAGAACAGAAACCAAACCCGTATCATTCTTCATCGTCCCGTCCTCGACCCTCGACTATACACCCCGGAAACCTTTCAGGATACTCAAATAAACGAAAAATATGAGTCCCGTAACGATATTTCAACGGGGACATTACCGACATTAGGCCCGTCCTACACCGCCACATAACGCATTTCTTTTATGCGCTCGTAAAAACCGAACGAGTCGGCTGGCAGTAAATGTCAGAAGCACGTTCAAGTTAAAAATTAAAACCCCAGACCGGTACTCTGATTTCTCGGCCATTTACCGGGTGAAAAACGGCATCCAGAACGTGCTCGCGCCCCTAGTGGCCCACCGCCCACAGCCCTCTTCACCAAATGAAGATATACGGAGCCTCGGTTGCTTTTACCAATTGCTTTATATTCAATTCGCCTCGTGGATGTTGGTTTTGTCAGGGAAATATTTGGAGTTATATGTTTTTCCTGGTGTGAATTATCTGTGCAGTGTAGGTTTTTATGTTTGGCGGTGAATTACAATTACGGGGCTTTTTCATTGATGGCGTTTTCTGAATTAAATCATTCTGGTACATGCTCTAGCGAAGGGAGGGGTGAATAGAGATGAGTCATTTTTGTGTATGTTTTATGATCAAGTTATATGAAAAGCAAGTCAGTGGTTGGCATGCTCCTGAATATGAAGCAACGTCCAGAGTTTGCCAGAGGCATTCGAAATCTCCTTGAGGAGTAGGTGTATTCTGATGACTGATAACAAATTTTTTCTTTCTATTTTTTCCTGACTATCCTGAATATGAAAGTAGATCCAGCCAATCATTTTGAGTCATAAATGAATTTAGAAATTGTCATTTTGAATGATGCTGAATAACTCGCTTGTTTGAAATATGTTGTTACTAGCTTTTACCCGCGACTTCGTTCGCATAAGTTTTTTTGTTTTCTCCCGGCTGTAAGTCCCCCTGCAACAATGTCACACTATCGTGTTCCAGTCCTAAACACATCAAAATTTGTTCAAAAGCAACCTAAGCTACATAATGGATAGCTCCGAATGTTTCCTTGGTAAATATAAAAAGTAAATAATGTAAATCGGTTTAAATCCAAGTAAAACTGTTAAATAAAGACAGTTGCATCAAAATTTTATCATAAATAAAATATAAAGTGATCAAATACTAACTTGAAGTCTTAGTAACACTCAGTTAAAAAAAACATCAAAATCATTTCAGTAGCTATGGCGTCATGCGCTTCTTGACACGATCACGCTAGATTTCCGCGGGAATGAGGAATTTTCCCGCCGTAAAAAGTAGCCTGTGTCCGTGCCTAGGATCCTATCTTTATATTAACCAAGTCTTATAAAAATCCGTTCAGACGTTAAGGCGTGAATGAGGTAAACTTTTAAAACAAACGATTAAAAATCACTAACTTAATTAGTTTTCTGCCTACTGCCTACGCCTTAAGTACGATAGCATGAATATTAATAGCTCATATCCTTGTCTAGGTTACTATGTATCACCTAACTAAATTTCATCAAAATCCGTTCAGCCGTTTAGGCATGATAAAGCAAAACTCCCAGCAAAAACCATAAAAAAATCACTAACTCAATTCAGTTTTCTGCCTACTTCCTACCCCCTAAGTACGATGACCTGATCATTTTGATCTTATATCCGTTTTTAGGTAACCATCTATTACCTTACTAAATTTCATCAAAATCTGTTCAGCCGTTTAGACGTGAAAGAGCAAAAGTCCCAACAAAAACGACTAAAAATTTAGTTAGCTGCCTACTGCCTACCCCCTAAGAACGATGGCGTGATTATTTATAGCCTATGACCATTTCTAGGTTATCATCTATCACCATACCAAATTTCATCAAAATCCGTTCAGCCGTTTAGGCGTGAAAGAGTAACAGACAGACAGACAAACAGAAGCATTTCGCATTTATAATATTAGTATGGATATTCTACAGGCATGTTCATTTAGAGAAGGCTGAACAAGCTCTGATTCATCAGTATCTTTTTAAGCTGGATCTTATTATGATAGCCCATATTGTTTTTAGATCAACAGACGGTTGAGCATTGGGATTTTCGGTAATTGACATGAACGCTGCTCTCATTAATATTTCAAGTTTAGGTTTTACTCGATATTATCATTAAATTTAAAATAATAATAAATAATAAATTTTATGATTATTATTCTCGAACCTTCAGTCAAGTATTGTAATAAAATACTGAACAAGCCACATTTCCTTACGCCGGTCCTGATCGTCATCAAATTCGAGCCTAGACCGCTTAGGTATTGAGGGTGTTCTACCCTCTAAGTTAAGGGAATAGTGCTTTATAGTTCAGCTTCTCACCGCTAGATGGGAGAGCAAAACATTTCGATTCTCTGAAGCACAACTGCGCCCCTATCAACTTGGGAAGGAACTACAACTGAAAGCGGCTTCAAATAAATGAAGGCGGTTGTTCCTCTAGATATTTTTGAACTCAGTGATATTATGGAAGTTTCACGCCATAAAATCTCATGGTTGCTGAACTAATTTGTATGTTCTTCGATCCGAACATTCGACAAAAGGCAATGGAGCAGAATAAAACAGAATCACTTGCTACAACTAGTATCGTTCCAAACAAATGAAATTGATAGTATCGGTCAAGGAACCGAAAATAAAAGAATAATATTCCTTGAGTGGAGATTCGACTCCTTTATTGGGCATTCTTCAGACTAAAAATTGAGAAAAATAAAAAACAGCAGAGTGATATTAAAACAAAAATAAAGTTGAAATAAAGTAAAATCCAAAACAAAAGTAAAATAGAAATACAATGAAATGAACAATGAACAAGAAAAAAATAAAATAATAAGTAAAATGAAATAACAGGTCGACAAGAACAATCAAAGATGGATATGCAGTGAAACTTCCCTATAACGAAAGCGTTAAATCCGCAAAAAAATTCGTTATACAGGAAATTTGTATCTATAGTCGGCAAAGTCGCGGTCGGCTTCACTGATAAATTTAAGTTTATCATTCCAACTTAAGCACTTCCTTTTTGACATTTTGCTCAACTTTCGCACTAGCGGTTGGAATGAAACCAAACAGCCCAGGGGGTGTATTTGAAACTGTTTCAAAAGGATCTTACTGCCCGCTGTAATGATTTAGTTTAAGGTCGGGATTTATTACGTATTTCTGCGAAAATTTCGGAAAAAACCCCACCCTTATACCTTCTTAACAATACCCATTCAAAGAGTGATGTACTTTGAATATTTCGTCATAGAGAGAATGTGCTTTGTTTTAGAGGCCGTTCTTAACATGGAATTTAGATTCAAGGTGCAATGTCTTGTACGAAATTCGTTATACAGAGAAATTCTTCATACAGACGTTCGTTATAGGGAAGTTCCAATCATCAACCTAAGTCTGAGCAAAAATAATGGACAAAGCCCAAATAATATTTCAATAAACTATATGTTGTTGGAATATACCTACCTTTAAAAGAAAAAAATCAGGTTTCACAGCAAAGTAGGTATTACCCGTCTGAACTTTTTGAAATTTGCCATTAGGTTCCTAGGACGAATCCAAAAAATCTCCAAATATGACATAATAAAGTTTTTTTTTACTTTGCCAAAGATTCTATCCTTTTTAAATCTAGAATATCCCAGAAAAACTTGGTTCCTGCCTCAGCCATTCGTTATTCCAAATCGTCCCGACTTATTTCGAATTTCTGCATGACGAAGCGCATGAAGTCGGAGGGTTTTATAGACGTTTAAATCAAAGCCGGCGTCACATCAGAACAAAATATTGTATCATATTGGCTACATAGAAAAGGCCGGTTTCCGATGTTTATGGCCTCAGTTTCGGCCGGAAAATAAGCCAGCCGACCATGCCGCTGACATTTATGGGATACGCTCTGTATTTCGTAGACGGCCATTTTGTAGACAGTTATCGTCTTTCCTCCATTTCATATTTCGAATATGTCTGAGGAAGCTCGTTCCACTTGTTTCATTTGGGATATTCGATCTCTAGATAGGAAATTGTTATGTTTTATAGACGATGAAAACGAGTTTTCTTATGTTTTGATTGTTTTGGCGAAATGGAAATGATGTGAAAATCTTTAACGAAGTTTTCACAACATAAAGGGAATGAATCCTATAAAACCAATCACTTCCAGGCAAAATGCATGTTTTGTTATTTAAATGAAAGACTTGAAATACATAAATATTCTGTTCATTGATGAATTCTCATTTTCTCTTCATGGGATTACATCAATACGTCAGTTACTACAGGGTCTTTCACGAGGAACCTCACCCATATTTATACGGGAAACTACTGAACGTATTTTCATGAAATTCAGCACTTATAAGTATTTCACGATGCTGATGAAATCTAAAATATTTTCAAGGCATGAGCACCTCCAGTTTTGCCGGAAGTGACGTCAACTTCCGTTTTTCAAATAAGAACACCATTTTTTTATTGCAGAAATAGAAATGTGATAAATAAATAATTCCTTATGAACCATATGCAAAAACTTACCATGTTTTACATTCTCTTTTTTTAAGATAGATATCATTAATTACATCTGCCAAATTAATGATATCTATCATTAAGAAAAAAAGAATGTAAAACATGGTAAGTTTTTGCATATGGTTCATAAGGAATTATTTATTTATCACTGGAGAGAAAACCGATGGCCGATTAGTTGAAATAGAGAGGTTTCCGATACAAATTCGAATCGAAATTCGCCCTCTATTTAGGAACAACCTGTAACTTTTTTCTCTTGCATATTAGGGTAGTGAAATCTAAAACATGGTTTAAGTAACAGTTCCTGAAAATTTCATCTTTTTGGCGTGAAGGGAAAAGAACTAGCTGAAAAGTCAAGACGAAAAACAGTTTTTTGTGAATAACTCAGAAAATATCCACTTTAGGGCAAGGGTGTGATGCATACACTCACATCATTTTTTAACATAGATTCAATATCTGCCATAAAAAAATGGGGTTCTAATTTGAAAAAATTGATTTTTCACGATTTTGTCATCCCTAACTTTGAAAGCGATTTTTTCACCCCCTGTATCATAAATCGCGATTTCGATTTTTAAAGTGGATACATCAATCTTACATCTTGAAAAATTCCAAAAATGAAAATTTTCCATCCAAAAACCTCGAAGTTATTCTTGTTTCAGCGGAGCTCTATTTTCGATTTTTTTTTCGTATTTTCCCGATCAGAGAGAATTTTTCAACCAAAACTGAAAAATGTTACATCAAAATAACTTGAAATTTTCTGAGGAATCTATTTCTGCAATAAAAAAATGGTGTTCTAATTTGAAAAACGGAAGTTGACGTCATTTCCGGAAAAACCGGAGGTGCTCATGCCTTGAAAATATTTTAGATTTCATCAGCATCGTGAAATACTTATAAGTGCTGAATTTCATAAAAATACGTTCAGTAGTTTCCCGTATAAATATGGGTGAGGTTCCTCGTGAAAGACCCTGTATAGTTAAAGATATTGGTCAGGAAATAAACATTCAAGTGTGTCCTTACGTACACAATATCCATAAAAACTTAATATTTTGGTCAGCATATACGGAAATGATATTGTGGTTTCCCTATCATACCGTGGTAAAAAAGATCACCGTACCTAACTGCGCTTGACTTCTATTGTGGGTTTACTTCGAACAAAAAATTCAGAGGTTATGGGAGGCCTATAAATTGATCATTATTATTTTTATCTGAATTATGCATGCATATGTTATCCACTTTCAACGTTTTTTTTCAATACAGATGTTTTTTCCCAGTAGGAATAAAAAAAGATGAGATTATCAGATTTTGAATGTATTGGCTTCATTCTGAAATCAGTTGTTCTCGATCAATTCTAGTGATCAATAGTTTTTCTTTCATTTGATTTTCTACACTCGATCGCTATGCAACGCGAAACACGCAATTTGACCCAAGAGGAATGTGCCCAAGCGGTAGTTTTGCGAGAAGAAGGGTAGACATACACAAGAATTGCAGAAAGGTTTGGAGTTTCCCATACAAGTGTGTCCAGAATGTTGCAGCGATTCAGGGAGACAGGTGTGAATGTTCGAAGACCAGGACAGGGTAGTCCACGGGTTGCAAACCGTTGTCTCAACGAAGAAACTTTCAAGTAACGTTCTTGAATGGCAGTTGTTACTCGTGGTCTACCCTGTCCTGGTCTTCGGACATTCATACCTGTCTCTCTGAATCGCTGCAACATTCTGGACACACTTGTATGGGAAACTCCAAACCTTTCTGCAATTCTTGTGTATGTCCACCCTTCTTCTCGCAAAACTACCGCTTGGGCACATTCCTCTTGGGTCAAATTGCGTGTTTCGCATTGCATAGCGATCGAATGTAGAAAATCAAACCAAAGAAAAACTATTGATCACTAGAATTCATCGAAAACAACTGATTTTAGAATGGAGCCAATACATTTAAAATCTGATAATTTCATCTTCTTTTATTCCTGCTGGGAACAAACAACTGTATTGAAGAAAAACGTTGAAAGTGGATAACATATGAATGCATAATTCTGATAAAAATAACTATCATTGAGGACACCTTCAGTTGTAGGATAAATTTGAGATTTCCATAATGTGCGTTAATTTTTTTGCGTAGTGTATTTGAATAAACTCATTTCTATTCTATTCTATTCACCCTAGGAACTTTGACAGGAGTAAAAACAGAAAATATCCATATTTTGCTGAAGGAACTCTACAGCTCACTTCTTTTCTACCCAATAAACTCTTACATATCCTATTCATGTCATACAATCGATTTTTTTCATTAACCTTCGAAGGCGTTCCCGTTACGTCCATAAGAACGACCCAACCATGCATGGCCAACCTCGCAAATCGACAATGCCCTTGGTCGCTTTGTACAAACAAGAAAATTTGAAAAGGAAACCCGCCAGGCACGCATAATCCCCGTTTACAAATACTCGAAGATAAATCACCCTAATCCCAAAGGCTATCATTATGGCCCCTTTTGGAACGGGAACCGGTGACGCATGTTTGTACTGCTTAATGGATTACATATTTTATTTGACAATGGGGCGGTTACCTACTGACAGGACGGTATCGGATTCCGGTTGAGCTAATTTCTGGAGAGGTGACAGGCAACTCAGCATGAAGGGGATGTGGGAAAGTGTCATATGAGAAGGGAGTGAAAACAGCAATAATACATAACCGCAGATTTTCGAAGGAATTCCAAATGAACTCCACATATCATTAACCTTTTAATCCCAACAACACAGAAGTTTCTTGTTTTCATCTGCATAGTCATCCTAAATTCAGAAATTCATAAGCAACTCTCTATTATGTTATAATGAAACATAATGGTGTTATCAAGATTTGGAATATATTTAATTCTTTTCCAAAAGACTCCACACGCTTTCTTAAGAAAAAGGAGCCCAGTGAATTTTCTCCATTCTTGCATATTATATTTATATTAACCCTAGAAACAATATATCAGATTTTCACGACATTCTTAAATCCGGTTTGTTCTATAGGGCGCTCAATAATTGCAGCTGCCAAAATATAAATACTTAAATTTTGATGATAATTCCTCTAACTCTCAAGATTGTACCATTAAGCCTTGGGCTCTGAATAACAAGAGAACACAGATTACCAAACACCGCCCACTGCTTTAAGTTTCGTTATACTGTTTCATGAAGCTGTATAAGTAACTGAATGTTATTTTGCAAGTGACTTTGGGAACTGCCTAAGTTTTTTTAAATCTGAGATATTGAGAAACAAAAATTTAGAATGGCTATATTTTATGGAACATCCTGTACAATCTGGCTGGTTAACGAACTTAACCGAGGCATTAGGAAACCGAACTCACCCTGAAAATTACAAGTCTCTAGGACAATCCCTTTGAATGTTACTTGACAGCTTCATGAAACAGCCTATATAACGAAACTTAACGTGGTGGGCGGTGTTTGGAGATATCTGATCTCTTGTTATTCAGAACCCCAGGTATAATGACAAAATCCTGAAAATTAGAAGAATCATCATCAAATTTTAAATATTCATTTTTTGGAAGCTGAAATTTTTTAACACCCTATAGAACAAACCGTATGTGACAATTTCGTGAATATCTGATATATTATTCCTAAGTTTGATATAAATATAATATGTATGTGTAAATGGGGATAATTCACTGGGCCCGCTTTTCGTAAGTAAGTGTGCGGGGTTCTTTATATCCGAATATTACCTCTTCCATACCTTACTCAAGGACTGCTAGATTGAAACCATTACGAATTAATGTATTGCTATACTCCAATAAGAATGTTGATGAAATGTGGATATTAGAATGGAATGCATGATATCTTTTCGATAAAGGTTTAATTTGTGATTCTACAGAAAATGTTCTTGGTTCCAAATATTCTTAGAAACATTTGGTCTAGTTTATATCGATGAAGGACATCATAATATTTATAATAGTTCTTCATTCAAATGATATTCTGTTGAAAGTCCTTGGTGTGAAATTGGTGAAGAAAAAGAAACAATAGATCATTTGGTTGATAGTTGTTCTATCTATAAATTTCGAAATACTTTTGAGGATATTAATTTAATATCTTATTCTTTCATGAGATGGATTCGAAATTATTTAGTGGATAATATTGAATGAATACCTAGTACTGCTTTATCGTCATCCATTTTTATTTTCAGATATTTCCTCGAAGTACCAACATGCGAACAAGAAAGAATTTTTATATATATTATGTAAAAGAAGCCCTTCAATATAAGGTAAATGTACCAATTATCGACACTTTAGTCGAAACTTGGGAATGTACAATCTTTTTCGGATAGTCAACAAATGTTTTTTCACACATAAAAGCCAGTTTTTAAACTCATTGTAACTTTAACTTCTCAAAACAAACACAAAATCGTTAACAGGAAGTGTTGATATTTAAAAAGAATACAAATCAAGTTGAAAGTCAGATGTCCCAATTATCGACAGCACTGGAAAGGAAACACATGAGGACCAATCATCGACATTGTGAAATCAAGAAGAATAAAGAGTTGTATGGATAATAAATTCAATGAATCACATCGGGAAATCTGATAAAATAACATATACAGGGTGTTCCAGAATAACGTTACCAAATGCCAAACGGAACTACTCAACTTATTTTGAGAAGAAAAGTTTATACAAACATGGGTCCGAAACGGTTTCGTTCAAGAAAAAAAATTTCTTTTTTACTTTAAAATTGACTATTGCTATCTTTTTAAAAATTTGGTCTACGCTAAACTCATTCAAAGTGCTCTGTGAAAATTGAGAAGAGATTAAAAATTTCAAGTCAGAGTCGTTGAATTTGACAGTTTCTTAGTGAATTTTCACCTACTTTCTTGACGGAGAATATTTCGCGACGTGAAATATCTATTTCATCATCCTTCTCCTTCATAGGTCTTAGGACCTATCTGTCTTTCATAGTGTGGTTCTGGGAACATCGAATTGTTTGGAAGTTTTATTTTATTATTCGGAATAGACTGAAAAATTAACGAAACCAATAATCGAAATGTAATGCAGTCGTCATCGACATCTCCGAAAAAGTAATTAATATCATAAGAGTTTATGAACATTTGGTGTCGGTTGCTATGGACTGATTGATCATTTTCGGTCGAAATGTTGAAAAGAAATTATTGATAGGGCTCTCCAATTCCACAAAAAATACATTGAGAAGTCATGTCGAGGTGCCCTATTCCCTATCGACAAAAAATTAACCATTTTTCTCATCGCAAGGCATTTTTTTTATCTTTTGTCAAAAAATAATGGTCGCACTACTCCTAAAGAGGCTTTATTTAAGGTTCTTGATTTTCGTGAAGATTTCAAGTATTATTTTATGCCTTATCAGAGAAATGAGGAAACAACAGGTTTGGAAATTTACATCTGAAACATACGATATACAATGCATCAGACAAAGAATTCTTCCGTCCAGTTGCACATATGAATAGTCGAGACAATCACGTGCTGTAACACACTGAATTCCGTTGACTTATTGCAATATTCTAGTCTTGTCTCTCTTATCGTTGGGAGGAGCATAATTCATTTAGTATGGTAGGAAACAGTAAATACTTGAATAGAGTATTACGAGCAGCCTGACAAATTAAATGATTCTATACGTGTACTGCAGGTTCCCTACCATACTGCGATAACAGAGAGACAAGACTAGGTTATTGCAATAAGTCAACGGAATTCATTCAGTTACAGCACGTGATTATCTCGACTATTCATCTGTGCAACTAGACTGAAGAATTCTCTGTCTGGTGCATTGTATATCGTATGTTTCAGATGTGAATTTCCAAATCTGTATACTGAAATATAAGATGTTATGTAAAAAATACGTAGTTTCGAAGAATATCTGAATGATAATGTTTTATTGTAAATTCAGATCCGGAATTATTTAATTTTTGGTTTTGACAAGTCCTTACCTTACATATACTGGAATATGAAAAAGAATTGATGTGGCATGGTGAAACATTTTCAGAGAAATTTGTCGTGAAATAACAAAAAAATGCTCGTTTGTATTTGAATCAACGTTAAACACAAATTTCTGTTATTTGTTTAAGTTTCGATCATAATGGTCTCAAACGACTTAAGTGGACTGACCGAACTTTGACTTTCTGGTAGCTCTGAACCCTGATAGTATGGTGCTTGCTTACTCTTGCTGGGAATTCAGACCTTCGCAGTGAACAAGTAGAAAAATGAAGGTATCGTAGGGAAATGGACAAATCAATTAGATTTCTTATAACTTCGTCGACGTTTGTCCAATTCCCTACGATACCTTCATTTTTCATATTGAACATGGACGAGAACACAGAATTCAGTTTTAAACAATATGAGCAAGAATTTTCTGATTAGATGACAAAATACGGTAAAATCTTGAAATGTAAGAAAATATTCCAGATCCTAAATGCATTAATCGAACAGTATAAAAGTTCAACGTAGTGACATCAAACAAACTCAAATATCATTTATAAAATACTATGGGAATGCTGAAAAATTTATTATATTATAATCTTTCTAGGTTAAATACATAATTTGATCTAAACATACTTTGATTTATATGATGATCAATTTATTTTACTAGGTAAATAATTCTACTTCATTTCGGTATATACCTATGTGATTTTTTATGTTTTATTAGCTTTATTTTTACCATTGTTCAATTGATTTCTAAGATTATATCACCGTTATGTAATGTCTAGGAGTTTCCCCTTTTTGATTAATCTCTTTTAGAATTTTCTCAAATGAACTTTATTAAGTTCAATTTTTGATGTCAACTCTGGACTTGGAAATGAAAAAATTGATTAATTTTCTTACTGGTGAGACGGTGTTAGGATAAGGAGTTGTGGTATGAAATGAACTAGTCCATGAGGACCAAGAGCTAGAAGTGGTGTTCCATGGGATCCCAGTCGTCCAATTCGAGGGGGTAGTCCATGGATACCAAGAAGTGTTATCAGTCCAGGGATAAAAAGTAGTTTTGGTTGAAGAATACCAAGGGTTCGTTGTAGACCAGGGATATCTGCTAGTAAGTCGGTCCGTTGTATACCAAGGATCTCTTGTAGTTGGTCTTTCCGTCGTATACCAAGGATCTCTTGTGGTAGACCAGGGATATCTAGTAGTAGGTCGATCCGTTGTATACCAAGGATCTCTTGTGGTTGGTCGATCTGTCGTATACCAGGGATATCTAGTGGTAGACCAGGGATATCTAGAAGTAGGTCGGTCCGTTGTATACCAAGGATCTCTTGTGGTTGGTCGATTCGTCGTATACCAGGGATATGTAGTGGTAGACCAGGGATATCTAGAAGTTGGTCGGTCTGTTGTATACCAAGGATCTCTTGTGGTTGGTCGATCTGTCGTATACCAAGGATATCTCGTGGTAGACCAGGGATATCTAGTAGTAGGTCGGTCCGTTGTATACCAAGGATCTCTTGTGGTAGACCAGGGATATCTAGAAGTAGGTCGGTCTGTTGTATACCAAGGATCTCTTGTGGTAGACCAGGGATATCTAGAAGTAGGTCGGTCTGTTGTATACCAAGGATCTCTTGTGGTTGGTCGATCTGTCGTATACCAAGGATATCTCGTGGTAGACCAGGGATATCTAGTAGTAGGTCGGTCCGTTGTATACCAAGGATCTCTTGTGGTAGACCAGGGATATCTAGAAGTAGGTCGGTCTGTTGTATACCAAGGATCTCTTGTGGTAGACCAGGGATATCTAGAAGTAGGTCGGTCTGTTGTATACCAAGGATCTCTTGTGGTAGACCAAGGATATCTAGAAGTAGGTCGGTCTGTTGTATACCAAGGATCTCTTGAGGTAGACCAGGGATATCTAGAAGTAGGTCGGTCTGTTGTATACCAAGGATCTCTTGTGGTAGACCAGGGATATCTAGAAGTAGGTCGGTCTGTTGTGTACCAAGGATCTCTAGTCGTAGACCAGGGATATCTAGAAGTAGGTCGGTCTGTTGTATACCAAGGATCTCTTGTGGTAGACCAAGGATATCTAGAAGTAGGTCGGTCTGTTGTATACCAAGGATCTCTTGTGGTAGACCAGGGATATCTAGAAGTAGGTCGGTCTGTTGTGTACCAAGGATCTCTTGTCGTAGACCAGGGATATCTAGAAGTAGGTCGGTCTGTTGTATACCAAGGATCTCTTGTGGTAGACCAGGGATATCTAGAAGTAGGTCGGTCTGTTGTGTACCAAGGATCTCTTGTCGTAGACCAGGGATATCTAGAAGTAGGTCGGTCTGTTGTATACCAAGGATCTCTTGTGGTAGACCAAGGATATCTAGAAGTAGGTCGGTCTGTTGTATACCAAGGATCTCTTGTAGTAGTCCAGGGATATCTAGAAGTAGGTCGGTCTGTTGTGTACCAAGGATCTCTTGTCGTAGACCAGGGATATCTAGAAGTAGGTCGATCCGTTGTATACCAAGGATCTCTTGTGGTTGGTCGATCTGTCGTATACCAAGGATCTTTTGTGGTAGACCAGGGATATCTGGAAGTAGGTCGGTCTGTTGTATACCAAGGATCTCTTGTGGTAGACCAGGGATATCTAGAAGTAGGTCGGTCTGTTGTATACCAAGGATCTCTTGTGGTTGGTCGATCCGTCGTATACCAAGGATCTTTTGTGGTAGACCAGGGATATCTAGAAGTAGGTCGGTCTGTTGTATACCAAGGATCTCTTGTGGTAGACCAGGGATATCTAGAAGTAGGTCGGTCTGTTGTATACCAAGGATCTCTTGTGGTAGACCAGGGATATCTAGTAGTAGGTCGATCCGTTGTATACCAAGGATCTCTTGTGGTTGGTCGATCTGTCGTATACCAGGGATATCTAGTGGTAGACCAGGGATATCTAGAAGTTGGTCGGTCCGTTGTATACCAAGGATCTCTTGTGGTTGGTCGATCCGTTGTATACCAAGGATCTCTTGTGGTTGGCCAATCCGTTGTATACCAGGGATCTCTTGTGGTAGACCAGGGATACCCAGAAGTAGATGTATACCATGGATCTGTGGTCTGATATTGATATTTCTTGTTATTCAGTAAACTTCTTGTTGAATTCAGTATACTAACTTCATCTGGAGTGGCTGTAACATAAGTTAGTTATTCCTGAGTTATTAACATTTATCGAATAAATGTTGCCAAATGTGTAGTGGGGGCTAGGAGTTCATTATTTTCTAATGATTATTTCTTAAACAATTGTACTTTCAGTTAATCTTCACATGGTTTGACCTAAAGATCTTTCTGATTTTTCAATATAGCATCACACATAGTATCCTCCAGTGAGCCTCCATTTACCAAAATAGAATCTGTCAAAATGTATGTATTTCAAAGTTAGGTACACGATACATATTGATAAATTTGATATCATATTCAGATCCGTAGCCAAAAATAATATTAGGTAATCGATTAAAATCAACCAATATTGAACTGATACTTCAGAGAAAATCTTATTAACGTTGAAGAATCATTCAACTTAGTAGTATCGTCAGTATGGAGAAAAGCTGTGAATTATAGTCATTCTAGGACTGAATAGGGCAAAACAGCTATCTATAGATGCTCTTGATGATATTACCTCCTTATAGGTCCGTCGAGCGTTGGTGATACAATCCTCAGAGTATGATTTTTATATTCGTTGATATCAATTCATTAATATTATTCTCTACTTTCATAATATTCAGAATATAATGTTACTAATAAAACTGGCAGATTATACATCATAAATATATAACATCTTCGCCAAAGTGTAAAGGAGAATCGCAGGGCTAGTTGACATAATGTTCAAATTCAAACTTTGAAGAATTCACAACTCAGGTAAATATACAGGTGTTTCATTATAAACAAGACAGACATATACCGGATGGCCCACCACTGACGCGATGCTCATTTTGAGAGTGTAAATGATGATATCTTGAAAATATTTTTTTTTGTGGTAGGTGTGGAGTAATCAAAAGCACAAATTAAAATAATTTTCATATATACAGGGTGTTTCAATACGAAGATACAGACTAGAGTTACACTTTTTTAAATACAACATCCCATATATGACGTTTGAAGTGTTTCTTTTGACCCCAGGTATATACGGTTAAAATATATGTACAAGTCAAAGAATCACCCTGTATAGGGTGTTACATTTAACAAATTGTAATTCTGGTCTATACCTTTGTAATGAAACACCTTGTATATATTTAAATAATTTTGAATTGTGCTTTCAGTTACTCTACACATACCACGAAAAAAGATTTTCAAAATATCATCATTTACACCCTTAAAATGATCATCGCGCCAGTGGTGCTCCACCCTGTATATTCGTGTAGAGGACACTGGGAAATAATTTTGGCCTCATACAATATATCCCGTTTTCGAAGCATGAGCGAGATACATGGTCTTAAACGTCAATATTGAACAAGATTTTGATGAAAGAATGAATGGTCAGTTATGTATAATACTTAGAGTGATGGTTTTTGCTCCAATCTTAGTATTTTTGGATCGTCTATTCAGAAAAGTTGACGAACTCCTGAAAAAATTACAACATGGCGGAAAACCTGCAATGTTCCTGATTTGTTGTTCGGTTGTCAAATTGAATTATTATTTTCTATAACTATCACGAATATGAAAACAGAATCGTAAATTATCTAACGGTTTCGTTACTACATCCATTCAAATGTTTCGTTCAGACCTCTGAAATAACGAAAAAAATTGTTTGGGTTCTAGAAAATGTTATTGAATTCTTGGTATGTCCAAACATTCTTGATGAATTTAAAAAAATGAATTAAGTATAGAAAAATAATTTATAGAAAAAAATTCAGTGAAACTCAGTTGGGACTCGAACCGACGTAGGTTTTAAATAGGGAAACGATAATGTATTAAGGATATTAATATTTGTTGCCAGGCAACGGTAGTTCGTATAGTCGATAGAATATGATTGATATTTAAATTTTACTGAAAATAATTTAGCCAGTAGTCAAACTCTATGAAATATATTTTTAACCTTAGAATAGTCCCAATTCCCTACTTAATACCTACATCGGTTCGAATACCAACTAAGTTATACTGAATTTTTTTTTAAAAATTCTTCTAGAATGTTTGAACATACCAAAAATTCAATTATTTCGACTCTAGAAACAGAAAAAGACGGGATATATTGTATGGAGCAAAAATGATCCTCTCGGTGTCCTCTGCACGAATATATATGTTTGTCCAGTTTATGATGAAACACCATGTATAATAATAAATGAATGGGCGACATTGAAATGAATCGATGATGAAAGTAATTTTCTCACCATAAGTAACACAAACATTCACGATTATCAGAAGGATTATCAAATTCATCTTTCCGATGGATTTAGAGAAATTATTATAAACTGATACGCAACCGGTTCTATTTATGTTCTTTCTACATCTTATCGATAACAGATTACCTTAATCTCAAAGGTTTATAATAGGAATTACATTTTGAATCATAGTTCGTAGAATAGGAAATACTCCAAAAAGTGGGCCGCGTGAAGTTAGCGAAATGTTGATAGAACAAATACCGAAACTGGGACCGATATTTAGTACCCAATTTATTCCAATTTGTTCTAATAAAACATTTTCAAGCACCACTACAGTTTTTCAGTAATTAGCATTTTTATTATTCGGTGTTGACTTCACAATCAGCACCAACATTTTCAAATTTCGAAAAAATTTTAATGCCAATAATTAATAACCAATTTGTTCCAATCAGTATGTATACGGAGCAATTTCAGGCGCAACCTCACTTAATCGTTATAACATACTAAGGCAAAAATGGCTGAACCTCGTCGTTTCCCCTATAGATGTCGCATCATCCTCTCTAGTACCCTTTGGTTGCTGCAAGCAGTTGGTAATACGACTGCTGTGCAATTCGGCTTTCGAAGCGTATTAAAATTGGTTTTTAAGGAATCTATGGCAGGGGGGTGAAGGCCTGTCAGAATTATTAGCAACACGAAATTCATCTCAGACCACGATACACAAACACCGGTATGCCAGATTCGTGGTCTAAACTCGTCCGGCGCGAGCATCTACGTCATTGGGAGAATATTAGGAACAAATTCTAATCAATTCTCTCGAGTTCTAACACTTCTATCACGCGAATGCTATGGAAATGTTCCCAGTGACGTCACTCTCGATGCGCGTCGGCATACCGGTGTTTGTGTATCGTGTCTCAGACATACTTCTCCAACTGGAGTTGCTCTATCCTTGTTTATGACCGTAACGTTTGTCTTGGATATGTTCAAGTGACAGAGATATGTCAACTGTCCAACCCCAACTTGATTGAAGCGGGTTGGAGATGACAGTTTGGTTATTTTGTGAATATTAATTTCTTTCAGATTACTGGAATATGGTTGGTGAGTTTATTTTTGAGTTTCTATTCATACTGTAATATGAGTTTAGTCTTGTTTCAATCTGAATTCTGCAGATTTAATCAGTAAAATGGCTTCTTATCTTAGTAATTACTTTTCAAGTGACTGATACTCGTTTTTTGTTTTCCAGGCAAAGAAATGATATTGCTACAAATGGTCCAGGTTCCTGAATTGAACTGTCCTGCCAAGGATTTCCCGATGTAAGAGTGTTATAGTGAAAGTGTTTAGTGTGTGATAACTGGCTTGCTGAATTTTTCATGTATATTTTTATACAGACAATTTATAAGGATTTTGATTCAAATTACTGATATTTTGTTTGACCTGTGGGTGGTCAATAATATTTTGTTGGTATATGAATTTCATGGTATTGGATTTCTCTTGAAGCAATTTTGTTTTGTTGAGTCTTGACGTAAGTTGATCCAAATTCACATTACGATTAGAAAACGTTCATTTCTCATTTATTTATCATATGTATTACTACAAAAATGACCTTAATAAAGTTATTATTCATGAAGTCTGCGTATGATTTTGAAAAACATAGTAATTATTTTTGAATGTTGAGAATAAAAAGATATGGATAATATAGGAGCATCTTCTTTCTCTCTATAGAGGAGTTGCGAACACAGAAATGTTCAAAACTAACCACATAAGTCAAATAATCTTGTGTCAAATCTGTCACTGGAACCATGCGGACACCCCTCGAAATTTAATAATTCCATCGCCCCAACTGGTTTTTATGAACGTGAAATATCACGCGTGTTGCGAGTGTTTAGTAGGCAGGTCGCGGTCGCACTTCTTATATTTATGTTCTGTGGTCTATGGCTCCCAGCTCCCATGAAGTATACCATTACCATAGTGAAGAGCAAAGATTATCTTTGGTGAAGAGTCTTACAGTGGGTGACAGGGATGAAACGTATTTCCTCTAATAAGAGATTGTAGGTGCTTCTTAATTCTAATATCAACACAATTTTGAGCTAGTAAGAATATATAAGCAAGTACTTTCAGTTCACTGTACCCATACCCATATTTCTCTTTTATCTTTCATTAGTCCTATAACTTTTTTCAACCCTACAGTAGTAGAAACAACGGCAGACGTATAGGTACGATTCTCATGGAAAACCATTCAAACACACCGTTTGAGCACACAATCGGTTCAATTCCAATATCGTCGCATAAACGGCGTTATTGACATCGGTGATTTAAAGAGAGACGATGTGACGATGACATGCACCGCCATTAATTACCAGTGCATTTGCATCAAAGCCCGCTTTGCTTTATTTCCGTCGGCCCAGCCGTCGGCGTCTGTTCGTCTGTCGGGACAGAGTGTTTTTGACGCACATCTAGGACAACAACAAAATATGCACGGCCAATATCGACACGACGCGATCATAAAGCCGATTTATTAATATAAATACGGGACCGATGGTTTTGGGGCCTAATAAATTAGGGGATGACACGATATCTGGGGTTCGGAGTAATTGATTGGATGATGCATCGGTACCGACGCTTTGAATTATTCTTGTGATATTGCCGGAGAGTGGATTTTTGATATATGGATCAATTAAAATGTAACTGTTATCGGGGGATTTAGCAGAGATATACAGGGGGCGATAAAGGCCAGCTTTCGAGGATTTAGATTTTGGTGTAACTGCCCCTTATGGGTTAGCGCTCCTACTTGAGGTCATTATAGATCAGTGATCAGTAGAGGCCATCCTCAGAATATCTAGGGAATGTACAAAGAGTAAGAGAATTAGAAATCATAGAACTTGGTTCTCCCTAAACAAGAACATCTCATCAGCGAACCTTCCTAGTGATGTTATGATCGAAAAAGTGAGCATCGAGAAGAACTTCAACTCAATGGCATGGGAAAAGTAAAAATTGTAAGAGGAATACACTGCCCAGAACTTCAAGGTAAATACCGTCAAATGGTGAACAGGTGGTTCTAGAACTACGATATGAGCCGACGCTGGAGTATACGGGACAAGAAGAAAATGTCCTTAGGCTCCTATTCGAGTGTGTTATTACATAATAAATAAGAAATGAAATCGAATAGATGCAGTTATTCACATCATCTGAAGGTCTTAAAAGGTTCGATGTTAACTATGAACTGGTAAACTTTCCTCTTATAAACATTGAATTCTTCAATAATTCTAAGACTTTCTGGAAGGGAGTTATATAACTACATACAAATTTTGTGATATGTATAAGTCAAGAAAAAGATTCAATAGTATTCTTTCAGATGAAATGACGGCATTTCATGATGTAAAATCACCTCACCATAAATTTACAACTTCCTGTCCATCGAAGTAAATGATACCTACTATTTCAAAAACATAACCCCATTGAACATTCCCCATACAAAGTATTCTTTCGGGAAAATATAAAGCTGCTTTCACAGTCGCACATAAATAAAAACCAACAATTCCTCAACATCTCCTCATATATCAGAACGAGTGCAGATGTTAACACACACACAACCACTTATTTCTCGATCCCTAACGTCATATTTTTGGCGGTGTCAGTTAGAACCCTGTTTACTGTGAATTGCCCTCTTTTAGCCGCGTTGTTGAATTACAGCCTTCCTTTCTGAGTTATCTGCCGCCAGGTTGGAATCTTTTCAGCGGCTGAGAAATATCGCCCCATTTATCTTCCAGATAGCTAATTGTGGCCCAGGCACCCGGGGTCGTTTGTTGGAACTACTCTTTTCTACTCTCTGACTTCCGACACGGCCTTCGAGAAATTCATTTCTCCTTGACATGTGGCTTGGCTCACATGAATCACCTTGAGAGAGAGCCAGCTAAAAATGGGGCGAAAGAACGAGAAAGAGAGATGCTGAAGTTAATCGTGAGGGTTGAAGAGATGGCGTTTCTGGCAAATTATTGTTGTGCCTAGAAAAAGATGACTTTGTCAGTTTCCGGCGAACTGAACTATAACCATTTTTGGAACATTTTGCTGAAAATTGAAATATGAAACATAAGTTCGATCTCACGCTCTTCTGTGTATCTACCTACTTAGTTTCATAACGATAGAATACAGGGTGTTTTCAGTTTTCTATTTTCATGAAACACTATTTTATTTGAAGTTTAAAATGAGTCTCAACGCGCAAAAGAGTGGTGGCTGAGTAGGTTGTGAAATATTGGAGCCTTGCGAATAGATTTCTTTAAGGGTGTCCGCTACTTTTTTTGCCCTATGCGGTATAATGTAATGAGTTATCAGACGTACTTCAGCTCTGTAGTCATATTATTCATTAGATATATTCCAAAAAGTAGACAGAACTTCCCTGTAGGTTCTTTGAACGATGTGTACAATAAGCTTAGAATTCTGCGTTTGATATACTTATATGTTGATGAATTCTTCGGCAAATATTAATCTCTGCTCAATTTATTTTTTATGTCAGTATTGAAAAAATGAATATTCTTTCTGTAACTATTCGAGATCATCATAGTTTTGTTGCTCTATACTTCCCTCGAACCATAGAAATCTTTTACCTAATTATTCTAGACATACCCCTACAACATTCTGGATTGAAATCGAAATACAACGCCACTATCTATAATCTTATGAATGATGTGTTATTATTATTATTAAGCGTATGGCAACATCACAGGTACATACAAGTTACATAACAAGAATAATGAACTGCTTTTGCCATCTATGTTGAGGTGGCATCAGACTTGTGTACATTTGGTCCGAATTTCCTTGTCAATTGGTCCTTAGAAGAACAGTTTAATGATTGTGTCATCATTTGTTGTGCCTGTGATCCTTTCGCCAGGAGATCTGAAGATAAACTGAAGATTGTCTGGCGCCTCTTGTGTTAGTTCATTTAGCGTTACCCAGGGTGCACCACGTGGAGGTGAACTAACCCTACACCCCAAAAAATGATGTGTTATACAACCGATAGTGGAAGCTGAATTTAACGGTAAGTAGGAGTATACAGATCAGACTATATAACAGGTATGTATCCGAAATATATTTCGCGACTTTTTAGCCGCATATCGATAAACTTAAATTCATAATTTAAGTGTTTAGTTCTTAGAAATAATAGCGTCCAAATGGCCCTTGTTCAAATCACTCCTTTACTCGAACAGTAATAGTTAGGCATTTAATCAAATAGGTTATTGATAACAGCGACTGATGGTCAGGATATTTCAACGCGTGAGCGCAATATGAATTATCCATAAATTCTTTATTGAAATTCGTTCTTCTCGTTACACAAGACATTCATTTGACATAATATGAATTTCTTTGTTTCTATGTTCCAGTAGAGTTGTGACATTACTCCCATTGCTTCTGAATACTTTGTGATTTTTCTGAATTTATTTTTGGATTGATCCATACCCGGAGGATTTCTCCAGAATGCTTCTCTTGCAGTTTCTTTCTTCCCCAAAATATCTTTTCCTATATAGGTGCATTTTCCTATAGATACTGGAGGAGGTTTCTAGGCCAGTAATTGGCGGTTGCATTCCATTTCTGGTATGTGTGTTAGCCTCCTCTTCTTCTTCTTCTTCTTCGCGCGGTGCCTTCCCGCTGAACTGAGGCCTAGTGGCCCATTGTTCACCCGCATCGTTCTAGAGAGACTCAGCTCCTCAGACACGAAGACAGAAATGTCGCGAGCCTGGCCAGGAGTGTTCTCTCTCACACACTTGATGAATTACACCACTCGCCTGACGGCTCGTGGTGCAAAATTCATCTGCGTGTGTTTTGACCTGCATTACCGCTCATCGAATAATATACTATTATTGCTATTCGAACTGTCATCTTAATATAACTTTTTGGTATCCTGTAATTATATACCTGTTGAATTTAATAATTTCAAGGAAAATATTTTTTGAATGTATTTACTCTTTTCTTTCCGTTATGTGACAATGGATGCGAATAATGGATCAATAACTCACACTTATACACCTGGTCGTGACAAATCGTTCGAAGAAAATTAAACTTAGTCAGAGAGTGCATGTTTTGTGCAAACTTTATAGTAATCTTCCCATGATATTCCACACATTATCAATGAGATGCAAAGCAAGAAGTGAAGAAGATCACCATAATAAAATGATGAAGTTAGCCTTTTAAATTTCACCCACTATGAAAATTATACGGTTGGCCGTACACAAATTCAATATACAAAATATGACATGCCGTTTGAATGAGCATCAAATGAGTGGAATAAAATGCCAGGCAAACTTTTTCTACTTCGCGGTGTCCCGCTTTTTTAGGTGTCGCAGTTGCTAAATGCCTACAGCAACTAACAAAGAACAAGATTCAACACCTCTGATGTAGCTAAACCTGGTTAAACGAGTATTGAAAAATCTTCAGATCAAACCCTCGAAGAAGAACAGATTTCAATGCTCCTCACCCCTCCGAAAGTACACAAGCAAATTGTCCCATTGAACTTCTATCGGCCCCGCTTTGTGTACGCTTAATCTACCTTTAGAATTCCAGCAGCCTACCATACTTACTTAAATCACTCCAATCAATTGCACGCATCTACCGTGAAACAAGAATGGGCCGACGGAACCGCATTTAAACAGAACAAAAAGTGACATTGTCATCACTCAACCATCATGTTCATCCCATCATCCCCTAACAATCCGTTACAACAATTACTGCGACAAATCTTCGAACTGGAATCACAGGTAAGGGGGTCTGTGCCGTGATACAACCACTTAGATCGGGTTCGGTCATGTGACACAAATTGTAAGTCCTGTGATGAGCTGTCACGGCGGATTACGGGATCTTAGATTGCGTGTTTGGTGGCGGTTATATCGGGTTGCAAACGCCGATGACAGATGGTTGTGGAGCAAGGATGACAGCCGAAAACTTCCACTATAATGGTGTTTGCTACTTTCGACAAGTTCAGAAGCTTTTCTGGCTCAATCGCTAAATACTCTCAGACATATACCATATACCTATTGTTTTCAATTCACTGGAATGGGTTAAGTCATATTTTTTGAACAGAAAACAAATGGTAGAAATGGAAATCAATGAGGAAACTGTGAGATCAAATTTAGAGGAATTACTGTTAGGCATACCACAAGGAAGTTTTCCTGGGCCCTTGTTCTTCCTGATATATATCAATGACTACGAACCAGATATGGAACTATGTCCCAAAAGAGTAAATACAGTTAATTATGCCGATGACACAAATTTACTTCTAGTTGAAAAGCTGTTCTCAATGTTAGAAAGACTAACTGAAATCACCCTAGATAAAACTGATGAATGGTTCAAAAATGATAATTTAATACTCAACAAAAAAAAACAAAATTCATACTTTTCACACCAACAGAAACAAAAATTGAGGGAAATTTAACAATCAATTCGAGTCAGGAAATATACCACATACAAGAAACAAACAAAATTTTTGGGCATCCACATAGACAAAAACCTCAATTGGAAAGAACACATAAACTGTCTAAATGAGAAAATTACACAATCGATTTTTGGTCTGAGTGTAATAAGTCGATATATCCACAGTAATTACTTAAAAATGGTTTATCATGGAATAATGGAGTCAAAACTAAGATTTGTTATAATATTTTATGGAGCAGGAAACATAAAACCATTGTTCATTTTACAGAAAAAGGCAATAAGAATAGTCAACAACATAAAGTATAATGAATCCTGCAGAAGTATCTTCAAGAAAAATAAATTATTGACAATATATGCCCTTTACATTCAGGAATGTGTTCTCTTCATTAGGACCAATGAACATCTATGAATATGGAAACAAAAAAACTTTCTACGATACCAGGCATGACGATTACATTTATCCCAAACATAATTTAACAATCTCTCAAAAGCACACGGAATATAGATGTCTCAAAATATATAATATGCTTCCAAAAAATATAAAAACCATAAAAAATTTGAAATGTTTAAAAAAAAATTATTCGATATCTTATTGAGCTAGAACCATATAGTTTAGATGATTATTTAATCACCATGTAATTCCTATTTTGACACTATTCTATTTCATCTTTATAGTATTATATTTATATGTGTATGAATGTGATCGAGAATAAAGAGCTATTATTATTATTATTATTATTAATTCGGAAAACTGGTGCGCACTGAGTGCTTATCTGGTGTTCCATTGATAGCAGCATGGTAGATTTCTGCGTTAAAGTGGACGTTCAATGGACAATTAGAATGAAATAATGCCGATTTGTATATAAACGAACTAAACTTAGAAGTATATTGAATTGAAGAAAAAAGCGCACAAGGTTAGATTGAATGTGGCAGTTTCGAACAAGCTATACTGGGTTGAACTTTCATGTGTCTTATTTTATTGACCGTTTCAACTCACCAAATTTTGCCGATACATGTCAAAAAGTTTCTGAACTACTTTCACATTTTTTTGGAGATCGAAATTTTGAAGGAGTTGCTTATCAAGCAGATAAATGAAATTGTGACTCCGTTGTGATTTTCTAATTTGAAATTATATCATTGTGAGAATATTCACGAGTTTGAGATTTGTATTGTTACGACGCATCTTATTAATAATTATTATTATTACACACTCAGAATGGAATGATTGATAGATTTGGCTCAAACTGTAACAATAAGGGCTTGAAAGATGAAAAATGTTAAAAATGAATTCGGTTTTTTGTTTGTGGTTCCTCTTATTCGAAGTCACATTATATATTGAACGACCCGGTACATTGCGCAAGGAAAAATAGATTTAACTGATTGCTCTAACTATCTTCCACCATACTACCATCCATTTCATATCGTTCGTTGGGAAGGCAGTAGACTAGTTGAAACTACTTTCAGATGGACTAATCGATATAGCCTACATGGCTGCAAACGGTAGAGCATAGACAGAGGCTATAATGATTATTGTCAGATAGTTAGCTACACTGATTTGTTCCTGGGTTTTAAATGGAAGATTCTCAGATATGTCAGTTCTAAATTAATTGTTGACTCGGTGAGAGGGTCTTCAGCATGCTTCAGCATGCCTTGAAAATGATCTAGTACTATTTGCTTTCTGTAGCTAATATATATATATAACTATTTTCGTAGATAAAAGATATAAATATTTAGAGATTCCCGATAAAAAATTGATATACTCGTATGTTATACCATTTTGCATTTGTATCATTTTAACAATTCGTTGTTCCATTGAGTCTCCGTACTGTCAACAAATGATTTGTTGAGATCATATCATCAAAATAAAATATAATAATTCGATCGATTCAGTATCTAGGTAATACGCTTTTGGTGAGAAGGAAAAGAAATGTATTTTCTTATCTCCATCAATGTCTTGAAATATCTTTCCACATTTCATCTCAAGGTCATCCGTTCACAGTAGGGTTTTTCGACTTATTATGATGCATAAAACTTGAATCGATCAAGAATAATATGAAGTGATTTAGATCTTCAGCTTTTTGTTTCCATTCAAGTTGATGTCCATAATCAACAATAGAGTTGACAGAACAATAAGATGTTCCCACTGCTGTCCTATTGGTTTCTCTCAAGAGTTATGTTTTCTCATAGATTTCTGGCTATCTGTCCAAATTTTTTGCAATTGTTCTTTGAAAATTCCACCTACCTGTTTACTGTGGGACTAAAATGAAAATAACTACAGAAATATTCTAAAATTTTTTTGGGGTTTCACAACGAACATGTGAGCAGCTGGCTCTGTATATTCACTTTCATAAATGAAATGTTATTATGTCTTTTCAAATTTCAGTTCACTTTCAACATAAACCAATGCCTTAAATTCAAATTTACAAATTGATTGCTCGATCAATCTTTGTGGAACCTATTGTTACGCATTTGACATTATAGATTGCATACTTTTATTCGATATATATTATGCCCCTTTCAGTGATGACTTTTGTTAAATGAAATTTTCCTGAAGTTTTATTCTTCCGACGTATGCCCCAGAATCTCAACTGTCAAACGTCATCTTGAAGAAATCAAATTCACCTAATGGATGAAATTAGACCTCCGTATAATATGTCTCAGAATTCATCTACCCCAAAATGAAATAAAGCAGAAGCCGTCATGCCCATTTAGGCTATCGCATCATATCGTAGTAAACTTCAGACATAAACCGTAGCATTGTATTTTTTATACACTGACCATAGCCCAAAATATATGATTTGATTGCCCGATCATGCTTTGTGAAACCCATTGTTCTCATTTGAAGTTATACAGCACCACTTTACACTACTGGAAAAAATTAAAGGACCAAAAAAAAATTCCAAATTTTTCGGTAATTTTCAACATGCCGTAACTTTGAGAGGAATGGTCGTACAAGGAATTAAAAAAAGGAAATTGTAGCTCCAAGTGTCTAGTTTTTGGATTAGAACTTCAAAAATTTTAAGTTTCAGTGGTTTTCGAGTAATGATAGAAAAATCAGCAACAAAAAAATTCTCAAAATTTTACCACTTTTTTTCTTGTCTACGAGCGTGGAAATTTTATTTTTGCATAATCGTTATAATGATGGGATACTTTGTTAATTCAGCTTTAATTTATTTTTTTATTGACCTCAATACGTCCACTTCTCGCCGAGATATCGGTCTTCAAATGAAAAACAGGGGTGGCAATACCCGTTATTAAATTAATAAAAATTTTATTTGTTAGTTTATTTTATTTTTTTTTCTGAAATTTATGTACTATCTGCAATTAAAATGTGGAAAAAGCTCGAGAAAATTCTTTTTTGCCTTTTTTAAAAATTATGAGCTTCTCAGGGCAAAAAACGTGATCCTTATTTTTTTCAAAAATTCAATCGAGTCAAACAAAAAAACGGCTCGCTGAATTAAGTTGGCTCTTCGTAAGTTTTTCATCAACATATTGAACTGTGAAAGTCACACTTAACATTATTGTTTTCCTAAACATTTCCGATCCAGCGGTAGATTTTCCAAGAAACCACCAAAAGCCCTTTTTGTTAAATTTTTATGAATAAGCAATGGTTGTTCATTAATGGTAGTTCATTTAAGGTCTTGAATCCCTTCTTCAATTTTCTGTGCAATCATTGGTTGCTGAGAAATCGATAATCAAAAACAAATGGATCCTTTTCCATTTGAAGACCAATATCTCAGCGAGAAGTGGACGTATTGAGGTCAATAAAAAAATAAATTAAAGCTGAATTAACAAAGTATCCCATCATTATAACGATTATGCAAAAATAAAATTTCCACGCTCGTAGACAAGAAAAAAGTGGTAAAATTTTGAGAATTTTTTTGTTGCTGATTTTTCTATCATTACTCAAAAACCACTGAAACTTAAAATTTTCGAAGTTCTAATCCAAAAACTAGACACTTGGAGCTACAATTTCCTTTTTTTGAATTCCTTGTACGACCATTCCTCTCAAAGTTACGGCATGTTGAAAATTGCCGAAAAATTTGGAATTTTTTTTGATCCTTTAATTTTTTCCAGTAGTGTAGATACTATACTATTAATTTGATATACCTATGTTCCTTTCGGTGATGACTTTTGTTTTACGAAATGTATCCTTCCGACGTTTTTTCAATGCCCGTAACATTAGCTGTTAAACTTCAAATTAATGAAATCAAGTTCAAATAATGGCTGAATTTAGACCTCCATAAAATTATTCTTGGAATTCATCGACCCCATAATGAAATGAAGGAGGTCGTCATGCCCAATTCAGCAATCACATCGAATTAGATCAAAAAATTCGATCTTGAAGCTTATAATTATCGACCGAGTTGACCGCCATTGTGGATTTTTCTTCCAATTTGCACTCGGCTTTAACGCGAATCGACGAGACAGCGAGAAATTTGCGGGCTGTCGCACTCGAAAGGATCCGAATGAACGGTTGCCGGGAAAAATAACGCCGATAAAATAGGGAGCAATTTGCATGCCATTCATCTCCAGCTGTTCGGAAATTTTAATAAGCCATTCAGAAGAGCGTATCTATTAACCGGGGGTCCACGGCGACTGGTGACACGTTCGAGGATGCCACTTCAGTCAGAGATGACGAAAACTGGACGCAGGGACGGACTGGCGAAATTCCTGAAAATGGCGGCTGATGACACAACTGGAATTATATTTGATTTCCTATTGGATAGTATTTCGATTAATTGTGTAAAGCTTCTTACTACACTACTGGAAAAAATTAAAGGATCAAAAAAAAATTCCAATTTTTTCGGCCATTTTCAACATGCCGTAACTTTGAGAGAATTGGTCGTACAAGGAATTCAAAACAAGGAAATTGTAGCTCCAAGTGTCTAGTTTTTGGATTAGAACTTCAGAAATTTTTACGTTTCAGTGGTTTTCGAGTAATGATAGAAAAATCAGCAACAAAAAAATTCTCGAAATTTTACTACTTTTTTTTCTTGTCTACGAGCGTGGAAATTTTATTTTTGGATAATCGTTATATAATGATGGAATACTTTGTTAATTCAGCTTCAATTTATTTTTTCATTGACCTCAATACGTCCACTTTCACCGAGATATCGGTCTTCAAATGGAAAAGGATTCATTGTCTTTGATTATCGATTTCTCAGCAACCAATGATCGCACAGAAAACTGAAGGAGGGTTTCAAGACCTTAAATGAACTCCGAAAAAAGGGCTTTTGGTGGTTTCTTGGAAAATCTACCGCTGGATCGAAAATGTTGAGGAAACCAATAATGTTAAGTGTGACTTTCACAGTTCAATATGTTGATAAAATCCTTACGAAGTGTCAACTCAATCCAACGAGCCGTTTTTTGTTTTACTTGATTGAATTTTTGAAAAAAATAAGGATCACGTGTTTTGCTCTGAGAAGATCATAATCTTCAAAAAAGGCAAAAAAGAATTTTCTCGAGCTTTTTCCACATTTAAATTGCAGATAGTTCATAAATTTCAAAAAAGAAAAATAAAATAAACTGACAAATAAAATTTTTATTAATTTAATAACGGATAAAACATGGATCCTTTTCCATTTGAAGACCGATATCTCGGCGAGAAGTGGACGTATTGAGGTCAATAAAAAAATAAATTAAAGCTGAATTTAGCAAAGTATCCTATCATTATAACGACTATGCAAAAATAAAATTTCCACGCTCGTAGACAAGAAAAAAAATGGTAAAATTTTGAGAATTATTCTGTTGCAGATTTTTCTATCATTACTCGAAAACCACTGAAACTTAAAATTTTTGAAGTTCCAAAAACTAGACACTTCGAGCTACAATTTCCTCTTTTTAAATTCCTTGTACGACCATTCCTCTAGAAGTTACGGCATGTCGAAAATTGCCGAAAAATTTGGAATGTATTTTTGATCCTTTGATTTTTCCAGTAGTGTATTTATTCTTATCACTGCATAATTTCAAATAATTAGTGCATCAGAGTTTCCAAGCATTACTTCAGGTTGAATAGAAACTCAACCAAGAGTGATATTTTTACTGGTATTAGATCACTTAACTAGATTATTTCATGAATGATTTTCATTTTCATTCGAACGACTATAATAATAGATAATTATTACTATTGGCATAATATGAGCTGGGTGCTTTCTATGATCGATCCACATAAGCTGCAAATATCGGTGTTTTCCTTGCCGATCATGGGCAGGTGAGATTTCACAAGACAGTGAGCTGTGAAAAGCCCAGTAAGCAGCCTTTACACATTTTTTGACAACGAAAGAACTTTTTTTGGCCTTCTCTTCTGAAGGCGTAATCAGTGCCCATGCTTGCCTTAGATCTGGTGTTAATCCAGTGTAAACGTAGATCCTATAATGCATAGACAAACCAGCCTTTAAAGTGTATACAGCCTCTACAAATTTATCTTTTGTTCAGTTTCAGTCCACCAAACTGAAGAAGCATATGTGATAAAAGGTCTTACCACCGTAGTATGGATCCAGTGTACCGCATAAGGTTTCAGGCTCCAAGTTTTGCCCTTCAATTTACGGCGGCACATCTATGAACGTCGCTCTTGATTCATTAATGGCCGGTTTCTGAGGTTTTACTTTAACCGTCCAATAGTAAACGGTTCGATAAATATAACCAATCGATAACCTCTTGATAAAGGTAGCTGAGTTTCTGACGTCTTTTTCGGTTGTCAGTTAACTATCTATTCGATAACAGCTGATTAACGGTAGTCTCGCAAGTTCCTTTCTAGATCAACAGATGTCGCGACATACAAATTGACGTTTTGATTATGAGTTTTGCAAATTTTAATTGAAACTGCACGCCTGAAACTCAAAATAATGAGATTTTCCATACGGAATATCAAATCGATTTCATTTTCATGTATATTTATGTCTTATGTATATTTGGATCATTACCAATGATGATTTAAAAAGTTCCTGTCGAATAGAACCGTAAAGATATAAGCACTTTTTGAAAGACGGTTAAAGTGCAATTCCTTTCAGATATTGGAGCTAATACAGAATTCAATTCATTACATAAGTGTAAAACTGTTTGCTTGTTGAATCTGTACCTCATTTTAAATTAATCACTGTATACATTTCGAGAGGTGATCTACGAACCCGTATAAATCTGGATACAGAAATATTGCCAATGAATTCCATTGCCTCTTCATCTGATGAAGAGCTGGAAATAGAGGATAATCTTCTTGTATTATATTCCATTATTACATAACTCGTTTAATATAATATGTTAAGAATGTTAAGATGAATCCAAATCCGGTACTCCGTCAAATCAAAATGAAAAAGTGAGGTTGGAGTTGACAAATCAAACGCCAATGCCCATGCGCCATTCACTAAATCTACAGATAACCGGCCATTTTCGGTCGGTTAAAATAAACTGACTTTATTGGCTGGTTATCTTTCTAAGCGGTACTCAGAAACCGAAATCTGCGCTTATCCATCCGTCAAATTTGACAGATAGATGAACTGCGGTTAAACGACCTCAGAAACCGGCCATTAATCTTTTATTTGAGTGCAAGCCCCAATTGAATAAAGTTATCCCTAGATACTTAACCTCAACGGAAAACTCATTCCTCCGACTAGTGAACGGAACAATGACCATCTCAGTTGGTTTTTTATTTTTTACTTTTGCTTTTTATGTTCAGAAGCTCTGAAAATCATCCGTCAGTAAATTTCCACCATAAATCGACCGATAAACGAGCGACTAAAAAATAGCATTGATCTCATGTCTACTCATGAACAGAATGATATGTGTAAAGTTACAAGCAATCAGCTTGTAAGCGAGTATCGTAAAACATGCCGTTGAAATTCCCATTAACATTTTAATAAAAGTTAAACCCAATAAGCCATACCCGTGGGACACCCTTCAGAGCAACAAGAGCTACAATCGCGGCATCAAACTCTTGCTCAAAGCGCACATTCAACCATCGACATCGACACTTCAAAGAGAAAGGGTACATAGAGGAGGGTAAGGCAATGATTAGCCATACCAACAACAGAGCCCTTGTGCAGTCGACACCTATATTCATTACTTTACAATGCGGTTCCCACCATGCCCAATTCTTTTTGTGCTGTTGTCAACGTATCAGGATGGTCATAGCAGGGAGCATAGACAATTTTCAATAACAATGAGTGATTGAATAGATTTGTTTCTTTGAAGACCGGTGAGGTGTATAACATGAGGATTGAATGAACGATTTGATTAGATCGGTGAAATTGTGTAGGAAATAATCTAACACATCAGGAATAATTAGGCACAATTCGAGTTGATATCACCAATGGAACATAAAACATAAATGATTTTATTCGTATATATGTGACTTTAAATAAGGAAACCTATTATGTTTCTTATTCGGTCAAAATCATACGATTTCGGATAAGTTTCAGGAATAGAGTTTAATTCTACGACGTACCTTTTTATATTCAATCGGTATAATTATATATAATTTTTTCTTATTAATAGAAATAGTTTGATCTCTTATAGGGAATGAAAGAAAAAAATATTTTTATTGATGGTGCACAATATAACAGGTTCTTTAAAACATTTTCCCTCGGTACCTACTAATCAAAGTTTTGAAGAGGTTTATACTAAGGAATGTAGTAAGGTTTTCGTGAACATGTAGTCAGACATTAATATATTTTACTTTGAATTGTAGTTTTATTTCTTTAAAATAAAACTGTTTAGAAGGCATTTTCGGTTACCCTGTTTTCCGTTCTATACAGTACAGGATTGAATAAAAATACTGGGGAGCTAGTTTTTTTTCACACCCTGTGGAGTAAATCATTGACAAATGAGAATATTTCCCAACTCTCAGATTAATTATCTCTCTACCTTTCTAAACGTTACCTTCTTTAGTAATTGCGGTATCGTACTTTTCAGCCGAATTACAGCACTTTCAATGGTTACAGTAACAACTGAAATTTATTTCATGAACATTGCAAACCTTAATTTACCGTTCAAAAATATTCATTTCATACACAATGAAAATACCCATCACGAAATTGAATTTCCATTTCTGTTCTGTGCTTGTTTGTTGTATCATTGAAGAAATGCAGATTTCGTAATTTAAAGTTAGTCTTTATTATTTACTAGCTTTTACCCGCGAATTTGTCCGCATAAGTTTTTTTGTTTTCTCCCGGCTGTAAGTCCCCCTGCAACAATGTCCCACTATCGTGTTCCAGTCCTCAACTTCACATCAAAATTTGTTCAAAATTCCCTAAATTATGGCGCCTACCGACCCTCTAAGTAAGAAAAGTGATCAAACACTAACTTGAAGTCTTAGTAACACTCAGTTAAAAAAAAACATCAAAATCATTTCAGTAGCTATGGCGTCATGCGCTTCTTGACACGATCACGCTAGATTTCCGCGGGAATGAGGTATTTTCCCGCCGTTAAAAGTACCTAGCCTGTGTCCATGTCTAGGATCCTATCTTTATATTAACCAAGTATCATAAAAATCCGTTAAGGCGTGAATGAGTAAACTTTTAAAACAAACGATTAAAAATCACTAACTTAATTAGTTTTCTGCCTACTGCCTACGTCTTAAGTACGATAGCATGAATATTAATAGCCCATATCCTTTTCTAGGTTAGGTTAGTTTAGGTTAGGTTATCACTTAACTAAATTTAAACAAAATCCGTTCAGCCGTTTAGGCATGATAGAGCAGAACTCCCAGCAAAAACCATAAAAAAATCACTAATTCAATTCAGTTTTCTGCCTACTTCCTACCCCCTAAGTACGATGACGTGATCATTTTGATCTCTTATCCATTTTTAGGTAACCATCTATTACCTTACTAAATTTCGTCAAAATCTGTTCAGCCGTTTAGACGTTCAAAAGCAAAAGTCCCAACAAAACGACTAAAAATCACTAACTCAATTTAGTTATCTGCCTACTGCCTACCCCCTATGAACGATGACGTTATTATTTATAGCCTATGACCATTTCTAGGTTATCATCTATCACCATACCAAATTTCATCAAAATCCGTTCAGCCGTTTAGGCGTGAAAGAGTAACAGACAGACATTCGCATTTATAATATTAGTATGGATTAGAGAAACATTTATAATTTATGATTCAGTGATCATTAATCAGTTCATTTATTCAGAAACATAAACATTTGGGAATTTCTAACATATCGTTACATCAATGTAAAACTTATTTCGGGATGTACTTGGATCTGAAAAATTTTCATTCTACATAAAAATAATTTTGAGCGAAATATTGGATGGATTCGTTCATTTTAAAACGCGTAAATAGCGTTCATTCAGTCTAAATTTTTATAAATACTTCTAAAGGGTGGCCGGAAGGTTGACGTCAAGAATTTTTTTAGATTCCTTACACTTAGACCTTTGGCTATCCAAAAATATACCATGTATGCAATGCGATTTATTGTAGTTCTCAAGTCATATTTTTTGTGTTCTTTCAATAAATTTTGCTAGCTAGGTTTGAAAAATTCATATTATCATCTTATGCAGTGAGTCGTTTGCAATTATTATTTTGACATGATCGTCCTGAATGTTGTTTCAATAAATAAAACATTCAGTTTCCTGTAATCACTTAAGTTACTCAAAAGAGGGTTGAAAGCTAGAAATTAAGTTTTCAGTAGAATGTACTCAAACATTTTTTTCGACTATTAGACGATAAAAAAGTATGGTTCAAATTAGAATACGAACTAAACCTGGTAATTCTTCTGTGGAGTTCAACGCTGTGTTACAAGAAAGATGAACAATTATTTATGCTGTGTGTTTTTTTTTGAGAACTTCCTTACATAAACCTTATTCGATTATGCAGAATATAATTAATTTGGAATTTTCTGCGTGAAATGTGTGTCAACTAAAAAAACATATACCTTCAATATCTCTTCAATCACATGTTTCCACCTTATCATAAGCAATATTATGTTGATAACTGAAACATTATTGATATTCTTTATTCAATGGACATAAATGGAAGCAGGTTACCGAACTAAGAAATAAAAATCACCAATGCCGTTTTCTTCCTTTGTTCACAGATTCATTTTTTTTTCTCATTTTTTAATCATTTTGATTAATGACTAGTCCTTCTGTTCATTCCTGGTATGTATAGGTCTATAATTCGATTTTGATGAGAATTATTTTTACACCGTCATGGTGTGAAATTACTTTAATTATACACGGTCATTGGCTATTATAGTTGAACGTCAGAGGCAACAGAAAGTGAACAGAAAAAAACGATTAAGAACAAACGATTTAATTCTCTTTTGTATCTTGTCCGATGCCTTTCCTTATGGAACTGATCGCTTTGAATCAGTTTTTATCTGGAAAGTTCCCCCAAGCTGACTTCTTGATTCAATAAAAAACTGAATCTTTCAAGATTATATTAAATTTATGTAGATTTCGAACTGAGTAAAATTATTTAATTTCTTTTTAAGCCTTCATTTTCCAGTAAGAAATGAATTTCTGTATTCTGTGATGGATCTGGTCATTCTGTCATACTTCGTGAAAATAAAAAAAGAGAATATCGCTGGTTTCCACATTTGTAGCAAAGATTATGTAGATATACTTTATAATCCTTGATTTGTAGGTTATACAGGGTGAATATGTAGATTTTAACCGTAGATTACTGAGGCAAAGAAAACTTATTTCCTCTACCAATTTCTCCGAACCGGCTCCATTTAAAAGTTACAAGCTGTTGAAAATCAATGAAAAAATCTAATTTCAGTTTATATCTCGCAAACGATACCATCGAATGAAATGATTTACAGGAGATAGTTTCTCAGTAATTGCTAATACAAAAATCTATTCACATCCTCCAGTTTTTCGAAAACGATTCTTATATCCCGTAAAAATACCATAAATTTCACTCATAAAAAGTAAGTTGACTATTATTTTGAGAATATTTGTCCATTTTGTAGAATAAAAGTACTATTTAAATTTTTTTGTACGACGCGTCGTTTTTGAGTTATTTGAATTTCAAAAATAAAAATGTCTGTGAAATTCCGTAAATTGGATACATGTGCTGAATGCAACTCTGTTTAGAAGAATCACGGAAGTCAACCATTTTCTCGTTGGAATATCTGGAAGTTAATAATGGATCACTAAAATTTTTTATTTGAAATGATTGGTTAGCGGAATATAGAAATGGTCAATTCACATTATTTTCAAAGGAAGTAATAAGTAAAATCAGAGTTGAAACTACAAAATCCATATCATTCAGCGATGTATTCACTAGGTTCACCATATAGTCATTATTTTCACCAAAACGAAGTTTTCATAATCTACTTATGTATATACTATACACTTTTATTCCAGAAGTACCTTTTGTATCAGTGCTGATTGGGTCTCACAGATTAATCATTTCATAAGGCTCTAATAATTATTCTCGCTTTATTCAATCCGAAATTCAAGTATACTTAATATTTCGTTATTAGTATTTTGAAAAATTGATTAAATTCTGCATTCCTCAAATAACTGAGATATTTTTAAGTAAGTAACGTCCTAAAGATAACCTCAAAACACAGTTCAGTTCCGCAGACATAGAATGTTGTTCTAATTCGGAATCATAGAATTTACTAGTAGTTGTTTGAATTTGCATTCTATGGGTCTGCCCAAAGAGTTCTGTTTGTACTTTATACGTTCACAGATAAATAACATTATTGCTTTATTTATAAAAATGAAAGATTTATTCGAATTAAATCTCAAAACTCTCGCAGAAGATGTAATAAACAACGATGAGGAATAATAATTACATAGGTACTGAAGATGATTTTCAAAGAGAAGTGCTGTAGCTAGCTGGACTTTTCATTATCGAGAATGAATGAAATCAAGAAAAAATATTCAACTTTTGTCGACAAGAAGAAATTATTATAATAACGTATTCGTTGTTTCATGAATAGGAATACTCTTATACTCAGAAAAACTTATACTCGGAAAAACTTCAGTGTTCCGGTTTCCAGAGGTGGCATAGCTTTTAATGAAAATTTAAAATGGCTATATATTTTAATCTAGAAACAAGTGGAAGAATTGGTAAAGAATAAATGTTTCTTTTGACCTCAGGTATCTACGGTTACAATATTTGTACAAGTCAAAGATTCACCCTGTATATCATTACTTTGTGCTTGTAGTCGAAACCTTTTTGTCACGGATTTGCCTGTTCTCTGTCAACTCAGTGGTAAATAAAATTGTTCTGACAACAAACATTTTTGAATATCAAATCATTATTCAATTAGTTATTCAATCAACTAGGTTATTAAAGACAGCGACTAATGGTCAAGATATTTTAACGCGTGAACGCGTTAATAGTTCGAGACCGCTCGATTAATAACCGAGTTGATTACTAGATTTCTTCGACGATCTCGATATGAATTGTGTATTAATTCTTGATTGAAATACATTCTCATTTTGCACAAGACTTATATTTGACATAATAAAATTTCTATGTAGGTATCATAGACCTAATAAGAATGGACACCGCATGAGAGAGAGAGGTCACTTGGTCGAATGTGATGGAGCTATTGTAGGCAATGTCAAATCAATGTAGATAAAAACACCAAATAGATCATTCCAAATGAAATATATCAAAAAATATATGACTTTAATTCAGAAATTAGTATAACTTAAATTATATTCACCGCATAAACTTCTTGTGGGCAAAGCAAAGCCTAAATATTTGTTTACATCTTCCATATGATTTTGACGAGTTGCCCACAAACTTTCTTCATCTCTTTCTTTTCGATAAGATCGCATATGTCTTTCTCTCTTTAATGTATCCAAGTGTTCGATCTTCTGTTAAGTCACGTGATTCTGCATCCATAGTAATTATAGATCTATGGTAGGTATCTACTTATGTTCCAGTAGAGTTTTGACATTTCTCGTAGTGCTTCTGGATACTTTGTGAACGGTTGCCATGAGAATTGCACATTAAAAAAGCAGAAATTGAGCATTAAAATGGGTCAATAATGATCAATTTGGTACACACATTAATCACTTTTTTTTTTGAGATCGACGGAAAATGATGTTGTTTATGGAAATATTTATTAAATTTCAAATAAAATTCGGTGCAACGAAGAAATAGTGTATATGATATTTGTATAAAAGGCATATTCATATAGTCCGTTTAAGAATTATTGACATCGAAGCATGCCATGAACGTCCAGTCGGGGCTTTATTTCTAGTTACTAAAAAGTCACTAAAAATTTCTGTGGTTTCATCAGACAGAGAAGGGAAATAAATAAACATAACCTAAAAACATATTTAATACAATATTTTTGTTTTCCAAAGCAAATTTCTGAGCTTGAGAATGTTCCTGATTCTTAAATAACATAAGGATTGTGTAAATCTCTAAACCTACCAGCAGTATATAATTTCTGACACTGTATTGACAAATTTTCGTATTTACCATCATTGCAAATTGCAGCTAAAGAGCGAGGAAAGCAGAATAAGTATAGCCCCTAAGCTTATGAATATCATGAAAAATAAACAGTCATTTATTATTTCAGTCCAGTTCAATCAATGGGATTCCGGTTTTATTACTATATCGCTGCCTCAATAAATAAAACTATAAACTATCGAAGTACTCTAATGAGATGTCATTCATAATTCACCCATGAAGATTGAGACTCTATTGAAGATAATTAAGATAAATGTTCTTTTTCTCTGACAAACTTTCATAATTATAACTAAAAATGATTGTGTTCAACTCAAATTCAACTGAGGTAGCCAAACTGGTGAAACGAAACAGTAAGAACTTGTTGATATTCTGAAATGTGTGGCCAAATTCGTTAATTGGTTATACATAACAAGGCAAAAACACTAATAAAGAATCTATTCAGTGGGTATGTTAATTGTATAACTTTAATAAACTTATCACCGATTCTGTCTGTTTCAGTAAGAGGAATATTTTATTGAATAGCTAAAAAAATAAACAAAGCTTGTTTGGCAAAGGTGTTAAAATTAAATGAAGTGAAAAAATGTGGACCACAAGATGTTTTAATTTTTGTATGAAATTCATACTTGTTTCAGAATATACTATTGCACAGATTAAATAATGATTTCATTCCTGTATATGCTTTGGTGACGTTTGATATGAATAATTCAGTATTTGTTTGTTGATTTAACATATCCATCATATTAATTAAGTACTATTTCTTTAGATCCAATAGATAACACACTGTTTGAACTCAGTCGAGAATAGAGAAATGGTGAATATTTTGGCTTTTAATGGAAACAATTGTCAATTTAGCTTTATTTAGGTCTTGTCGGTATTATTTTAGATAAAAGTTGATTGAGTTCCTTTGAGTGTTTGGAATTCATAGAAAGCAAAAGTTAAAGTTTTAGCATAAAATCTTTATTTCAATCATTACTATATGGGTAAGGAACACACTTATTCAACATTTCTTAAAACTGACAATTTACAGTGAAAAACTAAAATAAGCTTCTGTACAAAATTGAGAAAATTAATTCAGAACATTATTCCAAAATTTTATTGTTAATTGGAGACAGAAATATTATATACAATCATACATTCATTGAAAATAATTATTAAAAGTACAGTGGAATACTTATAATAGCCTTATACATTTTACTATTTATTTACATATTAGAATTATCTTCTAAATGCAGTGCTCCAAAGCGAACATAACATGTAAAATAACTGTTACAGTAAACATTAAAATTGTATTAACAATTCAACTTTCTATAAAATCCAACAAAGGATTTAAGTATTCCTAAGTTAATCAATTATAGGAAACTTATGTTCATGTAGCCGTTGCCAAATTACTTTTTTACGAGAAGCAGTCGTAGGTATTTGATCAACAAACCTTTGGGATTACTTTCTAATGTCCACTGGCGGATTTGACTGCCACTTTCAAATATCCATGGTTCATCTAGATAAACAAATTTTACATTTTCTCTCAAGTATTCAAGATATTTACCACAAAACCGTATATTCACGATATCTTTATGTTTATCAATAAGAATTTTCCTTCGATCAACTTTCTCATACTTGTAACCAATTTTTTTTATTATTCTATAAAGTGTTGACATAAAATGATCGAAATCCAGGTGCTTTTTAGCCAGTTCAAAAATGATATCCAAAGTGATATACTCGTTGTTTTTGATTTTAGAAAAAATAATGTCATTTAATGTCTCTTTGAAGGTAAAATCATGTGGAATAGGTTTCCTCCCAGTGCTAACTCTGGCTCCACCAACTTGCCTTCTACTTTTTTCTCCGAATTCTAGGACAGTTCTAGGAGAAATCTGAAATTTAAAAACTCATAACTTAATCAGAAAACACATTGTACATGATCGTTTACCTGAAATACCAGCACAATGCGTTTAATACTAGCAGAAATATCTGCTGAATCCCTAAAGAACTCGCAGTAACACCGATACACTGCCTGGCGTTCCCTTGCAGTAAGGTGAGAGGTATCTGGTTGTATTCCGGCCATTTTCAATTCAGTAATCAAACCAAAGTAGATTTAAGAGATATTTAAATCCACTTGCCGATTAAATCAAGAATATTCACAAATAAATTCGAAATATCTTCAATAGGTTAACCCAAACTGGAAAAAGTCAAAGTCAGTGATATCTTCAACACCAACCTAAAATCGGCAAATCGAAATTCACCGAACGGTCCGATACCAACATATTTTCGATTTCCCACAGCCACCCGAGATGTCAATCATTCTTAAACGGACTATACTCTTGTTCATTCAGAACCTTTCGATTTCGTTTTCTTACTTTTGATGTCATGGGGAAATATCATTACCTTCCGAATTTGTTTGAAAATGTTTTACTCAAAGAATTATGTTTCATAAGTGATCAGATTCATTTTCTCATATTCTCGTATTCGTGAAGTATCAATGGCTGAATGATTCCACTAGCTCAAAACCTACACCAAATGAAAAATGAGTTTTTGTATTTTCATTAATTTCTCATGTACTCATGTGGTGAACCCAATTGTTTGTGATTTTAGAATATCAAGTTTGATATAATTCCAAAAACTATACTCCGTTCACGAAAGGTTGAGCACATAGTAGGCGTTTCTTTATTTATCTGAAGTTGGCAGTATTTGCTGTCATAACGTAAAATAAATTGAATGTTGCCGAATGTACCCGGCCTCGTCCGACGAGCTTGCGAGTTATCAGACAACTCTATGCCATATTGACAACATTGCGTATCAATCTGACAAGAAAATAAACATCATAACCTAAAATTTTAATATACACAGTGGAATATGTCAAATTATCATGGCCAACCGACGACTCAACCTTTCGTGAACGGACTATAGTATCGAATCATAAAGAATCCAATGCCAAAAGTCATTATTTCGGCCTTCAAGATGTTAAATACAATAACAATCGAAAGGAATGAACCACAAACTTTCATTATCGCTTAAGTTTCTGGACATCTTCCGTCAATTTCATCGGAGTACTGCAAAGTTCGAGAGTCATGCTGATTTGAAATTCACAAATTTTACAAATATGACCAAAATGATGAATCTGATGAGTGAAATTGTTTCCTTATCTTATATTACCATCATACAGCGTATTTCTGGATTGAAGCGAAGGATTTTAAGAAAACTATGGTCCCATAAATGTAGGTCCGGAAATGCATTATTTTCAAGTTTCACAAACTGACTAAGAAAGGGGTACGTCACTGATATATTTCATATCATTTCGGATTATTCGTCAACTCGCGACAAAAAATTTCTGTTAATTTTTTTTTGGTGTGAGGCGCCGTTTTTATGTGAGAAAATAAAATATCTGAACGCGTAGGTATTTGTCGTATCTTCAACACACGAAAAAAGGGAGAAGAGATTTTTTGTCTCAAGTAGAATGAAGAATTAAAAAATAATTTTTTGTTTGAAATAAACAACTTTTTCAGTCAGTTTTCAAGTCAAATTTCAACACTACAACTACATTTTTTGAAAACTTTTTTTCATAAAATGATCTGGTGAATCCCTACTTGAATCTTTCGCTTAAATTCAGAAGTACCCCGTATACCTACACGCGTTCATATATTGTATATGTAATCACAAAATTTTCAGAAAATTGATAATCGTCCTATTGAAAACAATGAAGGACTGTCTTATCATTATTATTATTGATGATCCACCCTGGACACTGCAACCATTGTAATATTATTTATTAATCAATTCTGTTGAATTGAAAATAATTTGTTTGCGCAAAACAATATCAAGAAATATAGTATATAACATTACTAGCAAGGTAAGAGGGTTTTTACTGGCGAATGGAGGATATAATTGACGAGCCGCAGGCGAGTCAGTTACCTCCTTGAGCCAGTAAATCTCGTTACCTTGCGTGTATTGTTTTATATTTTATTTGTTTCTCATTTGTAAAAAGGTTAGATAAATTCCAAAAAAATCTCAATAATTGCGTTAAATTTTCTGACATTTCTAAAAATTTGATTATTTATCACATCAGAAAATTATGACAACTGTCAGTGGCTTTACGAGAGGAAAGTTCTTCGAGAATATTTGCTCATTCCTGACGAAAAAGGCCAGATCCAAATGAAACAAGGTATGAATATCGTTTTTTAATACTTTTGTTACGCTTATTACTAAAAATATTCGTTCCAGGAACGATGAAATTAGAAAGGAAATAAGAAGCAAGTACGTGACTACTGTCAGTGAGTTTACAGGTCAAAAAACCTCTAGGATATTTGCAATTTTGAGAAGGAAAACAAATAGATATGAATTAAACAAGGTACGAATATCGTTTTTGAATAGTTTGAGAACGTTTATTGAGAAATACATTTGTTCCAGGAACTCTGAAATTAGAAGGATGAATGAAATTAGAAGCGAGTACTTGACAACTGTCAATGTAAATAATACTACTAACTTGTAGAAATTTTGCAAGTTAACTGTCAGTTTTACAAGTTAGTGACTTGATAATATAAACTTTCTTGATTAACATTGTGTTTTTGAAACTGACGTTTAGAAATGAGAAACAATTAAAAAATTTTTTGTTAAGTTTTCAATCCAACATGATCAATCAATTATATGTTGATGAAATGTAAACTTCACTAATGTATATACATTTCCAAGAAGAATAGGAAAAAAAACATAATTTCCATATGAGACGATGAAAAGTGAAATATGTTTTTCGTTCATCGCCCTCTCAAATTTATGTATATTGAATGACAGTGGTGATATTATTCTTAAGTTACTTTCTACTAATTTTGCCATTTATTATTTTCCACCTGTTTGCATCGTAAAATGAAAGATATTGTTTCGAAAATCACAACTTATAGTTCTGTCATCGATAAAATATTAAAGCTGCTTCAGAATATAAATCCAAAACCATAGAATCCGCTTTGGACTCCATCCGACAAAAATCAGAGAAAACAATGCACGTTTCATTCCATTACCCAGAATATTAATATACCCTTTTCACACAAAAGAACTCATCATGCGTCTACCAATGTTAAAAACTAATTACACCAGAGTCTTTAGAGCAGACTCCGTGTCGTTCAACATCTCAGTGGGATCCCCGCTTAATGAACTCGAAGGAAGAAAAATCAACAAAGCTTTGGGATTATCCCAGCTGGTCGTGGATGGTGTCCGTAGATTGTCGTTTGTTTGGTGACCCCTGCCTGCTTAGATCCTTTATCGACACGCATTTCCGCACCATGTCACAACATCAATGATACGGGTCTGGCCGATTATCCTGTTGCATTGGTGGCAAACCACTGAAAAACTCTTGAATGGATCTGGAGGGATTCATGCAGAGATTTCGAGTGCTTGATAGGGTAGTTTAGGAATATGAAAGGCTTACCTCTTAATGATATCGTATACAATAGTATTTGATATGCTCTGTGACGTACTAAGTTGTAATTTGTGACATTTCGTTTGGTTTTCTGATATATTGTTGGGAAGGCGTCGAAATTATAGTATAAGGCTTATAACGATTGCTATTATTCACAAGGTGAGGTTCAGGTTACGAACCGCAGACGAGTGGCCTAAATCACAGAGTGCATAATAGCCGTTATACGAGAGTAGAATACTATACTTTATCCACGCCTACTGAATATTTTTCTCAACAACTTAACAAGTGCGGAAAAAGTCAAGTTTTTTTTGTGATATTTTGTGAAAAGTTGATAATATTTAAAGTAGATTTGGCTTTCGATTGAAAAGATATTCCTACCAATTATTGTAAGCTAGGGAACTAAAAGACACTGAAGAAATATCCGGTTTAGAAATATAAGTGTATAGCTAAATCAATGAAGCACTTCACTGAATGGGTTCTAGGGTTCTATTAATATTTTCAGAGAAATTTCTCAGGAAAAATTTTTTCTGGAGAAATTATTTGCTCTGGAAATTTTTTTTCTGGTAACATTTTTTCCCGGAAGATGGATCGGACGTTCTGGTCCAATCTCGTGGCCGGCTCGTTCACCGGACTTGAACCCATTGGACTCTATTACTGGGAAGCAGTTAACGAAAAAGTGTATTCAAAGGCAATCGAAAATAAATTTGAACTACGGCAGCTACAATTAAACAAGTATTATACCATTTTGAAATCCTCACTAAATGCGCCAACTTTTGAAAAAACATGCCGAACCTACGTAGTACATTTTTTTTCAATACAGTCAGTTGAAACTAGGAAATTGTTTATTTCGAATTTTTTTCCGAGAAGTAAGCCCTATTTTTATGAAACCTAGAGCAGCTGGTATCAAAAGTTTGATTACAGTTTAGACAAGCATTATTCAAGGTTACACAGCAAAGAAAAAGATGGAAAAAGTTGATATTTGTGGCAACAGGAGCGAAAAGACTGTCACAGGGTGTGGAATTTTGCGTGTTTTTTTAAATGCGCATTATTTTAAAATCATGCAACTTAGATTTTTTTTTATATTTTTCTGACAACCAGCATTACTTGCCTTTTCACCCGGTTCCGGGTTGACGTCGAGTAATGGGACACCCTGTATATGGAAGTATTCGATCAATTTCAATGAACATTCAGCGAATTAGAGAAAGTAATGTATAATGCCCATACATAAGGCTTATTATTTTACTCGTTCATGGAAAAGATCGTAAAAGAATATTATACATGACTTTGAAACACCAAAGTAACCTACTCAAACTCAAACGAAGTTAAACAATTCCAGAACACACAAGCCAAGATATAAATATGCAATCCAAAAGATAGTTTCGAATAGGAAGAGAAGACAACTTTAGGTATCGCTCTATGTTTCCAATCACAAGCAAAGGAATTCGTCTGTAATCGAAATCATCAAACATAAATGGGCTGCTTCCAACTCCTTCAACCGATCCAATCCTGAAACTCAGCTCCAATCCGATCCAGATGATAAAGTCACGTAAGTGTGGAAGCATCGTGTGATAATAATCGTTCCGAAGATCTTGCTCGGGAACGGTCAGTGGTTAGCCAACTCCCTTGCAACTAAACCGAACAAGAGACTAAATTGCAACCGCAGAACTCAATTACTGGTCCAATAAAGGTCTTGCGATTTAAGGTCGTGCTAAATAGCTTTAGCACATTTCTGGGAGGTGATTCCGAATTATTGTCCGTCTTCGAGCTATAGGAACGTTATACAGGGTGACTTGGAATTCTTTATCATAGAATATTGATTGAAACATTATTTTTTATTAATATAAAAAGAAATCTAAGTTGCATGATTTTAAAATAATGGGCATAAGAAAAAACACGCAAAATTCTACACACTGTGACAGTCTTTTCGCTCCTGTTGCCAAAATATCAACTTTTTCCAAATTTTTTTTTGTTGTGTAACCTTGAATAATGCTTGTCTAAGCTGTAATCAAAATTTGGATACCAGCTGCTCTAGGTTTCATTTAAATTGGGCTTGCTTTTAAGAAAAAAATTCAAAAGAAAACAATTGCCTTGTTGTACTACGCAAGTTTGGCATGTTTTGTCAAAAGTTGGCGTATTTAGTAAGGATTCCAAAATGGTATAATACTTGTTAAACTGTAGATGCCGTAGTTCAAATTTATTTTCGATTGCCTTTGAATACACTTTTTCTTGAACTGCTTTCTAGTAAAAAAGTCCAATGGATTCAAGTCCGGTGAACTGGCCAGCCACCAGATTGGACCAGAACGTCCGATCCATCTTCCGGGAAAAAATGTTACCAGAAAAAAAAATTTCCAGAGAAAATAATTTTTCCAGAAAAAACTCTTCCTGAGAAATTTCTCTGGAAATTTTTTTCTGGTAACATTTTTTCCCGGAAGATGGATCGGACGTTCTGGTCCAATCTCGTGGCCGGCCCGTTCACCGGACTTGAATCCATTGGACTTTTTTACTAAAAAGCAGTTCAAGAAAAAGTGTATTCAAAGGCAATCCAAAAAAAAATTTGAACTACGGCATCTACAGTTTAACAAGTATTCAAAACATTTTCTAAATATATCAGATGAAAAGATAAAATTTTTATTCTTGAAAAGTATACAAAAATATACACAAGTGAGGAAATCGGTTCGAATTCTTCTACCCTTCATAGAATTTTTTATTTACATTTTCTCTTTGCATTAGCTTCAATGCACACAAAAGGAGACATTACTGTCTTATTCAACACAAACCTGTTGAGGAAATGGCAACCGATAACAGTGAAATTCGCTCATTTCAAGAACTACAGGAAATTTTTATTGAACTGTAAGAATCAATGATAAATATAAGATAAATATAACTTGGAAATGGAATTATCTTAGGAAACAAGCTATTGAAACAAAATCTGAATTAGCTAATCAATTGCCTGAATATTTAATGCTAATATTCATTACAAAACACGAAATACTTTTTAGACAAGAATATTCTAGAACAAGAAGGAAACATACTTTTTCAGATAATTACGCCCTGATACTATCTTGAATCTTGAATGTTGTTCTCATATTAGTCATATTTCAATTACTGATATTCAGATAGAACTGAAAAAAAAGTTATTTTTTTTGGAACAAGTTAATTATCTCTCTATATTTATTCACACTGAAGGCAGCTGCTAAACTCCAAAGTTTGATTAAGTCCAAGCATATAAGGGGAATCATTGAAAAGGCTCAATTTCCGATTCTGAATAAATTGCATAAATTACTTTCGCCCATATTTTATCATCACGGAAAGCAGCTTGTTCTTGTAAATATTATCGCAAGTGCCAATTCTCTCACGCATTTTTCTTGAGCAAAACACTTTACAGTGTCTGAATTATGCTGAAACATGCAATTTTGTGATATAAATCATTCACTTCTGAATCCTCATTACCATTATACCTTATAATTCAAACTTATGATTTCATTAATTACGTTCGTGGAGAAGTCTGAATTATAGCGGATTTTCCTCCCAGATTTGTCGATAAAGGAAATAAACTGTTTGGTATTAACCTGATAATTCTTGCCTTAAACGCTGGATTATTCAGAAATCAGCTCAACATTCCAGGTGTTTTCAAAGAAATCTGCTGAATGATTCCTTAATGTTCCATTAGAAGTATTCTGTTTTATTGAGTAGGAATTTCACTAAAAATTTTTTTGCGAACTAACATGCCACAGATACGTTTCAAACAGTTGCTCGATAAACAGTTAGAGTTGTGTTAATGCGAAAGAAATTCAAGATGATAATAACTAATTTCATATATTGATCACTAAAAAACTGCCAGCGAAATAAAGAGATAAGACATCGCTGAATTTTTTTTTACTATTACCTGAAAGTCGCGAATACATCCCTGAAACCTATTAATAAATCAACAGTAAATTAATACAAAAGGCTAATTAGCAGTGATACACATATCACTGCAACCAAGATTTCGTTTTCAAAAAAGCAATTATTACACCACCTGAAGTCACATGTGTTGTTACTAACGTTTGGATGTCAGCCCCAGGACATCATCAGCTGCAGCAAAGCAGCTTATGAGGTAATAATAATGAAATTACACAGTCCCTCTATAACCGTGGTGGCTCTTTGATTATAATTGTAATAAATGTGAGAACGGGGCCGGCACAATAACAGAGAGACAGAAGGAGACAGCGCAAAAGGGATGAACGCCGTAGAATGACCTGCAAGGATCCAGGGAATACATCAAAGTCGTGGTCGCTGACAATGCAATCTATTAATCCTTGTCACAGGGAGACCGCTACTAATTTATTACCTCGGGTGGACTGTTTGTCATGGGTCGGACTGGCTGTAATAGAATTAACCAAATTTTCGGTTCTATTTCCACCTTTGATTGGCGAATTGGCCTAGGGGAAGTATGCCCATGTTGGCACCCTTAACGAATTATTTACATATTTCATTAAAGGAATATTTTTATATGTCATCGAATGTACAGATTTACTACTACTCGTATGTAGTATGCATTTTTATATATAATTTCAATATAAATTTTTCAAAATTTGGATTATAGCACTTTTTAAAATTTGGCCACGGGTGCCATCATAAGATCACGTATGTCCTTTGATGGCATATTACTGAAAATAAAATGATATTATTTATTGAAATGTTTTATTGAAGAAAATAGTAGTCCCATTTCATGAAAATGAAGATGCAAGTGTAAAGGAACTAAATTTACATTCTTTGGCATCGTCAAAATATAAAAATATAATTTTTATACGCACAATTTATATACGAATATGATTTGCACTAGCACACTCGGTATGGCACCAGCTGGTACATTTCTGGCAACGCAACCAATTCTCCCTTGGTCGAGACATGGACAACAGCGTATAACAATGAAGACAAGCGGCATCCGAATCAGCGTCATAATGTCTTTCTTCATTTTTCTCACTTTCTTCTACGAACTTAATCTGTCTCTTGACTTTTCTAGCTAGCTTCTCTCTCTTTCTTTGTCTTCTCTTCTCCTTCAAACTTCTTTTCTTTTATGTCAGGGGTTGTATGGAGGATTCCAACTTTTCCTCGTTTTCTTCCTCTGTTCACTTTTGATTCTGCAACGACAGTTGGCAGTGGTGAGAGTTCTTGTATGATTTTCAATGATCTCGGTGCTTCACTTGAAACCATTTTCATTATTTTCGGATATCTCTAATATTTCTTGCGAAGTACCAGGCTTTGGAAGAATCGTCTCTTGATTCTTTTTCGTATGATGGCACCCTATGCTATCATAGGAACACTCTGGCTAATCCATCATAAGCATAAGTAACATATATTTTTCAACAAAGCGAAAAAGGTACTAAAAAGACGAAAAAACCTAAAACTTTCACACTCAAAGCATTGTTATAGAGTGATTGAAGGAAAGTATAATCATTTTTTACACAGATTTTTTTAAATATCCAAATAAAACGAAAAAGAATGAAATAACTATCATACATCAACACCTACCGAAATGATTGAACTCTTATAACAGTCACAAATTGCCAAGTATTCAAGGTGTAACTACGTATATCAAGTGTTTATGCCATCTGGCTTACAAACTCAGTAAATATAAGTTTGTTCAGTTGATGTTAACAGACCTCTTTGAAGTGTGCCATCATAAGCAGGATGCCATCATAGGCATACTTCCCCTACCTGGCACAGCTTGCATGTCGAGATTTTCCTAGAAAATAAGCCAGATCGTTGTGGCTAACAATGAGATGTTTTGATGAAAATTTTTTGCCTTATTAAAAACCCAATGAAATCAATCAATTCGAAGTCATCTGATTGAACACAACCAATCAGCGCCTGATTACACTGAAAACAGCCCATGGGCGAGATTTTCACTCTCGTTACCATGGATACATTATGATGCATTTCGATTTTGACGTTTCTATATTTGATATTTCAAAATGCCTCGATTTGGTTCCAACACTGACGAAAATATTAATGAAATCATACAATCAAACATACCAATAAATACCGTTCGCAGTAAAAAATTTATGGAGTTTTGTGATGAGAGAAAGTATATTATATTAGATGGAAATAGGACACCAGAAGAATTGGCATTTATTTTGAAAGATTGGACTGTAAATGTGAGAAAAAAAGATGGTACAGAGTTTAAAGAAGCAACAGTTAAAACCATGTGGTAATTAGCAAAAAATTTTCTATCCGAATAACCCTCGGACATTGATAAATGCTCAAAAATTTCTGTAACAGATTTCTCAAGCTTGTTGCTTGTAGGAAACAGACCTCCGCCTGCGGCGTCGGTCTGTTTCCAAGCAACAAGCTTTCAAAATCTGTTATAGAAATTTTTTCGTGCAATTATCAATGTCCTTGGGTTATTACTACTGAAAATTTTTCTGCTATAAATATAGAATAAATCATTGGGGGCACTGGAATGAAGAACTTGAACCCGATCTAATTTCTTAAATTGCGAAAGGACACCAATGGATCCATGATATTTTCCCACCTTGCAGATTTCAATTTTCTAACTCATTGAATTCGAAATAAAGAGTATTTACGGACTGTCGGACAGAATTTTATTCGATTTCATCAGTGAATTTAATCGTGTAGTTCGAGACCGTTCGTCTAAAAATTCCTAACTTATAGACTTTTTTTGGACACAATATACTTTGTACTCCTACACATGAACACATCGACAAAAGTCTTGTCCCTCCTATCAACTCTCAACTTGTTGCATGTAGCATGACAATTTTTGTGTGTGGAATCTTCAATATGACTTTAATGAAAAAAATGAACGACGATGCCTAGTCGACCCAGAGAAATATCTGCAAAGGGAAACCATCGCAAATTTTACTAGGAGCTATCGAAGTAACAGCCCTTGGAAACCATTTTCTGAGTACCAATAGACAGGTAGTCTCCTCAATCAGTTTCAAAAGAAAATGATTGCATTTGTCGAATTGAAGGGCAAGGAGACCTTCAAGAGCAGCTCGACTAGCCCTTGGCCATGGGGTTACATGTCTGCAATCGACAGAATACCACCAAAAATGGCTTCAACCACAATGGCACAACGTACTTTTTTTCGGAAGAGTCATTATTCGGTTTACAATGTGATGGCCAACGAAAAAGGGTTTGGAGTTACCCAGGTAGATTACTGCGACTCAAGTTTTCCTGGAAGAATGTGTCCTTTTAATGTGGATAAATTATATCGCCACAACCCTTTAAAACGTTTTTCAAGATAACAATATCCAGAGAACGAACAGGCCAGGAAACTCATAAGACATTAATCCAATTGATCACATTATTACTTGAGGAGAGCAATATCAAATAGCAAAAACTTCAACTTTTCGGGAATTGAGTCAAGCCTTTGGAATAATGGAACTATATCCCTGAAAATTTCATTGATGATTCGTGGGATGCCTAACAAACAGATATTTTCTCTTAAATATATGCCAGTTGAAATAAAGAAACAAACATATTCTGCTCAATTACATAACATGGAATGTTTATTTCTTGAGAAACCTAGAGGGACAAAGATGTGTGTGAATTAATAATGATCGTATTACTCACTGTCCATACAATTAGGAAATTATAAGTAATAATGTGGTAATACGATATCACAACCATTTTAATACGTGGGTAACAAAGCATATTCTTCTATCTGTGGCAATTACCTTGATTTCCGAGACTTCACCATGTTAAAATACAGAACTTAAAAATAAAAATATCGAAGTAAATAATGATAATACTATAAAACAAATTCCCGATTTTACTGGAAGAAGAAATAATACTTAAATGTGCTAATTTATAGGACTCATTCGGCAAGATATTTATCATTTCACACATCATGGTTTTATGTAGTATCCTTGTTTTCACACATCAGTATTTGTAGAACCCGACACCTAAAGCTTGAACAACGTCCAATCAATTTTTTCTGCAGCCGCAAGACACCAATAGTGAATTCTCCTAGACACAGTTCAACCCTGCTCCTCTTTCTTGGTTGCTTTTCATTCCTCAATATACTGACTACCGAATGTATATGGGCATTACGAAACACGTTCAAACATCAATCAATTTCGTCATAATAGAAAAGCAATAAATAACGATCATTAATTATGTTTTCTTCTTCGGAAATATAAATTGCATCGGCGAAAAACACAATCATTAAGTGTATTGATGCTCCTTTTCAACGATTGATGTTCCAACACAAAAAGAAACAATGGCTTATTGTCGAAGATTATTCGTGAACATTAATCTTCGAATGATGGTGGGCATGTTGTAACAGCGGCCTTTAGATCTTCTATGTTCGTTGGAAAATTTCGACATGCAGATCTTTCAACTTGAATAGAAACTCATCCAAAGATTTTTTTTCGAATGAGTAATATGAGTAAATTGAAGTATATTCACTCTGCGAAAACTAACAACTCTAACAATTTTCAGGATTTGTGCATATATGTTTCTGAATTTATTCGTTCGTTTTTTTTTGTTTGGATTTGAAAAATCACTTGGTTTTTTAGTTTTTCGTAAATATTTCAAAAACTAAGCGGTTTATCCTAAACATTGTTATATACAAAAATGTTCTACGTTAAATTTTAAATAAGAATGGTTCTTTTCATAATCACTCTAAATTGTACGGTTCAAGAGTTACAGACGGTGTAAATGTTAACTTTTCCGTAATTTTGATAATTTTTTAAAAAAATAAGCTTCGTGAAAGAATGTTGCTATTTCAGTGGCCGGTGGTATGTAAGTGATAAGCCTTTGAAGCCTTTGAAGGAACGACAACCTCACCACCTTATCAAGGGGCACTCTTTTTTAAGGGAAAAGAGGCTTCCACAGGCCTAGGCCATATGAACCTGTGGTACGGAGAAACCCACCCTGAACTTTCTACGAACATTGCAACATAAATTCACTTCTTAAGCATAAATATCTTTCAAATTTGGAATGTTCAATGTCTTTATTAATTTCACTCATCCTCCAGCACATTATCCTCCTCCTCTAGCTCGTCGTCTAAGATGTTATTATTGTCCATGTTATCACATGCTTGGCCTGAGCAATTGCTGCATATTATGCTAGTGCAGTTTAGACCACTGCTTCTGCATTCACAACTACGAATGCATTAATCTTTGCAAGTACACATTATAAGGGACAGTAATTCCTGGGGGGCTGCAAGACGTGTTGTTGTAATTGGTGTCAGGTGGTCGCCAATCTTCTTTCAACCCCACTCGAGTGGATCCTTATCTTCATTCAGCCACCGTTGTACCTGGTGGTAGGTCCTAAATGAATGCTGTCTGGACGCTCCTGAAGTGGGGGGTAGTGTATCCAACTTCAGTAATGCATGTATAGGCTGCTTTGCAATCCTTTTCAAGTAGGACTGGTAGCGGAGACAATCTAGATCTTCAGTGTTCTTGGCTCCAAACATTGCAAGTAGGAAGTAATTTCCTGCATCAGCCACTGCACTGGGGTCGGCTTTGGAGTTGTTGAAGACCAGAAGTTTTTCACGAATAATGTGTACTTGCAAAGATGAATGCGTTCGTAATTGTGAATGCAGAAGGAGTGGTATAAACTGCACTAGCATATGCAGCAATTGCTCAGGCCAAGCATGTGATAACATGGACAATAATAACATCTTAGACGACGAGCTAGAGGAGGAGGATAATGTGCTGGAGGATGAGTGAAGTTAATGAAGACATTGAACATTCCAAATTTGAAAGATATTTATGCTTTAGAAGTGAATTTATGTTGCAATGTTCGTAGAAAGTTCAGGGTGGGTTTCTCCGTACCACAGGTTTATATGGCGTAGGTCTGTGGAAGCCTCTTTTCCCTTAAAAAAGAGTGCCCCTTGATAAGGTGGTGAGGTTGTCGTTCCTTCAAGGGCTTATCACTAACATACCACTGGCCACTGAAATAGCAACATTCTTTCACGAAGCTTATTTTTTTTAAAAATTATCAAAATTACGAAAAAGTTAACATTTACACCGTCTGTAACTCTTAAACCGTACAATTTAGAATGATTATGACAAAGACCATTCTTATTTAAAATTTAACGTAGAACATTTTTGTATATAACAATGTTTAGAATAAACCGCTTAGTTTTTGAAATATTTACGAAAAACTAAAAAAACTAGTGATTTTTCAAATTTCAGTTTTAAGCAGTTCAAGGCGAAAGTGCGATCGCTGTTGATAGATCTGGAGCCATACGCTGTATTCATGATATTGGAAATGAAGCTGCTCATTTTAATAATTTTCATTGAGTTATTCATTTCAAACTAGCTGAAATAATCTGAACTAATTCTATACGATTTAAATCAGAAGAAACTTAAAATAAATACCAGAATTCTTCGGAAAAAACGTTCGCACAGATTAAACAGACCAAATGACGAGGAGAGAGAAGCGATATGCTGTCTTCACCGTTCTTATCTTGTCCTCCATAATCGCAGGTTGTTCAATCTCACATTGAACCACTCACGCATTGAATGAGAATACGATGGAAATTATCCTCTACTGACCAGTTCTGCCGCGATAATTTATAACTTAATTGAAATTATCGATTATTTATGTGAATGTTAGTCCATCGATTAAATTATACCGGTGTCGCCTTTGCAGCAGCAACGGACGTTAATCGAGGTGGCACTGGATACCTGCAAAGATGTGGATATTACTCGAGAACTCCTGCGGCGTTGTCAGTTTTATTCGAAAGAAATATTTCGAACTTAACCCATTAGGGACTGATTTAATAAAGATTTCAGAATATTGATATATTAGCTCTATCCGAAGTAGAAATTGCATAATAAACACCAAGAGATAAAAATATTTAGCAAACTGTCTGCCAGTCACAAAATGGCGGCCGTTCCATATGTGGAACACTGGTCCTCTAGGGAGTGGAAAATGGAACAAAATATCGAAAAAAGATTCATGTTATATTTCAATAATAATTAGACCAAAATGGGTTTCAGAATTTTGAAAATGGTGTGAAACTGAATGAAACAGCCCATACAGAGACGTCAAATTTTCCACACATTGTTCGAACAGCTCCTTTATACAGGGTGTTCCGGAAAATGTGGGAAATCTCTTGGATTCAGATAGAACATAAAAAATTAAGATGACAAGTTCCCATATTTTTTTTTTCTAGCGGCCCTCCCTACGAAGATACGACCTCTTAAATGACGCCACTGGAAATCCATTCTAGTGGAATAAAATGCAAACTACTTGATAAAATATGATGAAAATTTTATATGATTACTAGTGTTAAGGACCTCTTAAATCACCGCACTTAAATTTCAATTAGCTTATTCAGTTTACCAGGGGCGGACTGGGTTGTACATTTTGATGCTTACACTTTTAACACCCTGTATGATAAGGTGCTAAAAAACAAATTTGGATACCTTGAACATTAAGCTGAAGAAAAGGTACTCTTGTTCAGTGTCGATAAAATGAACCGTTTTCGAAAAAAAAATTTAAGAAGTCATCAATTGAAATTTATTCCACTAAAATGAATTTCCAGTGGCGCTAGAAAAAAAAATTATGGCAACTTGTCATCTTATTTTTTATGTTCTGAATCGCAGAGATTTCCCACATTTTCCGGGACACCCTGTATAATTATTACCAGCACAATGCTGGGGTTTATCATTCGGTTCATACTGAACAAGGTGATCTCTCTCGTCAACCAAGTATGAAAATGTTCGGAAGTTCATCTTGTAGAAAACCCAAACATTCTGAACAGCCGAATCTATAAGCTAGGTGAAATATAGCCACCGGCATGCTTCATCTCAGATAGCAATTCTGCAGACATTTTTTTTTGGCGTTCATCTGGCATGTTCACCTACCATTCACTTGTTGTACATCGTTAGGATCTATATCAAGGATCAGTTTGTTCTTCATACAGGGTGTCCCATTACTCGACGTCAACCCGGAACCGGGTGAAAAGGCAAGTAATGCTGGTTGTCAGAAAAATATAAAAAAAAAGCTAAGCTGCATGATTTTAAAATAATGCGCATTTAATAAAACACGCAGAATTCCACACCCTGTGACAGTCTTTTCGCTCCTGTTACCACAAATATCAACTTTTTCCAACTTTTTTCTTTGCTGTGTAACCTTGAATAATGCTTGTCTAAACTGTAATCAAAATTTTGACACCAGCTGCTCTAGGTTTCATGAAAATAGGGCTTACTTCTCAGAAAAAAAATTCAAAATAAACAATTGCCTAGTTTCAACTGACTGTATTGAAAAAAAATGTACTACGTAGGTTTGGCATGTTTTTTCAAAAGTTGGCGCATTTAGTAAGGATTCCATAATGGTATAATACTTGTTTAATAGTACCTGGCGTAGTTCAAATTTATTTTCGATTGCCTTTGAATACACTTTTTCGTTAACTGCTTCCCAGTAAACAAGTCCAATGGATTCAAGTCCGGGGAACGGGCCGGCCACGAGATTGGACCAGAACGTCCGATCCATCTTCCGGGAAAAAATGTTACCAAGAAAAAAAAATTTCAGAGAAATTTCTCCGGAAAAATTTTTTCTGGAAAAATTATTTTCTCTGGAATTTTTTTTTCTGATAACATTTTTTCCCGGAAGATGGATCAGACGTTCTGGTCCAATCTCGTGGCCGGCCCGTTCTTCGGACTTGAATCCATTGGACTTTTTTACTGGGAAGCAGTTAACGAAAAAGTGTATTCAAAGGCAATCGAAAATAAATTTGAACTACGGCAGCTACAATTAAACAAGTATTATACCATTTTGGAATCCTCACTAAATGCGCCAACTTTTGAAAAAACATGCCAAACCTACCTAGTACATTTTTTTTTCAATACAGTCAGTTGAAACTAGGCAATTGTTTATTTCGAATTTTTTTTCTGAGAAGTAAGCCCTATTTTTATGAAACCTAGAGCAGCTGGTATCAAAATTTTGATTACAGTTTAGACAAGCATTATTCAAGGTTACACAGCAAAGAAAAAAGTTGGAAAAAGTTGATATTTGTGGCAACAGGAGCGAAAAGACTGTCACAGGGTGTGGAATTTTGCGTGTTTTTTAAATGCGCATTATTTTAAAATCATGCAACTTAGATTTTTTTATATTTTTCTGACAACCAGCATTACTTGCCTTTTCACCCTGTTCCGGGTTGACGTCGAGTAATGGGACACCCTGTATAAGCATATTTTTTACCATCGATATATTTTTTACTAACTCCAAATAAAAACTTCATAACGAAACATTCGAAGTCTAGCGGAATCATATTTCTGCGTTCATTGTTACCTGAACATATAAATAAGGTTTTTCCCTTTTGTCCGTTAACGCTGAGCTCTCTTCGATGGTGATGCAATAGTATATATTGTGACATCACCAGAAATCTCGTATTCCCCAACATAACAGACAGAAGAATTTCCCGACCTTCAACCACTTTCCATGTCGAGTTCGGCATTCGCTGTGATTGTTTTCCAGATTGTTGAAAAGCCCACCAGAATTTTCATCTGCAGAATCCTTGTCTGATAAGTCTTTATGCTTTGGAAGTTCGACAACATCATTAATTTCGAAATAGTCCCAAATTCATAACAATACAAAAAAACCGCGATATGTTGAACCGTACAGGGATGGTATCCTACAAGCCTAGTGTTACATATAAAGAACGCAAAAAATAACAACAAATTTTACCAGGTATAGAATATAATTGTGCGTCTTCCGAAATATATTGAAAACGGTTGATAGCCATTCAAAATTTTTTCGGTTTGTCGTATTGAGACAATCGAGATATATTAGAGAAGAGACGCTATGACATACAATTGAGTAAGGAAAAATATTGCCACTGGGCGGGGCTAAATCGGGGACCAATATGGCGGAAAGTTCAGTGTTGAATTAAGTTGCCAGTTTTTTCTGTTCACAAATTTCACCCAAAAAATACGACGTGTTGGGTCTTCAGAAAACCTGTTCAAATAAGGTCAATTGAATATCAAATAAACAATGTTTCTTAAGGCGATAATATACACATATAAAAAGATATCAGATTATACCAAGACAGACTTGCGGATCTGTTTAGTACTCATCCCTACCTGTGTTATGTTTTTCCTCTAATTTTCTTCTCATCTGTCTATTCTCTGCTTGAAGAAAGCCTTACACTATTTGATTCAATTTTATTGTATATTATTAAGCATAAAATCACAATTTAACTAGCAAAAGGCGCAAGAATCATTATTCCTCCAGAAAATTAAACGATTATCAAATTTGACGTTAAGGTGGTAGTAATATTGCGGATGTGATACCACGTTTATTTCAATGATGGCAACTCTATACTACCCTATCTCTCTGTATTAAGACTGTCTCCATTCTATTCGACAGACTCTAGTAGAAGAAATCTTGACAACGTTGCATCTTTTAGTTATCTATCCAATCAGAGCTGAGACAATTCTGCAGTCGTCCCTAATTAGTACCAGCAGTTGTTGCCCACGTTTACCGAGTTGATTATTCAGATTGTATATTTTAAAGAAAGGTACGATCTGCAGTCTTGCGTCTTGAATGGAAATAAGACAGAACTTTATTACTTTGATTACACATGAGCTTACAATCTTGTTTTTGTGATAATTCTGATAAGAGAGCAGTAAAATGTAGTATCAGTGGCTGTAAAACCAAGTTGGGTTGGGTTTGTAATGTAATGTAGTTAGTTTACGTTTTACACTGAGTACTATAATTTTATGACACTTCAGAGAAATAAGTTAAATTTGCGTTCTTACCTTTCTAGTTGATCTTTTCAAGACAAGCTACCCACGTTTTAATTATACCACCTGCCCTTGGTTCAAACAAACTTTGGAATGATTCTATTGATGCCGTTTTCATTCAAAAGTGGATGTTTTGTGATTTTTTTTCAATATATTGCGGCTACCAGTGGAACCTTAACCTATTTGGTTAATAACAACTTAAAGGTCACGTGCTACTATTATAGTAAGAAATATTTTCAATAGGTATTACAATTTTCGTTATTCGCTGAAAGTGACAGACTGTATTCTCCTGAACAAGAAGCATTTTTGTGTCATAGTACAGTCAAGTAGGGTTTTTAGCAGGAAAGTTTTGCGGTAGTTTTGATTTTTTCGGTTTTTTATGTTTTTTGGGGTGCTGAATACGAATCTGAGGTTTGCTAACAAAATTTCGTGAGGGAACATTGAAAAAAATACAAAAAAGAGAAAAAATCTCATTCTTTGGCAGTTTTCTGCTTATAACTCGGAAACTATCAACTTTTCGTGAAAAACCTTTTCATACAAAATGAAAGTACATAAAATTTCCTACAAATTGTATTACCACAGCTTGTTCTGCGACAACCCGTTCTGGCTCAAATTATAGTTGAAAATGAGGTATTTTCTATGACTCAATAAATGAAAATAAATTAAATTCCGTGGTTCCGATAATGCGAACGTCTTGAAATACTGCATGAACATTCAGTATATCAGTCTCGATTCACAAAAAAAATTTAACTCGAATCGGATATCTTGTTATGGAAATATAAATATTCTTCTTTTCAATATTCCAATTCAATTTTCTATGGTTCTGTTCACACTATGGCCACCAAATTTTGCATGAAGCTTCTTATGAGCATCTTGCATCCTATGGCCGCAACATTTCATTTCGATGGGTTTCGTTTTGTCCGAGGTATTGTGGAACAAAAACTTTGAATGGCCATATTCTATGTTTCATAAAACATGGCCATTCAAAATTTCCGTTCCTCAATATCCCAAATAAAACTAAACCAATCGAAATGAAATGGTGCGGCCAAATGCAACATGCTCATAATAAGCCTTATGCAAAATTGTGTGACGATAGTGTGAAGAGAACCATAGAAAATTGAATTGGAATATTGAAAAGAAGAATCTTTATATTTCCATAACAAGATATCCGATTCGAGTGAAACATTTTTTGTGAATCGAGACTGATATACTGAATGTTCATGCAAAATTTCAAGACGTTCGCATTATCGGAACCACGGAATTTAATTTATTTTCATTTATTGAGTCATAGAAAATACCTCATTTTCAACTATAATTTGAGCCAGAACGGGTTGTCGCAGAATAAGCTGTGATAATACAATTTGTAGGAAATTTTATGTACATTCATTTTGTATGGAAAGGTTTTTCACGAAAAGTTGATAGTTTCCGAATTATAGGCAGAAAACTGCCAAAGAATGAGATTTTTTCTCTTTTTTTGTATTTTTTTCAGTGTTCCCTCACGAAATTTTGTTAGCAAACCTCAGATGCGGATTCAGCACCCCAAAAAACATAAAAAATCGAAAAAATCAAAACCACCCCAGAACTTTCCTGCTAGGGGTTCTTTTGAGCACAAATTGACTGGACTATCATTTGAGTGATAAAACTTGTGTATTCACAAACAGAATTTCAAATACTCTCACCATTTCACTTAGATGAAGTGAATCAAGTAAAGGGTTTTCCAATAAGAGGTGATATTTTGAATAGCCCGCTATTTCGGTAGATGTCACGTTTGAAGCTGTAATTTTTTGACATTTGACAAGTAAAAACTACGCCATTAATAAAAATGGATCGATACATGCTTCAAGAACGCATTGAAATTATAAAAATTCACTATAAAAATCGTGAAAATTTGGCAGAGACGGTTAGCAAAACTCGGACATTTTTGGGTCTTCGTGAAGCACCTTGTCAGACCGCAATAAAGAAACTGTTGGAAAAATTCGAGCTGTTGGGACGACTTCGTGATGTGAAGAATAAAATTCTTTTGAAATCAAGAGCTAACATAATACAATACATAAAACAAAAATAAAAATCCCTAACTGAGGTTGGTGCAAAACGGGGTACCATACTATTTTTTCGTATGATACCAGAGCTCAGTAGAAAAAACCCTGTCTCACCGTTTCAACAAAAATAACACTTAAAAACTATTAGAATATTGAAGGATTTCTTCTTTATTCAGTCCAAACGATAACCCTCTAGAGGATGCCTTCGGAATTCTGAAACGAAAAAAATCAAAGCAGTAAAAAGGAACAAAAAAATAAAATGATTGAAACTCTATTAAATCGATATAAAATTAATAACCCAATTCAAAAACGACTCGGTAATTTCATGTATAGCTCTCAAGCCATCCTGAAATTTATATATGGAACAATTATTTATCAGGTGTTCAATTGTCTCCTCTGCTTCTCCGCATTCGCAACTAGGATTCTCAACTGAATTCCATCTGAAAAGCATACTATTGCAACGTCCATGACCTGTTCTTATACGATTGAGAACAGTAACGGTAATTGGATTGCTCTATCCAGAGATGAGTTATTGTTGAAAAGCCTCTCTATCCTCAACGTGTGACTGTTTGGTGCGGTTTATGGTCCGGCGAAGTCATTGGACCTCACTATTTCGAAAATAAGACTGAAGCAACAGTTACGGTGAATGGATTGCGCTATCGAGAGATGATTAATCATTTTTTATGGCCGAAAGTGGATAGTATTTATCTGGACAACGTTTACTTTCAACAAGATGGTGCTACGTAACACAAGCAACGAAACCATTAATCTTTTGCGGGAAAAGTTTCCGAACCGTGTTATCTCTCGAAGAGGTGACCACAATTGGACATCGAGATCTTGTGATTTAACACCTTGCGACTTCTTCCTTTGTGTCAACGTGAAAGAGAAGGTCTACGCCAAAAGACCAGCGTCGATTCAAGACCTCAAGATGGAATTCGTGAGGCTTATGAGGACAAAGGGCGGCCACTTTACAATTTTGTTATGGAAAATTTCATTAAAAGGATATGGTCCTGTAAGCGTGGTCGTGGTGGTCAATTGCCTGATGTTATTTTCCACTATTAACGGCATACCTTCTTCTTTATAATGAAATAAACATCCGATCATTTATATTGAAAAATGACATTTTTCTTTGAATATCAAATTAACACCTCTTATTGGAAAACCCTTTAAATATTGAAAAAAAATCTCATTCCTTCAGCACAGTGTTATCTCCACTATCCCTGTCTTGAAACCCTTTCAACCTGCAATAACCATCACCTATGTTCATGGAAAACATTTCAGAGGAAAAAGAAACGAGCGGAACTTGGCGCTTGTCTCTTGTAGATATTTTATCGGTTTATATCGTTCTCAGAGGCGCTGTTAATGTTACAAGCTCGTAGCAGGGCAGTCGTTGATGCATCTGATATATAGGACTAATATCAGGAACGAGTATATCGCTGGAATCCCCCAGGGGACCATTCTGCACACCTTACTATGACACATTGCTTCAAATATCCCATTGTATCATTTTAGCGATGTCTTTCTAGTGCAATTTTTCGAAACGAAACTCACAGACGGTCTTTCAGACGTTATTTATATAGAGAACATATGGGAGAAATTATGAATATTTCTATTGTTCTCTCCGATTCCAGGGAACCTTGACATCTACGCCACTTTTATTGTGCGATAAATCATTCGTTTCTATTCTAGAAAAAGAACATATCATATTATCTAGAGTTGTATTGAAAGGATGTCTTTGAGGAAGTATACAAAATGTTCAACAAACATTGTGAACAAACTAATTTCTGAGTTACTTTGAGTGAAAATTTTTTTGTACTTTTTCGTCGGGAATAGTTTGGTTACCAAGATGTAGAATGTTACATGTTTCCCAAATGAATTACAAATTTGAAAGAGTTCGGATGTCCAGGAAGAGAACACAGGACTAGCAGTTCAGGATTTGGTGCCAGAGAAAAGTAAGCATCGGTTTCTGAAAGCCATTCAATTTGATAAAAAATGGTGCGAAGAAAAAAAGTTAAAAATGTTTTATTTTTTTTAAATATAAAAAATATTCATTCAGAATCGATGGAATGGGGGCGGTAAGTGAGGTTGGGAAGTAGAGGTATGTAATGTGGCACTTCCCAACCTTCAATGGCGTTAATAATGACAGCATTATAAATATGGTTGTGAATAAATGTTTATTTGTTACTCTGAGGCAGAGTCATTGACCAGAGCCATTTTATGATTCCTCAGCCAGACATTGAACGATGACAGTTAAGGAATAGCAACAAAAGAGGAAAATTAGACCCTGGCAAATGGTCGAAGCAGAGCTGTGCCGAGCACTGAAGAAAAGTGCTTCGAGCACAAAGCACTAATTTTTTAAACATAGATAAATTGAAAATAGTAATCATCGAAATGAATAGAATCTTGAATTTATAGGCTCACAGAACCTTCTTCATGCGGACTAGGATGATTTATTCAAGATGTTGTCAATGAGGGAAGAGACCGGTTTTTGCCTCCTTAAAGGCAAAGAATTTTTTTGTTTGTCATTTTTTCTTTATCTTACAAAGCACTAAGCCTTATTGAAAAGCGCTCCGGAATCTCGAGCACTAAGCCCTTATTTTTTGAAGAATGCTCGCGATTACTAAGCACTTCTGGAAAGTAATTCGTTCACACGAGCACCGAGCACTAAGCACTTTTCAAAATGAAACTTAATATTTTCCATCCAAATATCTCTTAGTTTGGAATTTTGATTTTTGATGTCTTGATTTTTTCTTTCTAGTGTTATCGTGTTTTGAACTGGACATAATTGAAATTGACAATAGGTTTTCTTCAGCGAGTTGTTTAATAGATATTTAATCAACTAGGTTATTTAAGAGAGCGACTAATGGTCAAGATATTTTAAAGCGTTCGCTCCGGTCACGCCTTAATAGTTCGAGACCATTAGTCACTAGATTAATAACTGGGTTGATTATAAGATTTTTCCGACGACATCAATATGAATTGTATATAAATTCTTGATTGAAATACACTGCTATTTTTCACAAGACATACATTTTACATTATATTAATTTCTATATCTCTATGTTACTGTTAAGTTCTGACATTACTCTATCGCTTCTGAATGCTTTATGATCGGTTGTCCATGGAAATAGCACATTGAAACAGCATCAATTGAACATTAAAATGTGTCATTTATATTCACTTTTGTACATATTGAAATCACTTTTTAGGTCGACGAAATAATTATTTTTGATAAATTCCGAATATACAGACATGTTACCATGACGACATACCAAAAAAAAATTATAGAGAAACAGTGCCGTCTTGTCAACAAATTAGATGAAAATGTTTCTTATGGTTTTCTGAGCTCTACTCGCCAATAAATTACTTGAAATTATGGTAATAGACACCTGAATCGTATGTTGAAAAAAGGTCGCATTGCTCCATAGAATTTTCCTAAAAAAATTCCGCCACAACATCATAACAATATGTTCTTCTTGTCAAAATAATGAAAACGTAAAAACTTGTTCCAGAAAGTCCATAACATACAGCGAGAATATTTTTTTAACACCAGTGTTTGTAATGCAAGAAAAAATGAACAAATTGTATATCTATAGAAGTGAAACGAAATAAAATATTTTAGTTTTTTGTCTATTTGATTCACGCGACGGTCTGTCATTTCCATGTTCCAACAAGTCTATGAAGGGCTTAGTGCTTGGTAATTCCTAAAAGTGCTAGGGAGCCCTTTTTCAAATTACTGAGCACTAAGCCCTTTCGAAAAATTCGCGAAGCACCAAGTACTAAGCACTGGTTTAATCAAGTGCTCGCGAGCACAGTGCTCACGAGCACAAAAGTGCTTCGAGTGCTTTCACGAGCACTAAGGACAAAAACAGTTTCGACTAGCTGGATCAAAAAATAATAGATATGGAACTCAGAAAAGTTGCAGGTTTCTTCAAGAAATTGCCGTCTAAATGGTAAATAGCGCGGGGTTGCACGATAGCTCTTGGGAATGTGCTAAGAGGACTATTCAAGGAGCAGAAATAAAGGGAATAGTATTATATCCATAAATAATAATCAGTCATCAGGAATTCCGCGTCAACTAGGAATATTCAGACTAGATTTCAAAACTCTCCTTCAATATTTAAAGAGGTAATATTGATAATTATCAGTATCAGAAACAATAATCATTCCGCACCTCCGGGTTGTTACAAACCACCAACCGACATCAGAAAGCAAAAAAAAGAAAACATAAGTGATTTATACCTCCGTATCTTTCGGTATCTCATCTAATAACAACTTAGCGTTAGAACTTATTATCCGTAATTTCGATTTGGAGCTGAATAATGGTCAGTGCCGAACAAAATACGTATTTATCCTAAGTATACCATTAGCAGTTATTTTACAACAGGCAGGGCTGGGACTACAAATCACTACAATTTGGCGGCGACGCTCGGACTAGGAGCCGTTCTGATAATTGGAGAGTGTGAGCCGTTCTTGGCGCCGACTTGCAACTTCCCTGATACCTAACTGCATTTCTGTATAAGCGAAATTATTTGGACATCCAGAAGAATTTACTTTAATTACAGCTGATGACGAAATTTACGTTTCCACCGATGAAAATCAGTGATTTTCATCAAATAAATAGTGAACTATTGACTATAAACATACAGTTTGTTCCTGAGTGTCTCTGACATCTAATATTATTTTATTGCATTTAAGTGCATGTATTTAAAGTCGTGGACTATATTATATAACCTACAAAGTTTCTATAAGAAATGCAGAATCCTCCCAGAATATATTTCAATCGATATATTATAAAGGGTTTTCCAATGGGAGGTGTTATTTTGATATTCAAAGAAAAATGCCATTTTTCAATACAAATGATCGAATCTTTATTTCACTATAAAGAAGAAGCTAGGCCGTTAATAGTGAAAAATAACATCTGGCAAATGACCACCACGACCACGCTTACAGGACCATATCCTTTCAAAGAAATTTTCCATAGCCAAATCGCAAAGTGGCTGCTTTATGTTCTCAATAGCCTCACGAATTCCATCTTTGAGGTTTTGAATCGACGCTGGGCTATTGGCGTAGACCTTCTTTTTCACGTGGTCCCAAAGGATTAAGTCGCAAGGTGTTAAATCACAAGATCTCGGTGGCCAATTGTGATCACCTCTTCGAGAGATAACACGGTCCGGAAACTTTTCCCGCAAAAGATCAATGGTTTCGTTGCTTGCAGGGCACGTAGCGCAGTCTTGTTGGAAGTAAACGTTAAGACCCAAATCTTTATGCCAAATACAGTGTAATGACGTTTTTGGAATGCCTTATTCCAAAGAACGACGGGGAATGGACAAACTTGGGTTTTCTTCAACACTTTCGGCTACAGCAGCAATATTCTCGGCTGTTCTTGAGCGACGTGCCCGGGTTTTATTCTTCACATCACTAGCTTGTCCCAACAGCTCGAATTTTTCACGAATTTCTTTATTGCGGTCCGACAAGGTGCTTCACGACGACTCAGAAATGTTCGAGTTTTACTAACCGTCTCTGACAAATTTTCACCATTTTTATAGTGAATTTTAATATTTTCAATGCGTTCTTGAAGCATGTATCGTTCCATTTTTATTGATGGAGTAGTTTCTACTAGTCAAATGTCAAAAAATGACATGAAATAGCGGGCTATTCAAAATAACACCTCTTAGTGGAAAACCCTTTATACCTATCTGGTCGAATATCAATGAATGAATCAAAAAACAGAAGAGAATAGTTTGTAAAGAGAAAAAAGACGTAATTTCAATAATCTAGAGAAATGGAATTAATAAATAATAGATTACAAAAAGAAAAAGAAGATACTGGAGAGGAATTTAATGAAGAAAAAGCGGAAAAAAATTTAAAGGATCAGGTCAAATAAAACGGAGACAGAAGAAAAGAAGAAAATAATGATTGTATTAGGATTAGTAAGTTAGTTTAAAAAGGGGTTACAGTTCACTGCGACCTCAAGGTCTATTGTGCCCCCTTACAGATCTGTTGTATTGGGACTAGTTCAGTAAATAGTTTTTTGATTGTTTTCATTAAACAGGGTATCTACTTTTGGGAGCGCCAAACTGCAAGGGGGGTCATACAAGATCAAAATTTCGATGGTTATTCTTCAATTCAACATTTCTCGAATTCAAATAATATTGCAAGCTTTTTCATCAAACCAATTACCCTCGTGTTACCTTTGTAGCCTAATCAAATTCCATCACATAGGTATATCTTCGAATAATATAATATCATATCCAACAAGGTAATAACGAAAAGTAGGAAGATTCAAAAATTAAATTATCTTTATCTTGAAGCTCGTTAGGAGTGAATATCAGAGACGAAATATCCATCTCTTAAAAATTTAAGAACAGCAAACATAAATCGAAAGGTTGCGTGTTGATCCCTATTTGAAGGTTGTTTGAAGTGTGACCACTTATATATTTATTTGTTGTTTTTACATTCTTAAATCTTTGTCAATACGATTTTTGAGTCAAGTTCTTGATTTTATCATCGATTTTCTCTCTTTGCAGTTGTTTAAGCGAACGAAATGATACTTGATCACAAAGAACTATAACAGTAAGACTATATTATTTGTTTCAACCAAATGATCCGTTAAACATTCTTCTTTTATTTTGTTAAGAATTTCAAATTGCCGGAATAAGTTAGTATTCACACAGTCTTCTTTCACCATATAGATATTTGTTCGAAAAGAACTTTTATTGATTAGTTATTTACGACATCCAAATTTCTGGAACAGAAATTTACTTACCTCAAGATTATATACGCTTGCATCAACCGTCATTTAATTGTTCATCTAATTCTGTTATCCAATTTTTTTGAGAGCCATTTTGTATTTGAAATGCAAAAAAAAATCTCTTAAAATCGAACAAAAAACGTGGAAATTTGAAAAGAGTATTTTTGTTTTGAGTCAACTCCAGGGTTTAAAAGCAACCCTAGATTAATTGCCGATGTTCCTGGCTGTAATTTTTAGTTAATAAAGATGATCTTTCATTATAGTGGAACTTCCCTATAACGAACGTCTGACATTGCACCTTGAATCCAAATTCCATGTTAAAAACACCCTCTAAAACGAAGTAAATTCTCTCAATAACGAAATATTCAAAGAACATCACTCTTTGAATGGGTATTGGTAAGAAGTTATAAGGGTGGGTTTTTTCCGAAATTTTTCCGGAAGTGCGTAATAAATCCCGAACTTAAACTACATCATTACGGCAGAGAGAGAGATCCTTCTGAAACAGTTTTAAATACACCCCCGGCTGTTTGGTTTCAATCTTACCTAGTGTGAAAGTTGTGCGAAAATGTCGAGAAGGAAGTGCTTAGGTTTGAATGATAACTATATCAGTATCATATTTATCAGTGAAGTCGGTTGCGACATTGCCGACTATAAACGAAATTTCTTTATAACGAATTCTTTTGTGGATTTAGCGCTTTCGTTATAGGGAAGTTCCACTGTATCTATTATTAAGCAAAAATAAATAGTGAAGGTCGAAAACAACGCACTCATTCTACCTAAAACTTTATCGACAGGAAATTCACACAAAAAGCTAGATCATAATCATACGATACTTCCAATTTATTCAGAGCTACTGCATTAACCGGAAATAACTCCTATGGGGAGTAAGCCCAATGAAATTTATCGCTTTGAAAGCGATTTAAATTATGATAATGCAAAGCGCACACTGATATTCGACCCTATATAATTTTCGGGTGATTTATGTTGCTCCCCCTAAATTCCTTGGGACATTTAGAGGATCTTTTGATCCGCTAAGGAGATGTTGAGCTGGATTAGCTGGATGACTTCGAGCGGCGAAGGAAGTAGAAAAAGACATCATCGTAATATCAGTTCTGATATATGATTGTAATGATTACAGCTGTTGGTGGGAGATTTATCGCTTTGAGTAAGAGGCATATCGTCACCATTCAGAGAAAGCTTGTTATTGCGGATATATTTTTTCATTATGTTTTTTTGGTGGTATATTTCCGAGTGAAGCGCTAGATGTCGATTGTGCGCCATGTTTGAAAGTAATAAGATTATGACAAGACAGATCGAGACATGACAAACGGGAGCATTACCACTACCTTACTAGAACACAAGGCCATGAAACAGAATGACATTTGTGTCATTTGTAGGTGACAGTTGATGTTTGTTCACGTTTTTGCCAGTAATGTGAGTGTTTTTCGGAGTTTATTGCTTAAAATTCTATTTGTTTCGGTGTTTTATCAGTTCTTAACAGGTAAGTAAGACTCGTGTCTAGAGACACCAATTCTACTTTGGCTTCCGGGCTTCCGCGTTCGCCGCAGTCGCAGTGACTTGGCAAGCAAATTAACCGCTGAATTTCTGTAGTTTTAAAAATTTTTAGATTCGTGGCTAAATGGCATAAATCCTCATAATAGAAAGTGAATCGAGTTCTACTTAATTGTAGAAATCAATAAGCCGGTGATAATATATTCCATTATAATTCAGCAATTTATGTAAGGAAAATATCTTTGCTTTGTTTAGAACGTTAAATTGATACAATGGTGCCATAGAGTGAAAACATGAACGTTTTTAGTAAAATCACTAGGCCAATATCGTTTTCCTGTTTAAAATTCGTTTACATAAGAATTTGTATACCGGATTTTATAAAAAATTACTATGCCGGTAACAACTTGATTTTTTTTGTGTTCCTTAAGATTATGGTATTTTTGACGGGAAAATGGTTTTTATGTCCCTATCTTGGTTTTTCATAAAAAATACTCACCCTTCCGCTAACTTCCGTGTAAAACTCGATTAAATAGCTATAAAATAAGAAAGGTACCAAAAAATTGGAACTAAAGAATCAGGATTTAGCGACATGATTTTTTTATTTGAAATTTCTTACCCCTTATCCCAGAAAGGAAGCATTTTAGACCCCTGGTTATATAAAGTATTTCTTTTAAATAACTCAAAGAATCGCCCCTTTCAGTTTTTTATGATATTCAGGAAATGTAAAGGTAATTTTCATCGGAAATGAGCATTCTAGAATGATTCATGACAACTTTCATTGGTGGCAAACAAGTTTTCCTCCAATTTGAACACGGTATTTGGCCTGAATAGGGGTGCAAAGTTAAGCTGTATTTTGGCGTGCACATTTTTCAAAAATATTTCGGAGGTTTTGAAAGTGACGTATTTTTTGACACAGGAATGTTTGAAGATATTTCGTGATTATTGAAAGCAGATTTTGGCAATTCTGTCATAGTTCTGCTCTAATTTGTTTCTCTAATTCTTGTTTAATTTTAAAATTTCATTCCCTGTTTATTTTGCATAAAACCGTCTTAATAAATAAAAATCCTTTTCATGTACTATACTCTTCTCTCTTACTTTACATGCAAAATAAATCGTTAATGGGTTAACGATACATTCATTCAAATTGAACTGCCTAAGTAATAACTGAAATATTTTAAATAAAAATAATTGAAAAACACTTCAGGATACCATGTCAGGGTAAGCGACACGAATTTTTTTCTTAGAAATTTAATACCCCGTATCCCAGAAAGGAACCATTTCCAGACCCCTCTTTATGTAAAGTGTTTCTTTTAAATAACTGAAAAAATCGCTCCTTTCAGTTTTTTAATGATATTTAGAAAAGGTGAAGTTTATTCACTGCACTGAAAGAATTGGAGCCCATTCATAATAGCCCACCTCCATTTATTGCAAAGACAAATGAAAAAATGTATTTTTAAAGAGAAGGAACAATGAAAAGTGAACATTTAATTGATGAATTGAAAATCAAAATTGTAAACATACATAAACCTTATATTTAGTACTTACCAGGATGGAATTGCGTGCGCTCTTAAATGGCTTTTTTTCCTGAATGTGGTTTTGCATATTTCACATGCCGCAACCATTTTCAATAAAACTTTTTAAAAAACACTACAAAACCCCGGTAGTAACGAAAGAAATAATATTCAAATTCAAATATTCCCCCTTACTGTGCACTGCGCATGCGGAAGCCCGGAAGCCAAAGTAGAATTGGTGCCTCTAGACACGAGTGGTAAGGAAGAGTCTTTTTTTTATTTTTCCACTAGTTTATTTGTTTTACTTCTAATTCATAAAAGTTTTGCTTTTCATGTTCGAGGTTATTTTGATTTTGGTTTTGGTTCGTTTTATGCTAATCTCGCTATTTTTTCAGCTGAAATGCCATTTCATTGCTCTGTTCCCAAGTGCAGGGGCAATTATACAGGAGGGCCAAAAGTAGGAGTCTTTGGGTTTCCCAAGGACGAGCAACTTAAAAGAACCTGGTTAAACGCAATTGAAAGGAAGATTTCGTTCCCAGTAACAGCAGTTAATTATTGCAAATTCAACTGTTTTGCCTGAAACTCAGAAGTTACTTACTAGGTTGGCGAACTACATTTCCCAACAGAATTTATAGAAAGTTCTACAAGTTACACATATGAAGTCACAGGTCAAAAAGTCGAAATTCCATTGAAGTTTCCTAGGTTGAAAATAGGTTGAAAAAATGGTATTAATCAGCTGGCCTTCTATTCATCTTTTGCCATTCGTTTTAGGAGCGATACCAATGAAATTGCCAGGTTGTCCGTCCTACCACTCCTACCTAAGCAGATCAGAATAGATGTTCATACCAGAGTATCTCCTCGATCCAAGCGATCTAAAGTGAAATGTCGAGATCTTGAGAAAGTCATTGCATCAAATCCTATTCAGAATATGATTCAGCCGTGTCATTTGCAACTTCAGCTGAGGCTTTTACAAAAGTGTTTGCTCCAAAAGGTTGGATAAAATCCAAAGGAGAAGAAACCTGTGTTTTTTTATTTGGACGAGTCATCAGAAATTTCAGTTGTTAAAATAGAAGTGTATGTGTCTGTAGACTTAAGCGTTAATGTACTATTTAATACATAATATTAAGGCAAAAAACTGGAATGTGGTGATAGGAACTTAATATTGCCAGTTATATTGAGAAAAACACTAGTTTCACTATCCATCATATTTCTTTTTCCTCAATAAATATCGAAAATAACCACGAAATTGGTACTCGTGTTAAAAACGACATACCTACTCAGAAAAACATAATTTTTCTGTTATGTTGGAAAGATAAATCTAAATTGATCAATAATTTTATGGAAATGACATTGCGTAAATAAATACGGAATGGGCTACCTATGGTGACGTCACTCATTCTGTTTCATGGCCTTGTGTTCTAGTAAGGTAGTGGCATTACACGGTAGAACAACACTTCGTGATTGTCAAATACTATGATCAAAATGTTGAAAGTTCAAGTGCGTTCAATGTTCAGTCGAAATAATGTGCCTTTTTCATCTACAGTGAGAAGAATAATCAAAATATTCTCAAGTACTGTTTTGGTTAGTGATGTGAAACACACCATAAGGCTCGAAGGAAGGCGCGCTAGCACTTATGAAATGAGTATGCTCTAGGAAACGGCTACAGCTACTCAAGGGCGATCTGACACTCACACTCACCCTCACCTTGAGGGATGACTATGAATACGGCCCTCAGTATATGGCCTGCAACCATGGAATCATTGGTACATCCTGTATAATTACTCGTTCTGATAGAAAGCGGAGTATTCACTCATCAGATAACCTTAGATGTGTTAAAAAAAGCCTCCAAAACGCTTCAATCATCATAATACATAACGAGTAAAAGCGTGGAAAAACATAAAGAGCATTTTTTTCAATCACACATGACCGTTTCACTCGACAATGTTCAATAAATGTTTGTATTTTATAAAATGGAACGATTCAACGGTAGTATGTCAGGCAGTATCGAACTCTTCACGCCACGGGGGTCCACCGTCTGTAAACTAGGAAATGACCTGTCATAGCTGTCAATAGCTGGAGAAGTGTGTTTTGTGTTCCATACACATGAAATATGCCACGTTCGGAAAGTCAAACATACCCTCTGTTTTCTATATGGAATAATAATTGAAATTTGTATGAACCTGCCAGGTGGTTGATTTCAGTTTTCATCTAGGCCATGACAAATGTTTCATCGGAACTGATTGTTGTGCGTCAATGGTGGAAATGTTTGGGCATTGAATGCATCTGAAATTATACAACATTTTACTGTCATCTGTTTCGGTGATCGAATATTTCGATCAGGAGTATTATAAAAATGCGAAGAAGGTTAAATAAATAGCGTTGTTCGCTGAATAGTAATGGGTATTCAATACTTTTTTTTGACATAAGTTTGTCACACGTTTTTTATCATTATTCTGAAATTGTATTCGTTATTTAGGATGAACTACCACTATTTAAATCTATGGGAGATGATTACCCTTCAAAAGGGTCTTGTAGTGGTCTTAGAAGAACAGGAGATTCGAAAAATCATCACTTGGAATGCAGACCTGGTTTAACACCCTCCTGACCCAAGAGCATGAATTAAGTATTTTGTATCTATAACTTTTCAACTTCAAATTGAGACTGATCACAGTCAAATTGGGATTAAACGAATTCAAAATGACATTAACCAACATCAAAATGCTAAACACAATCCAATTGGGAAAAAACACATTCAAAATGGGACTAATCAATATAATATTGGGAACTGACATTTCCACTTGACTTTGATACTGCGAAAATATTGTCAAATAATAAAGGTATTCATCAGATCATTTAATGTATTTTGTATATAACTATGTCACGTTACATAAAAGGATCGGATGCAGCGAATATTCAAAAGCAGATTTATGCTGTATACAAATAATTTTGACAATATGGAGGGTGTTTTTGAATAGATGCGAAAGATTTAAGGGAGTGATTTGTCAGATCATTAAATAAAAAAAGTTCTAACAATTGTAGGTCCAGAAATGCATTGTTTTCGAGATACAGGGTGTTGTGATTTTTCATAATTGAGTCCAACCTCGTCGTTTGAAATTACTTCCAGTTCAAAATTCCAAAAAGACATTTAGGAAGATCTATGGCACGCTATTATCAAGAAAAAAAATCAAAAAATGTTAGCCCGATCTCACTTTGATCCTACAGCAGGCTATTCTCCTAGAAACAACCAAAATTTCAGCTTAATTTCATACCACTCAATTGATTTTCTCTCTTTTCTAGACAGAGATCCAAAAGAATGAGAAATAATGAAATAAATTTTCCATCATCAAATATGTTACGTCGGCAGAGAAATATACCTACTGCACCCTGTATATACAGTGTGTATGGTCATGACTGAGCGATAATTTAAGGGCATCAAAAATGCTTAATATTATCAACAAAAACACCCAAATTTGGAAGTTTACCCTCTTAGTTTTGGAGGAGCCTCCATTTTAAATTTAGTTTTTTATTTTCGTTGGCCCTCCCAAATAATATCGATTTCTATGGACATAAAGGTCCTACAGATGTGAAAAAAATGTTTTTTGAAAGATGATACTACCACCTTTTATTGAAGTATAACAATATAAAAATATTTAACTCAAAATCGCAATAAAAAAAGTTTTAGTAAAAATATGTACTGATTTTCTTAGCAAATCCGCAATAGTACAAGAACTAGCACATTGAAGTATATTTTTTTTCAACGAATTAGCACGCAAGGATGTTGCTACAAAACAACTTTCACATCATTTCTGTAAGTTACATAATTTGAGAGTTATTGCTGCTCGAACATGATCACTACGGGAGCAAAAGACACAAGACAGGTCGTCATGAAGGCCCCTACCTGTCTACAGAGCAAAGGCGGCCATTTTGAGCAATTTTTATGATTAATTTGATGGTTTGATCATTAAAGATTATCGAAAGTACAGTACTGAGGTTTTTTATTTCATCAATTTTCATAAGGATCATGTTTGAACAGCAATAACTTTCTGAATATGTAACTTACAGAAATTATGTTGGTATATCGTTTTGTAGCTAATATCCTTGCGTGTTAGTTCAGTGAGAAAAAATTATACTTCAATGTGCTAGTTCTTGTTCTATTGCGAATTTACTAAGAAAATTAGTAAATTTTTTAACTAAAACTTTTTTAAAGAATTTTTTATAACATTTTTATGTTATATGTTTTTATATTTTTCCACTTTAATGAAAGGCGGTAGTATCATCTTCCAAAAAACATTTTTTTCACATCTGTAGGACCTTTATGTCCAAAGATATCGATATTATTAGGATCAACTAAAATAAAGGAGTAAATTAAAAAAGGGAGCTTCTTCAGAACTGAGGGGGTAAACTCCTCAATATGAGTGTTTTTGTCGATAAAATTAGGTATATTTGATACCCTTAGATTATCGCTAAGTCATGACCAAACACACTGTATATACATACATAACGACATCACCTCCTAGAAACACCTTAGTACCACGGTGTATCATTTTCCATCACAGCCAAGCAATTAACACACAAATATTAGAAATTACAGGTTTGAAACTCGAAACGTTATCTTAATTATAAGATTGTTTATCTCTGAGGGTTCAAGCTTTAATCTATCCACAAAGTAATTATTACACTGCTGCAAGTATGGAGTGTAACACTCATTTCAGTTATTAAATATTATAATTCTTCATTTTCCATACGTGCAGACCACTATTACTGCCTACAAGGTGCCAATTTAACCTGTGTTATTATATTTTCATATCTACATAATATCTTTGCTCAAGGGGAAAGCACCTCAGAAAACGCAATGGAAGCTATTCATTTGAAGATAAATCATCATGTACGTCGGCACGACATTAGCTCATATCGTCAACACGAAGATGATGACTGGTAATATGTCTTTTTTTATTCGTTAGGTATACTCGTATACGAGGAGAAATAATGGTTCAGGATTAGAGGAGAGCAACTTACTTTGTTGAGAGTTTGTTGATATTTCAAACAATGAAATAATAATGAAAAATGTCTTCCAAATATGACCTCATTTAAATTGCACTATAAAAATTCCTCCAACTATCCGCTGGCAGGCACTAACTTTGAAAATTTGGAATAAATTTAATTCTTCTACAAATTCATATCAAATACTTTCTTTTATTCTAGATTATAAGGTTCTACGATTAAAATCACGTAAAACAATCAATGAATATAATTAATAAAGTAATTTGGCAATGCGAATGGAACACATGTAATATTCAAAACAAAGATTCAATAACTGATCCCTTCAATGAAGTTCCTGGATTTGATCTTCCAAGGAAAATTTGGACTGTTTTCAATCTTATAGGAACAGGTTATGGCCGTTGTAATAGCATGCTTTTCAAGTGGAATTCAGTTGAAAGTCCTAGTTGCGAATTCCGAGAGACAGAGGAGGCTATAGAACATCTAATAAATAATTGTCCAATATTTAAATTTCAGGATGGCTTAAGGGCTATACGTGAAGTAACAGAGTCGTTTTTGAATTGGGTTGTAAATTTTAAATCGATTTAATAGAGCTTCAATGATTTTATTTTTCTGTTCCTTTTCTCTGCTTCGATTTTTTCGTTTCAGATTCAGAATTCCGAAGGCGTCTTGGAGAGTGTTATCGGTTGGACTAAATAAAGAAGAAATCCTTCAATATTCGAATAGTTTTTAATTGTAATTTTGTTGGAACGGCGAGACAGGGTTTTTTCTACTGGGGTTTTTCCCGCAGCTCTGGTATCATACGAAAAAATGGTATGGTAGGTACCTCGTTTTGTACTAACCTCTGTTAGGGACTTTTATTTTTGTTTTATGTATTGTATTATGTATACTTCATGGTCGGAAATATTGAAAACTGTGCAGTAAAATGAATCAATATTGATCAATTTCGTATTCGTTAAACAAACATACGAAAAATCGAATTTTAATATCCTGACAGCTATTGGTTCCGTTTGATACATCTATGAATTAAAATTTTCTCTTGAAATTTTAAATCTCTCTGAAATTTTTCAAGGTAATTTAAAGATTTAAAAAGGGAAGTTGGGTTCACAAAAGGATAGAATGAAACCAATAGCTCTCAGTATATTCAAATTTGTTTTCCTTATTATATAGTAGAACCATTGTTCAACAACTTAAACAATGGTAGAACAAACAAATGTCAATTAGACTGCAAATGAAAAAACACACAATTTCGAAGATTTTATAAGTTTGTTTGAAGAAGGTGTCTGATATAGACACCGAAACGTTACATTATCCTTTTTATTCAATTCCTTTTTTGGTTTTACTGACAGGCAACAATTGTTTTCGAAACCAATTTGCTCCTGACAAATAAGTGCCAAGATTTTCGCAGGAACACATCATCTTAATTAAAATTTTTGTTGGTTATTTTTGTTTCAGAGACTGGGAGTGAAAATCAATAAAGTTTCACAGAAATCCTTCATATTGTCAAAATTTTTTGTAGACAGCATAAATCTGCTTTCAAACATTTGCTACTTCCGATTCTTTAATGTAATGCGACATAGTATAGTCCAGTCACGAAAGGTTGAGCCGTCGGTTGGCCATGGAAATTTGGCATATTCCACTGTGTATATTAAAATTTTAGGTTATGTTCTTTATTTTCCTGTCAGATTGATACGCAATGTTGTCAATATTGCATAGAGTTGTCTGACAACTCGTAAGCTTGTCGGACGAGGCCGGTTACATTCGGCAACATTGACTTTATTTTACTCTATGACAGCAAATACTGCCAACTTCGGATAAATAAAGAAACGCCTACTATGTGCTCAACCTTTCGTGAACGGACTATATATACAAAATACACAAAATGATATCATGAATATCTTTATTATTTGACAATATTTTTGGAGTATCAAAGTCAAGTGGAAATGTCAGTTCGCAATATGATATTGATTAGTCCCATAGAGTTAGGATAGTATAGAGTTGCGATCATTGAAATGAACGTGGTATCAGATCACTACCTTACTAGAACACAAGGCCATGAAACAGAATGAGTGACGTCACCATACTAGGTAGTCCATTCCTTATTTATTTATACAATGTCATTTCCACCAAATTATTGATCAATTTAGATTTCTTTTCCAAACAGAAAAAGAAAAATTATATTTTTCTGAGTAAGTAGGGTCGTTGTTGACACAAGTACCAATTTCATGGTCATTTTCGATATTTATTGGTGGAAAAGAAATATAATGGGTAGTGAAAATAGTGTTTTTCTCAGTATAACTGGCAATATTGAGTCCCAATCATCACATTCTAGTTTTTTTGCCTTAATATTATTAAATAGTACATTAATGCTAAGTCTTCAGACACATACACTTTTATTTTAAAAACTAGAATTTCTGATGACTCGTCCAAATAAAAAAACACAGGTTTTTTCTCCTTTGACTTTTATCCAACCTTTTGGAGCAAACACTTTTGTAAAAGCCTCAGCTAAAGTTGCAAATGACAAGGCTGAATCATATTCTGAACAGGATTTGATGCAATGGCTTTCTCAAGATCTCGACAAGATCGCTTGGATTGAGGAGATACTCTGGTATGAACATCTTATGTGCTTAGGTAGGACGGACAACCTGGCAATTTCGTTGGTATCGCTCCTAAACGAATGGTAAAAGATAATTAGAGAGCCAGCTGATTAAAAACATTTTTTCAACCTATTTTTAACCTAAGAAACTTCAATGGAATTCCGACTTTTTGACCTGTGACTTCATGTGTGTAACTTGTAGATCTTTTCATGAGTTCTGTGTGGAAATGTAGTTCGCAAACCTAGAGATAAGTAACCTCAGAGTTCCAGGTATAACATTAATTTGCAATAATTAATACCTTACTGCTGTTACTGGGAACGAAATCTTCCCTTTCAATTGCGTTTAACCAAGTTCTTTTAAGTTGCTCGTCTTTGGGAAACCCAAAGACTGCTACTTTTGGCCCTCCTGTATAATTGCCCCTGCACTTGGGAACAGAGCAATGAAATGGTATTTCAGCTGGAAAAAATAGCTAGATTAGCATAAAACGTACCAAAATCAAAATAACCTCGAACATGAAAAGCAAAACTTTTATGAACTAGAAGTAAAACAAATGAACTAGTGGAAAAATATAAAAAGGCTTTTTCCTTACCTGTTGAGAACCGAAGTAACACCAAAAGAAATATAATTTTAAGCAATAAACTCCGAAATCACTCACAATACTGGCAAAAATGTGAAGAAACATCAACTGTCACCTACAAATAATTGACTACTCAAACACTTCACCCCCCTACCGCTGTCATTCTGTTTCATGGACTTGAGTTCTAGTAAGTTAGTGATCAGATACGCCATATTACTATTACCTAACGTCAAATTTTACTATCGTTGAATTTTCTGGAGGAATTGTTATTCTTGAGCCTGTTTCTAGTTAAATTGTGATTTTTTCTGCTTAATAAAATACAATAAAATGGTATCGTGCACTGTAAGGCATTCGAAATTTTTGCTAGTATGTCTTTTTAATCTGATACCTTTTTATATGTGTATATTATCGCCTGAAGAAAAATTGTTTATTTGATATTGAATTGACCTTATTATATTTATTATTATATTATATTGAACAGGATTCCTGAAGACCCGTCATATTTTTTGGGTGGAACTTTCCGCCATATTGTATGTAATTGCGTCTCTTCCCTATTATATCTCGAAGATTAGTCCCATTTTGAAGTTGCTTAATGTCATTTTGAATTTCTTTAGTACCAATTTGAATGGGATTAGTCTCAATTTGAAGTTGAAAAGGTATATATTTGTGAAAGTTCAGTTTGAATATGTATTTTCATTAACCTACTCGTCATACTGTAATATCCTATCCCAAATCATCATGTATAATATCCTGCGAATACGCCTCTGATTTGGTTTCCATCACCGCAGGAGTTGGTAGCAACCAGCAGCTAAACTAAGTAGTTATGGAGTAATAGAAATGCCAACTCGAATGGATATAAATTACTTTAATGTATGGTAAACATTCATATATGTGAGAGTAAGAATCATAAATATGTCACTACCGTTGTCAACTAAATGCCGATTAATGCGTTCTTGAGAAACTCGAAAAATATCTGAACAGTTGTGGGACTTCACGTCAGCTAGACAGAGTAAGCATGCCATGTTGCCAGGTGCTTGGAATTAATTTTCTGGAATGTTTCTTTATGCATCCATCAAGAAGAATGATTCTAAAGAACTAAAATTAATGTTTTCTCGCATGGCTGTGGTCATTTCTATCTCAACGCAGTTGATCGAAGTATGCTTCATCACTACATAGTATAAAACAAAGTCGCTTTCTCTGCCCCTTTGTATGCTTAAATCTTTGAAACTACGCAACGGATTTTGATGCGTTTTTTTTAAATAGATAGAGTGATTCAAGAGGAAGATTTATATGTATAATAACATCCATTAAATAGTGGAGAAGTATGTACTGTTATTTTTGAGGTTTCTAATGTGATGTCGTACCGTGCGAAGCCGGGGCGGGACGCTAGTCTACAATAAAGCTTCTAATAGCCTATTCGTTTTGAGATATTTCGTACTCCTGAGTAACTCAAAAGCTCGAGACACGGCTTGCCACTTGCTGCGCACAAGCACTGGTACAGCTCAGGAGCACGAAATATTTCAAAACGATTACTGTATAAGGTGTATGTAATGTAGGTTTATTGTAGCGTCAGCTGGTCAATTGATTATGATCACACTCACTCAAAAAATTCTTTGACTATCAGTTATCAGAATAGATATCTATTATTCTGAAGTCTCATCAGTCGAATTATAAAAGGAGCTTTTTCTATATTTTCTTCCGAAACGCTAATGATTTAGAAACACGTGAAGGCATATACTGTTCACAAAAGTTTGAGCCGTCGGTTGGCCATGGAAATTTGGCATATTCCATTGTGTATATTAAAATTTCGAGTTATGTTTTTTATTTTCTTGTAAGATTGATACGCAATGTTGTCAATATTGTATAAAGTTCTCTGATAATTCGCAAGCTCGTCGGACAAGGCCAGGTACATTCGGCAACGTTGACTTTATTTCACGTTATGACAGCAATTACTGCCAACTTCAGATAAATGAACAAACGCCTACTATGCGCTCAAACTTTCATGAACGGACTATAGTTGTGAGATCTTAAAAGTAATGATGGAATCACTGTCAAGTGAAATACTGTAAGTTCTGACTGCCGACAATTTAATTAATAAGCCGAATGACATTTTGATTGCGATTTGTAATACATTTTATTGTCGCTACATTTCAAATGTTGCCCAGATCGGTTTTATATCTGAGACAATATTTTGACTTTCGCAGAATAAAATTGAAATCCTTCCGTATGATATTCTTCCATAAGCTCACCCTAACAGTAAGAAAATAAATAATTGAATGCTGTCACAATAATGTTTGAAGCAGAGGCAAAATAGTAAACCATCACTACTTAAACGAGTGCTATATCGTTTTGCTTAGCGCCTAGAGCCAAAGATTTTCTACAGAAAATCTTTGCCTAGAGCCTAGAGAGTCATCTAACTATGTATCTAACTATGTTTTATAGTAGCTTAGTAAAACAAACGTTTTGAAATGCACGCGACGTGCCGCATGGAGAGACAGTGTATCCTAGCAAGTAGCAAGGATTCAAGCCGCTAGGCTCTAGGCGCTAAACAAGCCTCCTGCTTTTGCGGACTGAGTCTTAGAAAAACAATGATAATATGCTGCTTTTCCAACAAAGAAACCGCTTTTTTGTTTCCTCCACATTGAAGTTCCAGGAAAAAAATTAAATCCGGCAACAGAGCCTGGCAAATCAGATGAGTGTTAGACAGGTGTGGTAGAGGAGATACTTATCTTGGACGTGAAGAAAGATAAAGTGCGGCAGCTGTTCCACCGTCGTCGACTTGATCTATTCTAGAATTAGATAGATGGCTCTGTCAAGCCGTTATTTCGTCCTAATTATTTTTATTTTATGGCCTACCAAGTGCTGAAATATTATCTTTATTTTCGTTCGAGTTATTTTTCTACTACGCGTTGGTAATTTATTTTACGTGTCTACAGGTTACAGCCATATATTTGTACCAATTAATGGGCGTCAGTATTTTTATTTTGGTTGGATGAAAGCGTTTCGGAGGGACCAAATTCCAACAAATGAGTGTCATTCAGCAGAAATTTACTTCGAATAAAACAACTTTCAGACACCCAAAGCACACTAATATCCAATTCATGAACACATGTAATGCCATTATTTCCCATTCATTATCTATGAGGACCAACAAATTTAAACTGCCATGAATAATTTTGGTATAGACAAAATTTTTGATCAGAAGAGCAAATCAGATACCAACTGAGTGGAATCATCTTTATCCAGAACAGTGTTTCTTTCAGAAAATTTTACCAGAGGAGGCAATCGGAAGACCCGGGGGGGCAACTTTGAACTTTGGACATGTGCATTTTTTGCTTGTGAAGCAGAAAACAATAACTGAATTTAGGTTCCTCAATTTTCCCCCCGGGGGGGCACCTGTTCACCTCCGGGGGGGCACTGCCACCCCGAAAATGTACCTGAAAGAAACACTGATCAAGAATATTTGATTTCTGTTATGATAACTAGAAATGAAAAAAAAAATTTATTACTATCTTACTCCTTCAGAAACTAGAGGGCGGTTTGATAGCTGAAGCTCTACATCATCAGAGTTTTCACAGATGGCGCTCAGATACTTATATTCGACTATTAGGTCTACAAGGTCCAGAGCAAATTAAATTGGTTGTCTCTATTATGGGTGACCCATAATAAATGGGTGATCACTATTGGTGGTTGTTTTCGTTGAAGAAAATGCTTTTCCGAATCAAGAGGTATAGCGTGAGTTATGATTAATTTCACACGAACTATTAATTATAATTTGCAGTGAATTTTTTTGAAACCTGGAATAATTAAATTTCACATAACTTTCGTTATTGTGTTTTGAACACTAACACCTTTGAACTGCATCGAATATTCACCTGCGGAGGTTAGGAAATAAAAATCTGGGATCAATTCGAAGAATATTTAATCTTTTTCAAATAAACAAATAAAATAACATATTTGCGAAGTTATTAACAATAAAAATAGTCATTTTCTTCATTCAATTACAATAGGTACAATATAATGATATGATTAAGAAATATATTTACAAAGAACAACTCGTTTACGGACAATGTTATGTTAGTTTAAGTCGAAAGAGTCCAATATCAACATCACGAGCCAAGTCAATTCATTTTCTGACGAATACTGAAAACTGATAGGGTATCGAGCATTGCAGAAATAAAATCCCAGTTATTTTAGTGAGATAATAACAATCCAAAAGCGATAAATCAACGTTATCCGACCATTATAATTATTTGAAATAAATACAATATATATACAATAAAAATTTTCAGTTTGGTCGTATTCCAGATTCAGTTATCGCAACTATTAATCTATTATAACAGTTTTTGGCTTCAAAAATAAGTGACAAGAATATGAGATCTGAGTGTGCAACCGTTAACAATATCAGTTTTCATTCCTCTCTCAAATTTGAAAGGTTTGGCGAGTCCTTAGACTTTATACATAATATCACACATACAAGTCCACGTAATGAAAGTCGTGGTGACACAAATGTTCAGAAGAGACTAGGAATTAGAAGTCTACATTAACACAGCATTTATTTGGCTTCACTAGTATCTTTGGACACTAGGTCACTTAGGGGTGCATACTAGGTGATGAGCCTAACCTGGGACCATACAGTGAATACGGTGACAGGTATGGTGGTAACCCTGGATGCGATAAGGGAAAGCTAGACAATGGAGAAGTTGTTAAAGAAGGTGGTAATAACGGAGGTTTGGAATAGGGATGGAACCTCGCGGTTGCCAAAGGACTAAGAGGAGGTGTAGGGTATGTTCTGTGAAACAGAGGATGTGAAGGGGGTATTCCAGGATTACTTAGCATAGATAACGCACTGCTCGCTTCACTAACTGAACTATGAACACTTGTGTGAGTCCTCAGATGTGCTAAAAGTTCTTCGGAACTAGAAAATCGTTTTCCACAGTAGGCTGCATCACCAGAAATCCAATTACAAACATATGGCAGGTGTGAAGCCGCCGCCAAAGCAGCAAGTTGGGCATGTGCATATGCAGCGGCTGCTTGACTATGTCCAAGATAAGCGGATGAAGTTGGCACTTTGGCATGATCACATTGGGCACAACCAGCAGGGCAAACACTAGTTTTAACACTTCCTACACTTGACGGTGTTAATAAATGAGAGTTCACGCTACACCCTGTACAGTAAGGGTCACGACACACTGAATCTGCTGTTTTAAGTCTGCCATAACTTAGATAAGGATTCAAACCACTGTTTTTCATGGCATGGTGTTGAGACATCAAACTACTAGTCATGAAATCTACTGGTAGGCCTGGTAGTCCCGGGAAACCTGCGGGATATCCTGTTAGATACGGTGAGGAAACTGGCACTCCAGGTCTGAATGTTCCTAATGGAAGATCCTTTATGGCAGGATCAGACGAAGAAGTGAGGATGTTAGGAGTGAAGGCTGTCTTAGAAGCGCTTGATGATGGTGTCCTTGGACTGCATCTTTCATTGTCCTTTTCTGGGGAAGCTGAATTTCTGTCGCTTCCATTTTGAGTTTCGCTAGCTGGAGTTTTCCTCTCTGAAGACGAAGGGGGTCTGGGAGATGATGCGCTGTTTGTACTTGCACAACGATTACTACCGTTTTTGGACGCTACTGGAGTTCTGACTCTGCTTCCACTTGAAGCCGTACTGGATCTATCTTCTGGAGATCTGGATTTTTCCCTAGATGGACAGGAGCTTTCGTAAGATTTGAAACTAAGCTTGTGATGATTGTCCACATTCGAGGAGTTGTTCGATTTATCTTTGGAGGTTTCGGATTTGCTGCTTTTATTCGTTTTATCAGCACTCTGCATAAGCTTCGCATTTGGCGCATCTGCTCCAATTTGACTGCAAGTTTGGGCTAAAAGAGCCAGTGGACTTTTTTTCGCATCCAGCTGTAACAAAAAACAATATAAGTGAATGGTTCTGGGAAATTGTGATAAATCCGCAAAAAAATTCGTTATAAAGAAATTTCGTTATACAGACAATTTGTTTCTATAGTTCGCAATGTCGCGGTCGACTACACTGATAAATTTAAGTTTATCATTCAAACTTGAGCACTTCCTTTTAGACGTTTTCGCCCAACTTTGACACTAGCCTAATGGTTAGATTGAAACCAAACAGCCACAGGTGTATTTAAAAGATCTCTCTGCGCTCCGTAATAATTTAGTTTAAGGTAGGGATTCATTACATACGCCCCTCGATACGCCCGGAAAAATTTCGGAGAAAACTCACCCTTATACCTTCTTACTAATACCAATTCAAAGAGTGACGTTCTTTGAATTTTTCGTTATAGAGAAGATTTACTTCGTTTTAGGTGGTGTTTTTAACATGGAATTTGGATTCAAGGTGCTGTGTTCTGTACGAAATTCGTTATACGGAGAAATTCAGTTGTTCGTTATAGGGAAGTTCCACTGTATTATTATCTTTTGAGGGAAATATTTGGAATTATTGATCCTATGTAGGTAATAAAAAATTATGATCATCATTCGATCTAAGAATGACTGCAATGAAAAATTCGAATTGTACGTCTTTTCGACGATGGCGATAATGTAAGTTTTGATCAAATTCTGTGAAATATGTCTGAAGCTCTATCTACTGAAATTATTCACATTTCAAGAGAAAAACTTTGATGAAAATACACTATATAAATCAGGAAATTCAAAAGACTAGGAAAGAATATACTGAGGAATTTAAAAAATGCCACAATAATTACAGTGGCAAATTAATCTGTAATTGTCTACAAAATCTTCAACACTTCAGAGAAATGTTGGAAAAATAATGCGTTCAAAAATAAGAGATATCAAAATGATACAACTAAGTTCAAGTGACAATATGAATGTGTTTTTGCCACCGAAAAAAAGGCTATAAATACATATAAGACATTTTTTCAACCTACCGTTGTTGGAAGGGGCGTTAAATATTCCGGCCTAAGGTACTGATTGCTGGCAGAAGTCAACATATTGAAAGATAAAATAAAAATCCAAATAGACACTACTTAAACAAATATCACATAAACGTTTCACAGTACCGAAAATGTACAAATCGAGTAGTCGTTCTCAAATTGTCAGTTCATTTCTGATAGCGTAAAAACAACCTATCTCTGGCACGTCGAAAGCTTTACTGTTTATCCGGATTCACATTGCCTTCTCCCCACCGTGAAGTCACTTGCCATGCGGCAAATCTTGCCGTCTCCCTCTCTCTCACTAAATTCTCGACTTCGTGATGCGTGACGTCACGGAATTTGTTCCTTTTCCCCCACCCATCTTGCCTTGTCACTTATGTGAGATTTGACACCCTCTGAGACCACAGATCGGCCTGCTATTACATGCTCTTGTTTACTTGCCGCAATTTCGCTACGTTTCGCCTTTTAAACGGCTTCGCCGGGTGATGAAATTGGCAGCCTGTAGGCAGACACAGGCTTTGAAAGTTTATGGGGGTTGATGAATACTTTATGAGTTTCTTACTTTGTGCGAGAATGAGGAACGGAGGGAAATATGCATATTTTGCTGCTTGGCGATGCTTTGATCGTTAGTTCAGTCGAGTTTTTATTGACAGTTTCTTTTCGGCTTTCATTGCAGTACCGACTTTCGGTCGTTGGAATATTTCGATGCTTTATGGGATTTGCTTGAACAAAACCCACTAATCTGTCGAAATTTATGTCTTATTTTGTGAATTGATAGAAAGTTTTCATTTTTTCCAAATATGCCGGGTGTCCCCCCCCACTGACGCGATGGTCATTTTGAGGGTGTAAATGATGATATTTTATTTTGAGAGTATTTTTTGTGGTTAGAGTAGGGTAACACAATTTAAAATTATTTTCATATATACAGGGTCTTCCAATACAAAGTTACAGACCAAAGTTACCCTTTTTTAAATATGAGACCCTATATTTGACCAGAAACGCAAGCTCAAATAATGATTTACGAGAAAATCTCGAAAAATTCAAAATATGGAGTCATTATAAATAGTAATTTATGAAGGAACCAGTTACGCAAGTGATACAAACAATTTTTTTTGAGCAGACATATTGCTAGTCCCATAAAGACAAATATATTGAATTCTGCCCAATAAACACACAAACGTATACTTAACGTTTATTTGCAGTGACTGAAGTTGATTCAACGTTGTACGTTGAATTTTCTACGTTACATCCGAAACAGAAATTCAACCAAACGTTGATTCTACATATACTATACGTTTACGATTCAACTGATTGATTTATCCCCCGTTAGGAAACGTGTATTCATTACAATTTTTCAAAAGTTTTTTCAAGGTGAGCTCAGTAACATTAAATGAACGTTGAATGAGTCAATTTCTTCAACTTAGCCGTTGACCAACTTTTATTCTACTTACTCTTTTGATCTTATCAATTTACCATGATGCACCTAAAATTCAACCAAACGTTGACTCTACATATAATATACGAACACAATTCAACGGGTTGATTTATCCACTTCAACCTATATATCTTACGTTTTTTCGAAGTGAGCTTAGTAACAATCAATAAACGTTGAATGATTCACTCTTTATCAACTTTGAAGTACCTATACCGACTTTCATTCTACTCAAGATTCATCCAATTTTGGAATCCATTCGATGATCAGTATGTAGACAATACGTTCAATCACGGTATTTTAATAATAGGGAGAGGCTTGCAACGTTAAATCAACCTTTAATCAACGTGTGATAAAAACGTTACGTATTTCTTAACGACATTTGACCGTTTTTTCAACGATGAAACATAGTGACGTTAACTAAAAAATACAACGTGTTTTAATCGTTACTGTGTTTATTGGGTGGAATGTACAGAGTGATCATAATTAATTCTCAAACCTCTTCTAATGAAACTGGAGACATTTGCTGATCGTAGGTTGAGGGAAGACATGATAAACACATTTAGAGTCGTGAGAGGATTTTTGGAATAGATATGTCTTCGTTGTTTTCACTGAATATCAAACACTTGAGGGGACATAATTAAAAACTAGCTAGAGAACAGTTTTTACAAGAAGCAGACAAAATTCTTAAGGAACACGTAGGACGGGTAAATATGGCAAATCGAAACTAATCAAGAAAAGAATTGAAATAATCATTTTTTACCTGTACAAACCAACTTTGCCTTCACGTTTGACCTCTGCAACGTCCATCTTCGAAAAATAATCCGTTAGTTAGTTCAGGCTAATTCAGAGTGAGTAAGTATTTATTTATTAGTGTGTATTGTTTTGGCACTTGAACAACCACAATAATGGGTATAATTTTCAGGTACCTGTGTACATTTACAACCTCTTTCAGGGCGATTCTTCACTTTGACGCTTTTACATATTTACCGCCGCTTTGAAATCTGCCGAAAAAAGGAGGCGTAGGTATCTACCTGGTAATCCTAATCTTAATTTCAACCGAATTACACTTTTTATTTGTATTTGACGATTTGCTATTTTGCCCATATATTATGAACATAGAGCAATCACAGTCAACATGCATATTTTCCGAAAAATTTTAAACTCAAAATTTAATTAATCTGTAATTTGACATTAAAAAACTATCTAGTATTGAATGTCCTTGTATCTGGGAAGTTTATTATAGGGGAATAAAACACTTTTCCAGATAAAAAACTTAAGTGATTTTATTGACTCAACATGTTTCGAGCTAAAATAGATATGAAATGAGTTGATTTTAAGTCAGTTTTTTTAAAAAAATAATAAATACATAAAACAGCGACATAACAAATCGAAAAATTGAAAATATTGAAAAAAGGCAGAATGTCATCCGAATAAACTTACAGGTTTACTCTGGTGACATTCTGCCTTTTTTCAATTTTTCAAATTTTTCGATTTGATATAATTCTGTTTTTTGTATTTATTATTTTTTGAAAAACTGACTTAAAATCAACTCATTTTATATCTATTTTAATTGTTTTAACTTTTCCTTCTTTGTCTTTGTTTTTAAAGGTAGGTAATTTATTTAATTTAATTTTTATGTTTTATATTAGACTTTGCTGTCGTTCCTCAATTGGTTTTCTGTTTTTAGCTTCAATTTTGTGTTTTCCTCCTGCAGGTGAGCTTCCTATTGTTCGAAACATGTTGAGTCATTAAAATCACTCAAGTTTTTTATCTGGAAAAGCTATACCGTTAATAGTGAAAAATAACATCAGGCCAATGACCACCACGACCACGCTTACAGGACCATATCCTTTTAATGAAATTTTACATAACCAAATCGCAAAGTGGCTGCGCCTCGGGCTGCGCTATGTCCTCGATAGCCTCACGAATTCCATCTTTGAGGTCTTGAATCGACGCTGGGTTATTGGCGTAGACCTCCTCTTTCACGTTGCCCTAAAGGAAGAAGTCGCAATGTGTTAAATCACAAGATCTCGGTGGCCAATTGTGATCACCTCTTCGAGAGATAACACGACCCGGAAACTTTTCCCGCAAAAGATCAATGGTTTCGTTGCTTGTATGGCACGTAGCGCCGTCTTGTTGAAAGTAAACGGTGTCCAGATCAATACTATCCAACTTCGGCCATAAAAAATCATTAATCATCTCTCGATAGCGCAATGCATTCACCGTAACTGTTGCTTCAGACTGATTTTCGAAAAAGTAAGGTCCAATGACTCCGCCGGACCAAAAACCGCACCAAACAGTCACACGTTGAGGATAGAGAAGCTTTTCAACAATAACTCTTGGGTTTTCTGAGCCCAGATGCGACAATTTTGCCTGTTGACGAAGCCCCCGAGGTGGAAATGGGCCTAATCACTCAAGATGATTTTTCGAAGGAATTCCGGATCATTTTCGTGCATTTCAACGACCCAATCAGCAAAGAGACGACGTTGTTGCTGATCGACCGGCTTGAGTTCTCGTGTTAACTGAACTTTATAAGCCTTAACACCAAATATTTATGCAAGTTACGGTGTCATGGCGTTTGTGGAATGTCTAATTCCAAAGAACGACGAGAAATGGAAAAACCTGGGTTTTCTTCAACACTTTCGGCTACAGCAGCAATATTCTCGTCTGTTCTTGAGCGACGTTCACGTGTTTTATTCTTCACATCACAAACTTGTCCCAACAGCTCGAATTTTTTCATCAATTTCTTTATTGCGGCCCGACAAGGTGCTTCACGCCGACCCAACAATGTTCGAGTTTTACGAACCGTCTCTGCCAAATTTTCACCATTTTTATAGAGAATTTTAATAAATGCAATGCGTTCTTGAAGCGTGTATCGTTCCATTTTTATTGATAGCGTAGTTTCAACTTGTCAAATGTCAAAAAATGACAGCTTCAAACGTGATATATACCAAAATAGCTGGAAATTCAAAATAACACCTGTTATTGGAAAACCCCCTTCACGATTCACCCATTGAGTCTTTAGAATCCTTCTATACAGCCACATTTCAAAATATGTCCGTTTCTTCATTGAAGTCTCGTCTCGCTTTATTCGATTGCCGAATATATGAACAAAAAGATAAACTATTATCTACTATCGGAACCATTAACTTGTGGCTGTTATTGCCTTCTGTGGCTGCGCATGTGGCTGAACAGACCAATTCTTGAAGATATATTTCTTCCACACTCCACACAGAGGTAGTTTTCTCCAGAGAGATTTCGACGTGGCCTGTCTGGTTGGTCCTTCTCCGCCCAATACAGCAAGGCCGAAAACACATAACAACGGAGGAGTAGAACTTCAGTTGTCATGAAATGATTTTCAAGGACAGATGATATCCTGAAAAACACTTTCCTCGCCTGATATTACGCAATTCCCGAAAAATTCGAGATATCTGGAAATTATTCATATTTGAAGTCATCCATACAATCAAAGACAATGAATTCTATCTTGGCATCATCATTGGACGTTTTCAAAGGAACAGACAGAAACCGTACAAACCAAGACTGTATTGAATAACCCAATAAACAGCGATAAAACCAGCATCTCGTCAATCTTCAAAGACACGAAATCCAACAAAAAGTCCCCATTAATTTTAACGTAAACTGTTTGTCGTTCCATGTGTTTTCGTTGAATCCTTCAAACGTCAAATACTAATACGCCGTCGATGAGAGATCGCAGACAGCTGTTTCTTTGGCGGCGTATAATTGTTTGTTTTCGAAAATGCGTGACTGAAAGGAGTTTCGTTTTAAGGACCAGCGATTTGTTTGGTTTCAGGCTGGTTTTAACGTCGATCTGCAGTTTAACACCACATGGACTTCCGAGAACCGTATATCACGGGTCGCGGCCGTAAAGATACGGCTTGTCTGACATAAATTATGCCCGTCTAGCTTGATAGTTTCAACGCGGCTGTAGCCACGAAAGTGCTTTTCTCAATTTCGACTAAATGGCACTGCTGTACCCATAAATGCCCTATAAACCTACGAGTCTATGGTATAGGCAACTTATTTCTTTTTATGCTTTCTGGAATAGTAAAAACTATACGGCTGTCTTATCATCTTTTTTCAGTTGAAATTCGAGAAAAGCATAGATTTAGTTAGTTGACAGTGAAAAGCACAAAACGGCCTATGTAGCAAATTCTTTTAATCCTGCGTTGCTTGAAAAAAGTTTTTTGTATCTCCTGATTAACACGAAGTAGAGTAGGATATTTCGTTTCATTATTCTTTATGCTAATAGCAATAACTACTATCAACTGACTGGATTTGTAAGACTTATGGTTTCCCGTTCAATTCTGGGGAGAAAAAGTTATGATCACTGTTCATTCCATTTCATCGTATGTTCCATAGAGTGAATTTTCTAAGATATTGTTTATGCTCAAAATTGGTTTTGACAGAAGAAAAAAGATTTTTTATGATTCTTACTTCAATTTTCAGTTTTAGAAGAGTTCGTTTTTTTCATAATGTAATGTTATTAAAAATCCTATTAACTACACCGCGCAAAAACATTAACGCACATTCTGAAAATCTCAATTTTAATGAAAGTAACACATTGACTTTATAACTTATTTTTATGTTCTCTCGGGAAGATTTTGAACGAAACAAGATACATTAAATGGAAGAAAAATTCAGGATTTCACCGAATCTTATGTGAAAGAAGACAAAGAAACAAATAAAATACTGGAATGCTGATAAGTGATTCAATACTTGGTATTTCCACCCCTTGTGTTGATTACAGCTTCAAAACGACGGTTCATACTCAAAATGTTCTGATGTAATCCTTCCCAGATTTCTCTGAGTTGGATTCCCAAGTCATTAAGAGTAGCTGGATGATTTTCTGAACTTCTCAGCCTTCTATTGAGGTTGTCCCAAACCTGATCAATCGGATTGAGATCTGGACTTCTTGCTGGCCATTCCATTCGAGAGACTTCAACCTCTTCAAGGTACTCCTGAACGATGCGCGCACGTGTGGCCTGGCATTATCGTCCATATAAAAATGAAATTTTCACCAATATATGGGGCAACTGGCACTACATGCTCTTCAAGAATGTTCTTTATATACCTATCAGCATTCAAAGCTCCATTATCAACGACCACTAGGTCTGTGCGAGCAGTCAAAGATATTCCACTCCATACCATAATCGATCCTCCCCCGAAACCAGTTGTATTCAGGAAATTGCACTGAGCATATCTGTCATATGGACGTCTGATTACAAGGGACCGTCGATCACAATGGTAGAGGCAGAATCTAGACTCATATGTGAAGAGAACTCTTTTCCAATCAGCCTCTTCCCAATAGATATGCTCTCTCACAAAATCCAAACGCGCCCTTCGATGGGCTAGGGTAAGAGCTGGGCCTCTTGCCGCGACACTAGGCCTAAAGTCATATTCTCTGAGGCGATCTCCTATTGTCTGAGTGCTATTTTGCACCCCATGAGTTTGCTCAAGCTGATTTTGAAGGAGGCGAGCGGTTGCAAACCGTTGTCTCAAAGAAAAAACTCTCAAGTAACGTTATTGAATGGCAGTTGTTACCCGTGGTCTACCCTGTCCGTCTTCGGACATTCATGCCTGTCTCCCTGAATCGCTGCTACATTCTGGACACACTTGTATGGGAGACTCTTAACCTTTCTGCAATTCTTGTGTATGTCCACCCTTCTTCTCGCAAAACTACCGCTTGGTCACGTTCCTCTTGGGTCAAATTGCGTTTTTCGCGTTGCATAGCGATCGAGTGTAGAAAATCAAACGAAAGAAAAACTATTGAACTATTGAATTGATCGAGAACAACTGATTTCAGAATGGAGCCAATACATTCAAAATCTGATAATCTCATCTTTTTTTATTCCTGCTGAAAAAAACATCTGTATTGAAGAAAAACGTTGAAAGTGGATAACATATGCATGCATAATTCTGATAAAATAATTATCATTAAGAACACCTTCAGTTGTAGAATAAAATTGAGATTTCCATAATGTGCAATATGGGACAGAGGACAATTATTGGGACACATCTATTTTCACAATAGTTATTCAGGTAAAACCTCCCTGTTCTTTTACATCGAGGTTATTTGTATTCGATGAGGTTGTTACGAGCAGGTCATCATTCTGAACACAAGTGTGCACCCCAACATAAAGATTTCTATCTATAACTGCCCGAAGCATCTGTGGTCACTACATCCAAATTTTATCATTCAATAATTCACTAGTTACCCTCAACACCAATCATGCCTCCATCTAATCAGTCGAAACGACAGGACAGAATGGAGAACCATCCGTTACCCCCGTCATTAAACCAATCAGAATGAATAAATCACAGTAGATTAGAGCAGTGGATAGCGACTCCAACGTCAGCCCAGGAAGACGCATTGCCTGTGGGCCAAACACTCGGTCAAATCGCAAAAAGGGCCGTAGTTGTCGCGCACTGCCAGTATTGCTCTCTGGAGACCACTCCGATAATCTACTATATGGTGTTCTATATATTTGCTCGGTGATCCCTCCCCTGCCTGTTCGAGACTAATGCCAAGGGATTCAGGTCCACAGGAAGGGTCAGTTGGTAATTGAACTCGTAGACGATTACCTCATCTCTGGGAAACCTCCATTTTTGGTCTAGCCCGTGGAGAGTTGAAAAAGATTAGGTGTGCTTTTCGTTTTGATTTGTCAGTTTTCTTTTCATTCGTGACGTTTTCTTTCAAATTGTACTCCTCCAGAGGAACATACGGGTTGAGCTTTGAAACTTTCGTTCAGAGTAGTATTAACTAGATACTCCAAAAGTTGAGCAAATTCATTAGGAATGATGAAGTTTTGGGAATTCTAATCCCTACTTCAGGCTGAAAAATATATACGTATAGTCCGTTCACGAAAGGTTCAGCCGTCGGTTGACCATGGAAACTTGGCATATTCCACTGTGTATATTGAAATTTTAGGTTATGTTGTTTATTTTCTTGTCAGATTGATACGCAATGTTGTCAATATTGCATAGAGTTCTCTGATAACTGGCAAGCTCGTCGGACGAGGCCGGGTTCATTCGGCAACGTTGACTTTATTTTACATTATGACAGCAAATACTGACAACTTCAGATAAATAAACAAACGCCTACTATGCTCTCAAACTTTCGTGAACGGACTATACAGGGTTTTCCCTTTAAGTTGGCCTATCAGACGTTCTTGGAGAACTAGTGAATATTTCGTTCTGAAATTTTAGGTGTAGCCTTGAGGGTGAAGGAACTCTTCGCCTGAAATATTTTCAAGTCGACAGTGTTGCCACGTCTACCTCAAACACATATCTACTTTCTTATTTCAAATTGAACTACCTATATTTTCATTTATGTATCGATTTAATTCCATATTTGCAGTATAATCTACTGACAAATTTCTCTGCTGAGCACTGTTGCCAAGTTATGCACAAATTCCTGAAATTTTGGACATCGGCATTGCCAGTTTGAAAATGCAATATCTCGAATATTTTTATGCGAAGGGAATCAAACTCAGCAGTCTCATAGTAGAGAATACATGCATTTATGTGGTATATCAGTATTTTGGTACATAGTAAGATTTTTCGAAGATATTGCTCCGATAATCTACTATATGGTGTTCTATATATTTGCTCGGTGATCCCTCCCCTGTCTGTTCGAGACTAATGCCAAGGGATTCAGGTCCACAGGAAGGGTCAGTTGGTAATTGAACTCGTAGACGATTACCTCATCTCTGGGAAACCTCCATTTTTGGTCTAGCCCGTGGAGACTTGAAAAAGATTGGGTGTCCTTTTTGTTTTGATTTGTCAGTTTTCTTTTCATTCGTGACGTTTTCTATCAAATTGTACTCCTCTAGAGGAACATACGGCTTGAGATTTGAAATTCTCCTTCAGTTAACTAGATATTCCAAAAATTGAGCAAATTTATTAGAAATGATGAAGTTTTGGGAATTCTATTCCCTTCATCAGGATGAAAAATATATACATACATTGTGTTCCTTTTAAGTTGGCCTATCAGACGTTTGAGGAGAACTAGTAAATATTTCGTTCTGAAATTTGATGTGGAGCCTTGAGGATGAAGGAACTCTTGGCCTAAAATATTTTCAAGTTGACAGCATTGCCACGTCTATCTCAAACACATAAGTATCTACTTTCTTATTTCAAATGGAGCTACCTACATTTTCATTTATGTATGGATTCTATACCAAATTCGCAGTATAACCTACTAAATAAAAACTTTCTCTGCTATGCACTGTTGCCAAGTTATGCCCAAATTCCTGAAATTTTGGACATCTGCATTGCCAGTTTGAAAATGCAATATCTCGATTATTTTTATGCGAACGGAACTAAACTCAGCAGTCTCATAGTAGAGAATCCATGCATTCATGTGGTACATTCAGTATTTTGATACGTCGTAAGGTTTTTCGTAGATATTGCTCAGAAAATGTGGTCAGTTGGTATTTGAACTCGTAGACGATTACCTCATCTCTGGGAAACCTCCATTTCTGGTCTAACCCGTGGAGACTTGAAAAAGATTAGGTGTGCTTTTCGTTTTGATTTGTCAGTTTTCCTTTCATTTGTGACATTTTCTTTCAAATTGTACTCCTCCAGAGGAACATACCGTTGAGCTTTGAAATTCTCCTTCAGCGTAGTTTTAACTAGATACTCCAAAAGTTAAGAAAATTTATTAGGAAAGATGAAGTTTTGGGAATTCTATTCCCTTCTTCAGGCTGTAAAATATATACATACAGGGTTTTCCTTTTAAGTTGGCCTATTAAACGTTTTTGGAGAACTAGTGAATATTTCGTTCTGAAATTTTAGGTGGAGCCTTGAGGATAAAGGAACTCTTCGCCTAAAATATTTTCAAGTAGACAGCATTGCCACGTCTATCTCAAACACATATCTACTTTCTTATTTCAAATGGAGCTACCTACATTTTCATTTATGTATGGATTCAATACCAAATTCGCAGTATAACCTACTAAAAAAAATTCTCTGCTATGCACTGTTGCCAAGTTATGCATAAATTCCTGAAATTTTGGACATCTGCATAGCCAGTGTGAAAATGCAATATCTCGATTATTTTTTATGCGAACTGAACCAAACTCAGCAGTCTCATAATATAGAATCCATGCATTTATGTGGTACATTCAGTATTTTGGTACATCGTAAGGTTTTTCGAAGATATTGCTCCGAAAATGTGGAACTTCGAATTGAAATATTTCAAAATTTTCAAAAGGCAACCCGATATTTATTTTACGGCTTTCGATTCTCAATAGAAAATGAATGGCAGACTCTTTTACACTATTTATTTATTTTGGGTAGTTTTCGAATGAGATGAAAAATACTGACATTTTTCAGTAAGTATCTAGCAGAGAAGTACTCTGATTAGCAGATAATCCTCCCAGAATATATTTCAATCGATATCTAATAAGAAATGTATTTGAACCTCAAATACAAACAGTCGCAGACAACTGGGACTGTTTTCCGATCGTTGTGATGACAACCTGGGTCATTCTTTTCATGATCATCTTTCAGTCGCTCCAGAAATCGTTTTGTGCTAGAATTAATTTATTTCGTCTTGGAAGTCTTCAACTGTGTTGAGCTGCACAGATGACCAGGAGATGAAATCTCGACACAAACTATAATACGTGTCGCTAGATAGCCGAAAAAAGCAATAAGAGCTGATTTGTTCATGCGATAATGCTCCCAAAACTCAATTTTGTTCCTGATTACACGGTTCACCGGAAAAAGTGGCCAAATTGGGCGCCAGGTGTCTGACATAAAAAAATAATAATTGGTTTTCGCAAGGCAAAATGGGGTGGCGCTCCTCATATAATGGTGCTGCTCTCACAATGTTGTAATATACGAGCGCGTAAGTGAACGACAATGCCTTTCAAAAGGAGGACGGCCATTCTCTGTTGAGGTTCATAATAGAATATAACCGGCTTATTTATTAGGGTGCCATAAAGTACAACCAGGCATTTATTATCTATAGTGCTGGATGCCGTCAGTTTACGCGAACCAAATTTATAGGATCGTCTCTGCTTCCCTCACTGCTGCGATCAAGCCAGCCGTGACTCCATAATTCATATTATATGGTCTTTCAATTTTTCTGTAATAAATATGTTTTCTGAATGGCTGAAAGAAACAACAGAAGGGGGGCTGTTTTGGTTGCGCAACGGGAAGTCGTTCTACTTGTTTGGTTGCAGAATGTATTGGTTTCGGGATTTTAATTCGTGTCAGTTCCATATCATATACAGTGTGTTCCCTTTCCTGATTTCTGGCGAAATGTAACTTTTTAAACAATTAAATTCCCATTTCCATCCATATTTCAGGATGAATACATTTTCGACGTTTTGTCAGGGGTTCCACCAAACTCAGATCACGTTGAGTGTTTTGTATTTCATTTTATTTTGGATATAAGCTAAACATTACATGAAGATTTCATGTCCACTGTTTGCCTTGTTTGTATTAGCAATTGCGCCTTGGAATTGATTGGAATTCGATATGGTGTTACATTATGTTTAATTTATATAAGTAGAAAGCAAGATTCAGTAATTGTTATTAGCAATACCGGCAATCTAACTTCGTATTCATCGTCCGATATTTCTGTATCCAGGTTCAGGAGAGGGATATTTGTATCATTATTTCAGGGAGAGAGCTCTGGTCAGTTATAATACTGAATATTTTCTTCCTGTCAAAAATTTATGTGAATGTAGTCCGTTCACGAAAGTTTGAGTGTATAGTAGGCGTTTGTTTATTTATCTGAAATTGGCATTATTTGCTGTCATAACGTTGCCGAATGTACCCGGCCTTGTCCGACGAGCTTTCAAGTTATCAGAGAACTCTATGTTATATTGACAACATTGCGTATCAATCTGACAAGAAAATGAACAACATAACCTAAAATTTTAATATACACAGTGGAATATCCAACTTGTCATGGCCAACCGACGGCTCAACCTTTCGTGGACTTTAATAATAATAATAATAATGGTCTTTATTATTGTGCATAAATGTTACACAGTATATCGCTTAAGGTGAAGTTTAGTTGTCACAAGACATAATTGCAATATAAAAACCGAAAAAGCCAGCGATTATTGCACTTTTCAGCGATTATTGCATGTTTTCACGTGCCTTTGTTATTGAAAAAAGACATTCGGTAATTTTAATTTATGGAGAAGGAGCTGTCTATCTTTAGTGACGGACTGTCTCAAAACATGAAAATGAATTCCTACCGTTTCTTGACAACATGCTGTCCTGTAAAATTATAGATAACTTTGATTCACTTGTGCAATTACTACAGATTAGTTTTCCCCCAAATCGTAGATTAAGCTATTATAAAGTGCCTCAAATCATTCAGAGTTGGTCTTTGCACTGATGAGGCCAAAACTTTGAAGCAGCTCCCTCTAGAAACCCTGAATGGCATTACCTCTTTATAGATTTTCTGAAGATGCGTATAATTAATTTCGGTGTCTGAGCTTACATATCTGTTGATATTCACTTTCGAACATGATTCTCTACTCAATTCATGGTATTAAATTATCTCGAAATTAGCCACGCTCTTCCTATTTTCACAGTCTTTATTTTCCGCAGTAATAAGCAGATGCCTGAGGTAGAGGTTTTTAAAGAACCTACATGCCCACGGTTTCTGAAAAAAAAACAATCTATTTTCTGGAAATGAGATCTTTATATTCCGATATTTCAACTGCAATATATCTGCTAGAAAATCTTCGTTCGTTACTTCATGGAGTAAGTATGCGAAAAATAGGAAAAATCTAAATTTATCGATTATTTATTTTTGATCAGTTCTTATTATTCTACAACTGAATCCAGATTTAACAAACTCTATCACCAGCTTTTTTGCAAACAATTGCCTAGCACGCACGCCTATGCATCCCACGAATCATGTCATTAATGACATTTTCATATTTTTTCATTCTTCCTGAAAAGCTCAATTGTATTCATGTCTGGAAGAATTCAAGAATGTTTTGAATTCTCCGTATGCGGTGTGGCGAGGCATTATCTTCCTGACAAAAGAAAATAACCCCAAATTCGATTCACAGAGAAAAAATTTTTTTTTTAGAAATGTTTTCTACGTAGATTGCATCAGTAATTGTTCTTTCAACGATAAACAGGGATACGGCGGTCTTACATTATACCCCCAGTATATTTCTGAATTAACTTGACAGGGCTCAACTTCCGCTGAGACATTGAGTCGCTCTAGTCTGCCTGGATCTCTGAAAACCATATCCTTTTTCACTATCAATTTATAAACCGAATCGTGACTCACCAAAAAAAAAAAATACGTTGCGCCATTGGGGCAGGAGCAAGTAATCCTGGTGTTCTGGTGCCGTATTCTCGACAAGTGATCTTTTTGCAGGTAAAAGAAGGACTCGCGCAATGAAGTTCGTATACGCTTCCAATAGATGCTTCCGTCGTATTTGAGTTCTGACCTTGCACGAGAACAAAATATTCGTCATTTCGAATTCATCTAAATAACGTCATAATCACTGTCCCCTTTTCTCCCAGAAAACACCCCTTTTTAATATGTATATCCGTTCATAGAAACGAGTTGATGTTTCAACTCGCTGTTAGTATGCTAAATGTGGGTTCAAAGTTCACCGCATTCCAACAAAGACATGCACTTTGGAACGTAACCCCAAATCTCTCGACTTGGGGTGCTTCGTCCAGACCGGAATAACCCCTCTTCAGGGTTGACAGCTGTGACAATACCGCCCTGACAGATACGAACCTCGTGTTATTACGTAACTTGCCCCGGTTGTCTGATCGGCGGAATACAGCCATTACAATGAATGGAGTGACGACAATTTCCGAAGGATTCACTCAGGCAGTGCTGGAGAGTGAAGGGGTTAATCATTTTTATGCATTTATTCGCACGATACGAAAAGGGGTTGTTCATAGCCCAGATTGTATTTTTGTTAACAAATTAACTATAACAGAAGGAAACAGCATTTCTATTGTTAAACATTTTCTGACTAATATTTAACTAAGCCCGTTCGGCATTGACCTCCGCGAGTCGACGGATTTTTAGTCACGTGACCACAGATCGTACAGATCATAAACAAACTAATAAAATAGATGAGCCACTCGTATATTCCGCGACATCTGTCGGAGGAGGAGACTAATACACGAAAAAATTATTTTCAATTTGATAGTTTGATGTCGTTGCATTCATGGAAATCCTATCGAGAAAATAGTAAGTATGTAAAATCATTATTATCAAAAAACCTTTGAATTTTCAACTGACACAAGGAGTGGTTTGACACGTTCTTTTTGAAATGTAATAAATTTCGATATGCCTGCAAGAGTGAAGACTGTCTTATTGGATGTGAAATCGAGATGCAAGAAGGTAATTATAAAATTTACATGTATATGTATTCTGTTAACTATAAGAATTGAGATACTCGTAGTTTTCAAAAAAGTTTTTCATGTTTTGAATAAGTTTAGTCGGTAAATACTCATATTTTGTATTATTGAATTCATTATTTTAGTTTTTGAGAATGTTTTCAATGCAATTATTAGTTTATTGATTAGATATTTATGAAATAAATCTGTATTTTCAATTGGTGATACCTATTTCAGTTAATAAATTTTTATTCTATCCAGAATTTGATTATTGATCCTCATTTCTCGATTCCAAAAGAAAATCAGATGAAAGTTCGTTGCAGGTATTATTTTCATGAAAATAAATTTCCTCACTCATCGATAACTTGCACGAATCCATTTCTGATTTCCTTTGGAAATTGAATTTCAAAAAACTTTTTGGCTCTTGTATATGGGTGTACCTACCTATTCAAAAGGTGCACTACAGAATTCTTTTTGAGGCAGCTTTACGATACAGATTCCTTTTTCAATTGAGCTTTTTTACGAATCAGTAATGTTGTACAAAAAAAGATGGCGTTGAAGCTTGTTCTACTAGTGTCTCATCTATTCTCCGTTTAGTTAGTCTATGGTACAGATTCATCTGTAATATCTGGGAATAAACGAACGGTACAGAGCATCTGCCACAGAACATACTGCTCTGTTCTACTTTCATAGATTATGAGATTTCAAAGATCACTATTTTGGGAAATATGCTCATCTTTTAACGATACTTCCACCCTTTTCGTAGCTCTACCGTAAAATCTCAATTAAATAATTAGGTGCAAGGGCACTGAATGCAAAGGAAACGAGAAATGCAATATCCCCTTCTGGTCGTTCCTAACTACGATAGCTATATCGACTACTCGTCGAATGAAATCAAACGAGAAGAAAAACCTTTATTTTTGTGCATAATAAACTTTACAACGAAGGGACGGCATTCTTTCCAAATGCCTATGATCCACTTAAATAGCAAGTTCCGTTCAGTATTATCCATACTAATATTATAAATGCGAAAGTAACTCTGTCTGATGTCTGTCTGTCTGTCTGTCTGTTACTCTTTCACGCCTAAACGGCTGAACGAATTTTGATGAAATTTGGTCTGGTGATAGATGATAACCCAGAAATGGTCATAGACTATGAAAAATCACGCCATCGTTCTTTGGGGGTAGGCAGTAGGCAGATAACTAAATTGAGTTAGTGATTTTTAGTCGTTTTTGTTGGGACTTTTGCTCTTTCACGTCTAAACGGCTGAACAGATTTTGATGAAATTTTGTAAGGTAATAGATGGTTACCTAAGAACGGATATAAGATCAAAATGATCACGTCATCGTACTTAGGGGGTAGGAAGTAGGCAGAAAACTGAATTGAGTTAGTGATTTTTTTTTATGGTTTTTGATGAAATTTAGTAAGGTGATAGATAGTAACCTAGACAAAGATATGAGCTATTAATATTCATGCTATCGTACTGAAAGCGTAGGCAGTAGGCAGAAAACTAATTAAGTTAGTAATTTTTAATCGTTTGTTTTAAAAGTTTACCTCATTCACACCTCAACGTCTGAACGGATTTTTAAAAGACTTGGTTAATATAAAGATAGAATCCTAGGCACGGACACAGGCTACTTTTTACGGCGGGAAAATACCTCATTCCCGCGGAAATCTGGCGTGATCGTGTCAAGAAGCGCATGACGCCATAGCTACTGAAATGATTTTGATGTTTTTTTTTTAACTGAGTGTTACTAAGACTTCAAGTTAGTATTTGATCACTTTTCTAACTTAGAGGATCGGTAGGTGCCATAATTTAGGGAATTTATGATAAAATTTTGATGCAACTGTCTTTATTTAACAGTTTTACTGGGATCGAAACTTAGCGACATTCCATCACACTACTTATAGGGTAGGGAGGTACAAAAATTCAGACTATTCAGACGTATGATTTAAGTGAATATTTTCGAAGATATTACCGTGCGAAGCCGGTGCGGGTCGCTAGTACAAAATATATACCTTGCGTTCTTGTTCACACTGAATGATATGATAATTTGGAGTTGGATATCCTGAGAGATATTGGTTTCATTATATTCTTTGATGAATTTTTCTTTTCAAATTTTTAATACACCTTGAAAATTTCAAATTTCAAGTGCTTCTTTTCGGAAGTTATTGTGTTTATGGCTTACAACCATTTTGACTCTGGACTTACCATGAACATTTCAAATTTTTAGCTTCTTTCATTTGACAGTCACAGTGAGAAATGTTTAAGACCACTCCCAGCTCAAACTCAGAGATTTATGAACATTTTAGCGAAACTGGTTGTTTCCCTAGGGACAACCAAGCATACTCAATAGACCAAAAAGAATTCATTTCAAATTGTTCTCAATACACTTCCACTTACCCTGCTTGAATTCATTACCCGGCCACCAACATACTACACTGCAATGAAAACAAAAACGAAAAAATATTATTTTTCACCCTCCGGGCAAATGTCAACCCCCGTGACAGTCCAATGTTTTTTCAGCTAATACTCACCCCAGTTGACAATGACAAATATTATTTTAATAATAGATCCATCATCTAGTCAATAAATTGTGGTGACACGAGAACTCCGACGAAGATGATGTATTTGTGCGGCTTGTTTCCTCCCTCTCCACCCTCCGCGTCACTTTTACCCTCTGTCAACGCCGCACGCATCAATCTTCATTGTCGTAAAGCAAGAGCTTGCCAGTGGCGGGGCATCAGTTGGAAGAAATTATATTCTGAAGACTCATTACGTCATTTCGTTATACAGAAAATTTGTTTCTATAATTGGCAATATCGCGGTCGACTTCACTGAAAAATTTGAGTTTATCATTCAAACTTAAGCACTTCCTTTCAGACATTTTCGCACAACTTTTCACACTGGCCTAATGGTTAGATTGAAACCAAACAGCCAGGGTTGTATTTAAAACTGTTTCAGGAGGATCTCTCTGCCCGCCGTAATGATTTAGTTTGAGGTCGGGATTTATTACGTGCGTCCGGAAAATTTTCGGAAAAAACTCACCCTTACACCTTCTTGTGTTTTTAACATGGAATTTGGATTCAAGGTGCAATGTCTTATACGAAATTCGTTATACAGGGAAATTCGTTATACAGATGTTCGTTTTAGGGAAGTTCCACTTTATATTCGGAAGACTCATTACGTGTACTATTTACGAGAATTTCTAGCCCCAGGGCTGTTGCACAGGTTTGCGCTTTTGACTTGCGCTACATGATTATTACTGTTCGATTTGAAGCATATATTTTTCACACATTGTGTAAAACAACAATATCAAATAAAACAAGAATCGGGAAAAGGAATATCGTCACAAACCTCTCAGTGTGCTTTTTTGAAAAAATGAAAGAAAAATGATCTCCCTGCTTTTCTGAGGCAGAAATCGTTCAAATAAGAATATTCCATCAAAAAAATCTGATTATGCCCACTAGTTTTTTTTTTATAAAATGGCCCTCTTGAGGGAAAAATGCTCTAGAGGTCTAAAAAATGCAGAACGTCTTACGCATACGAAGATTTGAATTGATGGTGGTTTGAGGGGAGATCTGATGATAACATTTTAAGCATTGCATGAAAGTGCTGGGATAACTTTTTTTGGTTTCTTTATTTTTTGGGTGAACTAGCAGGATATCTGTGAAAATAACAACGGCACAACTTTGCCTGAGAGTAGCACAATCTTTTGAGCATGTTTCCTTTGAAAAAAAAACAAAAGTGCTAGGATGACTTTTTTTATTTTCGTAGTTTGCAGGAAAACACGAAATATTTTCGTGCACAAATGCAGCACAAATTTTTTCAGTGCTGGGATATCGTTTTTCTTAAATTTCGATTTTTCAGGAAATTAGAGGGACTTTCGAGAAAATTCGAACGGCGCAAATCAGTACATGTGTAGCACAATTTTTATCAATCTTTTAAATCCCATTTTTCGAAAAGTGCTGGGCTGGCTCATTTTTTCGGTTTTTGAAATATCTTGAAAACCATTTGGAATTAGGGAAAGAATATCGGCACAAGGCAACACAAGCAAGCATCCGACTTCACGTCAGGACTTTTCAATTGTTTGTTCATAGGATTAAACCCAAAGAAAATTGTGTTCCTTCAGTTGAATCAAATCGCGAACAAACGACATTTATGTTTCGCTTGCGGTCATATAAGCATAAGAAGAATTCCTGAAAATTTCTATGCATGAAAACCATTAGGCAGCGGAAGTAATAATGGCAACATCGCATGTCGTTAACTTACAGGGTTGTCTCACACAACTTGTCCACGCGGGGTGAATCACATAAATAATGTGCAAGACAGTCAGGACCTCCTCTTTCTGGCCTGGCAGGGCAGCTGTTAGGCCGTTTACGGTTTATGCCCTACTTACCAATGTCCGGTTTGTCACTTGGCCTTTTATTCTCTCCGTTGTCCGAAAATATATTGACGTTAGTTATGGTCTACGTCAATGGCCTGGATGATATATTATCCTTTTCACTTCACGTATTTCGCCTGTGCTCAATAGACCGTCGTAATCAACTGTCAAAAGCCCTTGGTCATCATTCACCATCCATTAGACGGTGTGTCAAGATTTCGTTGTTGGGGCTTGTTTGGCTGATCTGGTGACGATCTAGATGCGTTTGGGGTGGCACGCAACGTTTTTTTGACGTTCTGACCCCAGATGCGAGGTTGTAGAGGTGATAACCGCCTATTTTCGTCGGGTTTCTGCATGCCTTGAGTTTCATTCAGAAGATAGGAACATGATATTTGATGACTCTCCCCAATGTGGAACAGAGTTGGCAAACTTTCAAACCAGTTGGTTCGAAAGAGTTGGTAAAATTGTCAAAGCAGTGGGCAAAATTTCAAAATAGTTTGATAGATTTCAATGGAGTTGATACAGGGACGGGCCTAGTGTTGAACAGAGTTGGCAATTCTTTAAAATAGTTGAAATGAAATTCGAAACAGTTGGAAAAATTTTGAAAGCAGTTGTAAAATTTCAAAACAATTCTTAGAACTTTGAAGCAGTTCGACAAATGTCAATGGAGTTGGTCTACGGCCGTGCCCAATATTGATCATAATTTTATTTCTGAGCTAGATAAGGTGTGCTTTTCGTTTTGATTCGTCAGTTTTCTTTTCATTCGTGGCATTTTCTTTCAAATTGTACCCCTCCAGAGGAACATACGGGTTGAGCTTTGAAATTCTCCCTCGGAGTAGTCTTAACTGAATACTCCAAAAGTTAAGCCAATTTATTAGGAAAGATGAATTTTTGGGAATTCTATTCCCTTCCTCAGGCTGAAAAATATATACGTACTGGGTTTTCCTTTTAAGTTGGCCTATTAGACATTTTAGGAGAACTAGTGAATATTCCGTTCTGAAATTTCAGATGGAGCCTTGAGGGTGATGGAACTCTTCGCCTAAAATATTTTCAAGTAGACAGTATTGCCACGTCTATCTCAAACACAAATTTGCTTTCTTATTTCAAATGGAACTACCTATACTTTCATTTATGTATCGATTAAATACCAAATTCGCAGTATAACCTACTAAAAACAATTTCTCTGCTATGCACTGTTGCCAAGTTATTCACCAATTCCTGAAATTTTTGACATCAACATTTTCAGTTTGGAAATGCAATATCTCTATTATTTTTTATGCGAACTCAACCAAACTCAGCAGTCTCGTAGTAGAAGATCCATGCATTCATGAGGTTTATTCAGTAGTTTGATACATCGTAAGGTTTTCGAAGATACTGCTCCGAAAATGTGGCACTCAAAATTGAAGTACTTTGAGATTTTCAAATGGCAACACCATATTTATTTGACAGCATTCGATTCGACATAAAAAACGAATGGCAGTCTCCTTTCACACTAAATATTTATTCTAGATGGTTTTCGAATGAGATGAAAAATACTGAAATTTTTCAGTATTTATAGTCATAATCTATGGTCGTGTTTTACGATGAAGTAGCTCTATGATTATGGGGTAAATTATTGAAGTAGGTTTTATGATTGAAATCATGAAAAGTGTTCGATGATCATGGATGTCATAAAAAAAGTTTAACCTTATTATTCAAACACGATTCGGGTTGTTTCACAATTTACGTGGAATGCCAAAAAATTATTGAAAGGACCTGCAGGACCTGTTATCCACATTTAGAAAGAATGACTGAAAAGAAATGTCGAAAACTGTTTTGGCTTTCTGTAATCCTGGCACAATTTTCATGACCTCAACAATATAATTCATGCCGATAACTCACTTCATAATCACACATCATTATGTCCGAAGAACATGACTATAAATACTGAACAATCTCAGTACTTTTCATCTCATTTAACAACTGTTCAAAATAAATAATTCGTGTAAGAGACGACTGCCATTCATTTTTCATTTCGAATCGAATGCCGTGAAAAAAATATGGGGTTGCCATTTGAAAATATCGAAATAATTCCATTTTAAGTTTAACATTTTCGGAGCAATATCTTCGAAAAACCTTACGATTTGTCAAAATACTGAACTGACAATGCAGATGTCAAAAATTTCAGGAATTTGTGAATAACTTGGCAACAGCGCATAGCAGAGAATTTTTTTCAGTAGGTGATACTGCGAATTTGGTATTGAATCGATACATAAATGAAATTATAGGTAGTTCTATTTGAAAAAAGAAAGTAGATATGTGTTTGAAATAGACGTGGCAACACTGTCGACTTTTCCTGAAACGTTCAATAGGCCAACTTAAAAGGAAAAACCTGTATGTCTGGACACAAACGAGAGTGAAACAAAAGTCTCATCATCTGGAGACAATTATCTCACTTTTCAGTTTAGATCTGATTGTGATCGATTGATACGATGACCATACCCTTCAGCACTATGACCAATGAGATATTTTGTGAGTTGTCATATAATAATTATGGTTTTCTCGTGAGCAATATCAGGGCATCTAAAAAAAAAGAAAAAATACGTTGCTGAGCTATAGTTTGAAAAGAAGCACAAGTGCTGGTGGCAAAATCTTCACGAATGCAATTTTGTTGAAAAATATTACTTTCCAATGTGGTCTTTTTGAATGGCATGTTGAGACTATTTAATGAGTAAGATATTAAGGTCGATCCACACATTTCAGTGACGTGACGTACCGGAGACTGACATTCGTTGAAAAAAATATATCCGAAAATAAAATTGTCTATTTGAAGCAAAGGGAAAAGACAGTATTCAAACATGTCCGATGCAATGATATTCCGGTGATCACGGTGCACGGCTGTCATGATTATATTCAATTATACACTGAAGGGAGTGCAGCTCTGACAGCAACGTCAGCCACGGAAATGTGTGGATCGATCTTTATTCAGTATGCCTTTTACAGGAAATTCACATCTGAAACATACGATATACAATGCATTAGACAGAGAATTCGTCCTTCCAGTTGCATAGATGAATAGTCGAGACAATGACGTTCTGTAACACACTAAATTCCGTTGTCTTATTGCAATATTATAGTCTTGTCTCTCTTTTATCGTTGAGAGGAGCGTAATTCATTTAGTATGATAGGCAACAGTAAATACTTGAATCGAGTATTACGGTCAGACCGACAAATTAAATAATTCTATACGTGTACTGCAGGTTTCCTCCATACTGCGATAAGAGAGAGACAAGACTAGATTATTGCAATAAGACAACGGAATTCATTCAGTTACAGCACTTGATCATCTCGACTATTCATCTGTGCAACTGGAGGGAAGAATTCTCTGTCTGATGCATTGTATATCGTACGTTTTCGATGTGAATTTCCGAATCTGTATATATACTCCGTTCACGAAAGGTTGAACACATAGTAGGCGTTTCTTTATTTATCTGAAGTTGGCAGGATTTGCTGTTATAACGTAAAATAAAGTCAATGTTGCCGAATGTACCCGGCCTCGTCCGACGAGCTTGCGAGTTGTCAGACAACTCTATGCAATATTGACAACATTGCGTATCAATCTGACAAGAAAATAGACATCATAACCTAAAATTTTAATATTTACAGTGGAATATGTCAAATTATCATGGCCAACCGACGGCTCAACCTTTCGTGAACGGACTATAGGTATTAATTTGACAATAACTGTCAAGAATTAACGAGTGTAAACTTTTATTAAGAAAATTCATGGGCATCTTTCCTTATCGAAAAGGATAGTTGCGCTGATTTTTCGAGGTATTCTTTTTTTCAGCTATAAGACTTTGGTTATATTATTTACTTTCAGGATAATCTAATTTCGTCAGCATAAGGATGTTGAATCGGAATAAAGAAAAAATCACTTGAGCGAATTGAAAAAACAACAATCAAAATGCATCGCCCATATCAAAGCAGACAAAACTTCGAAATTTCACAGATCCAAGAACATATGTATAAATTTTGCTCATTCAAAAATCATGAAAGTTGAACAGTTGAAAAAAAACACGAAAATATGAAGGATTTGGTTCATCGAAAGGAATGTATATGCCCATCGCAAATCGACAAACTAACGAAATTTCATTTCTGAGCTAATGGTAAAAGGTACCTAATATTCAACCTTTTCCTATAATGTCATGGCTTCTGACCCATTTTGAAGGTAAATCTTGCTCACAATGGAAGTTTCTTCGACCCAAAGACTTTCGTCTCTTTTATTTGCTTTATGATAATCAAATTTTGCACAGTACTAGGGTGTGAAATTTGGAGAAAGCGAAATATTCCCAATAAAGAACCAAACACTTTATCCATTTCAAAATGAACGTGAAAAAACGAACAAAAAGCATCGCCCATATCGAAGCAGACAAAACGTTAAAACTTCACAAATCCGACCATAAATTTTCCTCTCATTCTCCTCCGTAATGTCATTCGAAAACAAATTTGTGTGTGTGCAATTTTCTGTGTAATTCGAAAGCAGCATGACGTCACAACTGCAGTGAGGGCGCATTCAGTTACCTGTACATCACGCGGCGAAGTCTATTGTGTTAAAATCCTATGGCGTTGATTTAATACTTCTGAAAAATAGCCAGAGAAAGAATTATGTGTCATCTCAATAATGGTCCATCCGCTGGGGAACATTGTCACTTGGTGTCAAGTACAACAAAGGCGCAACAAGACCTAGCGCAATTTTGGATCTGCTACAAGAGTGTCGGATGTAGGTTGACCGAAGGATGTTTGTTCTGAAGGCAATATTTGATTGTTATGGGGAAACTTGATTACTGCTGAAAATATTGGTTACCCAATTACAATCTCGTGTAATGGTGGAGCAAATGGAAAAATTCCTATGTTATAGTATATAATAGGTTTGTTCCAACAGCTGACTTTTGTACGGTAATTTGACGGTTACGAAACTGTTAGTAATCGATCTTATGCGCACGTCTAAACTTTGACCGTACAAGAACCGTCCAAACAGTACTTGCTCCAGACCAGGGATCGAAATGACGATCACAAAACCGTTCCACTCACGGTCCCGAAGCAGGATGGAACAAAAACGAAACCGTTCTCAAACGATACATTTTCAGTTGGAACACATTTTTATCTATTGCGCAGAATCCTGACGATCATTGTACGGTCAATTCTTGAGTTGGAACAAACCTAATATTACTAGCAAGGTAAGAGGGTTTTTACTGGCGAATGGAGCCGCAGGCGAGTCAGTTACCTCCTTGAGCCAGTAAAACCCGTTACCTTGCGTGTTTTGTTTTATATTTTATTTGTTTCTCATTTGTGAAAAGGTTAGATAAATTCCAAAAAAATCTCAATAATTTGTCGCAAATGTCGTAAGCTATTTATGATTATTATGACATCGGAAAATTATGACAACTGTCAGTGGCTTTTCGAGAGGGAAGTCCTTCGAGAATATTTGCTCATTTCTGACGAAAAAGGCCTGATCCAAATGAAACAAGGTATTAATATCATTTTTTAATACTTTTATAACGTTTATTACTGAAAATATTTGTTCCAGGAACGATGAAATTAGAAGGATCAATGAAATTAGAAGGATGAATGAAATTAGAAGCAAGTAAGTACGTGACAACTGTCAGTGAGTTTACAGGTCAAAAAACCTCTAGGATATTTGCAATTTTGAAATGGAAAACAAATAGATACGAATAAAACAAGGTACGAATATCGTTTTTGAATAGTTTGAGAACTTTATTGAGAAATACATTTGTTCCAGGAACTCCCAAATTAGAAGGATGAATGAAATTAGAAGTAAGTACTTGACAACTGGCAATGTAAATAATACAGAGTCTCTATAAATGATTGTAACAGCGCAGTTGGCTTTGGATTATGCAAACTACAGAATACTTCGATCATGCTATGCTCTGATTGGTTAGAGATTGGTATTCTGCAATCCAAAGCCAACTGCGCTGTTACAATCATTTATAAAGACCCTGTACTACTAACTTGTAAAAATTTTACAAGTTAACTGTCAGTTTTACAAGTTAGTGACTTGGTAAAATAAATTTTCTTGATTAATATTGTGTTTTTGGAAACTGACGTTTACAAATGAGAAACAAATAAATTCCTTTTTGTTCTTCTTAAACGAGTGATATATCGTTTTGCCCAAATATCTGTTATTTTCAAATTTGGGCCGAAAATAGTTAAAAACGATAGAGTTAGACTCCCTTATGAGTTATGACGAATTAGTGGTCAAGTTCAATTCTGTTCGTTGGGCCGTCCATCCGGCTGTTAGCACAATAACTTCGAAGGGATTGACCTAGAGACTTGAAACTTTCAGGATGAGTTGAGGTCCCAAATGCATCGGTTGAGTTTGTTAACCAGCCAATTCGTACAGGGTGTTCCATAGAATATGGCCATTCAAATTTTTTTCCTCGATATCTCAGAAAATACGAAACCAATCGGAATGAAGTGTTACGGCCAAATACAAGATGCTGATAGCAAACCTCATGCAAAATTTTGTGGCCATAGTGTTAAAAGAACCATAGAAAATTCAATTGGAATATTGAAAAAAAGAAATTTCATATTTCCATAAAAACATATCCGATTCGAGTGAAATTTTTTTTGTGAATGGAGATCGATGTTCTGAATATTCATCCAAAATTTGGTGTCCATAGACCGAACCATAGACAATTCAATTGAAATATTGAAAAGATCTTTATATTTTCCTAACAGGATATCCGATTCGAGTGAAATATTTTCTGTAAATAAAGATCGATATACGGAATTTTCATGCAAAATTTTGTGGCCACAGTGTTAACAGAATCATAGAAAATTCAATTCGAATATTGAAAGAAGAATCTTTTTATTTCCATACCAGAATATCTGATTCGAGTAAATTTATTTTGAAAATGAAAACTACTATACTGAATGTTCATGCAAAATTTCAAGGGAATCGCGTCATTAGGATTATAGAATTAATTTTTGTATTTATTTGTTTTTGACACATTCCATTTTTTGAATGATTTTCAGAATATAATTCCGATTGTGCTGAGATTCTGCATTTATATATTCGGTATTAATCTCAAATTCCATATGAAATTTTGAGGTAACAGTCCTATTGCTCCACCAAAGAACGAGCCCTCTAAAGCTGCTGCTCAGGACTTTTCTTGAATTTATTATTTATCCGTATTTGCAGTATAGGAACAACAGATTTTTTGGCTTGAATTTTTTGCCGAAATGTTTTTCTAGAATTTCGAACCACATACCCACCTCAATTTTCATCACATAGTCACTCATTGCTTTTTTCAGTGTTACACAGATACACCCAGTATAATACACTTCACAATGTTCTAACACTTACTTCCGCAACAAACATTGATCTATCTTCTGTTCTGATTTATATAGCAAATAATTGATAATTTTTTCCAATGCTGATAAATTGATCTCGAAATTGTCAAAATTTCACCGAAAAGGTGTAAAAACATAAGAAATAATTATCATTAAAATTATGAATAATCTGGATAAGGTTGTTCGTATTCAAACACAGATAAAATTAATGGGTATAACATCCTATAGATTGAAAACCACTATGACATAAAAAGGCAGTTTTTTTATAATCGCATAATTAACATTTAAATGAAATATTTCAGGATGTTAATTATCCGAAGGGAAACATTTGTTATTGAGCAATAAATAATTGTGCGTAATATCGTTAACGGAGTCTTAAAGATTTATGTTCATAGATAAATGGGTTGTTTATAGTCTTCACTGATAAAACCGCTTTCTGCCATGTTTTTTTCAATAATTAATCTCCTATTAGTTGAAATGAGTTATGTCCAACTTGTAATGAGCCGCCAGTCCACTGCCATCAAGGATTCTCTTTGAAATGTTGGTACCATCCGTTCATTAAGTTGATTATAATGGTTATAGGCTAAAAATGTTATCGGGATGTCAATCTAGTCGCAGTGTCGTTGCATTTGCGGCATAAGACATAGATGCGCTCATTTTTCATCATAATAAATGAATATTTATTTCTCCTCTGAGTATTCTTCGGTTTTAATTGGAAATTTAACTATGTTTTTGTCTAGCTTGTTCTAGGCCAACAGCGTGCTTTCCAATTGTTTTCCAATACTCTGTGACGCTTTTTTTGACATTCATAACGTTGAATGCACCTACCTAAATATATCTGACTGGCGCATATACATATAAAAGGATGGACAGGGCGTCACGTGACTTTCATACTAAGTTATGTGCCCCCAACAAAGAGAGCAAGATACTGTGGAGGATGGAGTAATATTGGTGTAGAGCATAGACTAAACTAAACTAATATCACTCCATCCTTCACAGTATCTCTCTCTCTCTCTCTCTCTCTTAATATTGATAAAAATCACACTAATATTATTCTATCGTCTGTCAATATTCTCTCTCCCACGTCCTGTCTTCTTTTATAAGTCTATGGACTGGCGAATAATTCGGCAATAAGCCAACTGAGACATTTATTTATTTATTCTTTTGAATTGAGAGCTAACAAAATACAATACATGACACAAAAAGTCCCTAGCTGAGGTTGGTGCAAAAACGGGGTACCATACTATTCTGGCGTATGATACCAGAGTACAGGGAAAAACCTCAGTAGAAAAAACCCTGTCTCGCCGCTTTCACAAAATTGAAAATTTAAACTATTCGAATAAATACCTTCAATATTCAGATAGAAAATACTTAATTCCTGCTCTTGGGCCAGGAGGGTGTTTTAAACCACGTCTGTCATTCCAAGTGATGATTTTTCGAATCTCTTGTTCTTCTAAGACCGCTACAGGTCCCTATGAAGGGTAATCATCTCCCATAGATTTTAATAGTGGTAGTTTATACTAAATATCGATTCAATTTCGGAATAATGATGAAAAACGTGTGACAAACTCATGTCAAAATGACATTGCCGGTTTGAATGCGATGCGCTATTTTTTGAAGTCGTTCACATCGTTTTTTATTCCTAATGTTAGATTTAGGGTTAATCGGAGGCAACATCTTGTAACTAGAAAAACAAAGTTCAAATTCTGCTGTCAGATATTCTTGCCAAGCGCAATATAACGGCAGGAAACACAATTTTGCTCGATCTTCAAATCTATCGCCGTCTTAGAATGTAACGAAAAAATTTTGGAATACTTTCTAGACGGACTATTCACTATTTCGTTATCGTCTGCCATAGGTAGTCATGTCGAGACAGCAAGTTAGATACAATTTCGTTTAAATCTCCATTTAGAGCCATCGGAATCGATATTAAATCCGAACACAACGACCGATCCAAAGACCCTTAGATAATAGTATTTTAGGCTCACGCCGCCATCCAGGACTATTCACATATATTTAATTGACTTCATTACGATTTTATTGGGGCTATAAAACCGCTTTTATTCAGAATTTATCACCAGACATCTACAATACCGTTCTTTACATTCTCACCCGTCTCATCTAAGTGTTTACGACTATAAAATATTTGACAATTCTTATTACGTTGGGCTGTTCAGTCTGAAACGTCAGTGTAAACCCGGCTCGGCCTTAATCTGAATATATGATATCCTTATTGTCCCCAACAGGCTACCGAAGGAACATTTACTATACAGGGTGGCCGGACGATTGACGTCCAAAAGTAAAAAACAGGTCCTTCGTCTCATGGGGTATTCGAATCACCCCCATGTATGTTATGCGATTTTTCACGGTTTCCGAGTTATGAATTTTTTTATGAACTTTTGAGAATTTTCAACTTGACCATATTAAAAAAGATATTAAAAAAAAAGTACAAGAGTTTTCTGATATATTTTTTTGTAGATAAATCGCCATAAAATGATCTTTTATAAATAAAAGAACCAGCATCGTAAATTTGATAAAAATTATAGAAATGTTGGTCTCAAGTGAAAAAGTTACGTATTTTGGATCATGATCTAAATTTTCAAATTTAAATTAAAAATGTAAACAGGCTACTTCATGGTTTCTCAGTGGGCTTAAAAACTGCGCTCAACACTCAGCTTTCAGAATCATTAATAAAAAATGGTACTCAACAGTCTATTTTTGCTAGAATTAGCCTCCAAAGTCAGCGAGGTGGAAAAAATCAAAGAACTAGACGTTTACTCAAAAATTAGTTTTTGCCATTTTAAGATGTTTCTGATCAAGTTATGATAAAAATGCTGAAAATTTGCTTTAGGAGAAAAGTTTTGGATAAGAAAAAGAAAAAGGTATGGCAATAAATCACACATCATGTAGATAAAAAAAAATATTTATAAAAATAACAATAAAAAAAAAAAATGAATAAATAAATTTTGCGAAGGTGTAGAATGTGTATTGAGGCTGGAGGTGGACTTTTTGAAAACCTATTGTGAATTTTATACATAAATTTCTTTTTATCTACATGATGTGTGATTTATTGCCATACCTTTTTCTTATCTAAAATTTCTTCTAATGCTAATTTTCATTAATTTTCAGCATTTTATATCATAACTTGATCAGGAAAATCTTAAAATGGCAAAAAAATAATTCTTGAGTAAATGTCTAGTTCTTTGATTTTTTTCATCTCGCTGACTTTGAAGGCTAATTCTAGCAGAAGTAGACTGTTGAGTACCATTTTTTATTAATGATTCTGAAAGCTGAGTGTTGAGCGCAGTTTTAAGCCCACTGAGAAACTATGAAGTAGCCTGTTTACATTTTTAATTTAAATTTGAAAATTTAGATCATGATCCAAAATACGTAACTTTTTCACTTGAGACCAACTTTCTATAATTTTTATCAAATTTACGATGCTGGTTTTTTTATGTATAAAAGTACATTCATGGCGATTTATTTACAAAAAAAATATATCAGAAAACTCTTGTACTTTTTTAATATGGTCAAGTTGAAAATTCTCAAAAGTTCATAAAAAAATTCATAACTCGGAAACCGTGAAAAATCGCATAACATACATGGGGGTGATTCGAATACCCCATGAGACGAGGGACCTGTTTTTTTCTTTTCCGGCCACCCTGTATAGTCGCTTTGCATCGAAGTAAGGAAGCGGAATAGTCTTGAAATCCTTATTCAACCATAAACCAAACATTGTTTCGATACTGCATTGACTAGTGTAAATTTCTCCTTAAATCTGATGGTCTCCCCTGGAATCACCCTGTATATTGATTTCTACTATTCCCTTATATACAGGTTGTTACATAATAGTATGTCACAACTTGAGGGGGTGAATCTACATGTAATTTTAAGAAAATGAGTTTATATGCACAGGGGTGTTGAAATTTACAAATAAAATTGAGTTTTCTTCATAACTCCTGCAGTTTTTGAGATGTTCAGTCCAAATTTGGAATGCGAGTTATTTTCAACAGTCATCTACATGTTTTCTTTTCCGGAGCTCTCAAACTTTTTGCGGTACGCCACTGATCAGCGTTTAAATCAATTTTTGATATCTTCGTTCAATTCAAAAACTTTTTTGACTCCTGTAATATTTCCTATCTCTATCCGTTTTCGAGTAAAAATTATTGAACTATTGTATGTTGATATTGAATAAGCGTTGAGTCTCAGATGACGAGCTATTGAAATTTATATATATTATTTGGGCATACCTATCGAGTATTTCTAATATTTTTTTTATTTCTCGAATAACATAAAATCGTTCAATAATTTTTTACTTGAAAACAGTTAGAGATACGAAACAATTACAAGAGTCAAAAAAGTTTCTAAATTGAACGAAGATATCAAAAATTGATTTTACACTGATCAGTGGCGTACCGCAAGAAAGTTTGAGAGGGAAAAAAGAGACATGGCTCCGGAAAAAAATACCCTGTAGATTCTAGTTAAAATTCAGGATGTGCAATGATGGAGACTGTTGAAAATAGCTCGCATTTCAAATTTGGACTGAATATCTCAAAAAAACAACTTTTTCAAAAGTTATCTTAATCTGGACTCATCTGTGTGAAGCAATCAAAAAAACCATCCTCAAAAGAACTACTCGCACTTCAATGCCCTCAATCGTACACTCAATCGAAAAACAAACGTATTTATCCTGAACGCTTGACTTATCATCAATCACTGTCTGCAAAAAAATTAATCCGCCATTCTTGGACAGCAAATTCGCCGCGCGAAGTTTTTCAAGTGTATTAATTGCTCAAAAGCAGAATCCTATTTCACAAGCCGTTGAATAAAACTCAGTCGAGTGTTTGCCAACAGAAAAAAAGCATTCATTCCCAACAATGGCATTAATGGAAGCAATGATTATAGTATTTTTTCCGTCGGTACAATAGAAATCGATGTTTTTGTGCATGATGGTTCCTCGCTTGTGTCGCGTTCAGGAACAAGATCCCATTTCAATCGCACTAAAAATAAATAAACGATCAAAGAAGTCGACTGTTACGAGCTTTCCACTGTGTAACGTGTTTTTGTTGGTAGCTTCATATCATAAAGATGAAGCGAGGTGGGCAGACACACCTGACAGTTCATTAAATATGAGTAGCAAGAATGTGTCAAGTCAACTTTATCATCTCGTTCTATCTGACCATGGCAGACAAGTTGTTGCTTTCTCGAGGTCCGATGCCTGTCAACGCCGAGCTTCTCTTTGACAGCGATAATTTATATATGTATGAGGATGGGATGTACGGGACCCACAGCTGAACTTACTAGACTTTAGATTTCTAGAAATATAGCAGAGGTCTCCAAACTTTTCAGCCTAACTAAAGCCGGCCATAGACATCGTTATTTTTCATCCGTTTTCCTCGCCGCGATTCGAACCGCCGAGTCGTATCATCGCCGAACTGTTTTGCCCACATACTTCGTTAAATTCTGCCAGTTATTTTGCTGTCGTTCGCGATTTAGCACGTCATGAAGATCAAACATTTCTTAGCAGTGGCGGCCCGCATTTCGGTTCTGAATAAAAAAGAAAAAAGAAACGAGACTTATACTACGCTAATGGCAAATAACCGCCTATTCTCGACGAAATCCCCACACACAGTCGGTATGGCACGACAACCGAAGGACCGTCGTTCCAAAAATCAAGCATCGGCAGATATTGGACCGACGATACGTACCGACGGTTTTTCGCCACACACATCAGGGGCGTTCGGCATCGACATCGGACGTGTCGGATCGATCTGAACCGTTCGTTTATTACATCCGGATTGAGGGGAATACACATCTGTACCGTTCGTCATAAAAATCTGAGCAATCGGACGTCGATCTTTTCGCTCGGTCTATTTCGACGGAGCAAAGCGATTTTATCCATAGAGTTTATGTTTTTTAATTTTTTTTTGTTTTATGTTGAGTTTCCTGATCCGACAACCGATAGATTGAAAAATTCTAACAGTTTTATTCTTCTGTTTTCATTTATTCATTAAAAACTCAATGAATTCATTGAAATTTTTCAATATAGCTATCGTAGTAATAAATGGGCAGGGAGATATTGCTTTCCCGTTTCTTTTTCGTGTAATTAATCAATTAATTGATCAGGATCTTTCGGTACACTATCGCCGTATTGAACGACCAGAAGGGGATATTGCATTACTCGTTTCTTTTGCATTCAGTGCCTTTGCACCTAATTATTTAATTGAGATTTTATGGAAGAGCTACTAAAAGGGTGAAAGTATCGTTAAAAGATGAGCATATTTCCCAAATAGTGATCTTTGAAATCTCATAATCTATAAAAGTAGAACAGAGCAGTATGTTCTGTGGCAGATGCTCTGTACCGTTCGTTTATTCCCAGATATTCAGATTTATCTGTAGGATCTGTGGTCACGTGACTAAAAAATCCGTCCGCTCGCGGAGGTCAATGCCGAACGCCCCTATCGGTTTTCGGTGCTTTTGTCGGGACGGTTCTCATCGCCGCGATACGAACGGATGAAAAAATAACGATGTCTATGGCCATCTTAAGAAAATTTTCATCTTCATGACGTGCTTAATCGCGAACGACAGCAAAATAACTGGCAGAATTTACCGAAGTGTGTGGGCAAAACAGTTCGGCGATACGACTCGGCGGTTCGAATCGCGGCGATGAAAACGGATGAAAAATAACGATGTCTATGGCCGGCTCAAGGACCACAATGTTTACTCCAGTAAATGCGTAGGGCCAAAATATTTAACCGTTTGATCCAGTAGCTTTGGAATCGTGCAAGGGTTGATAAGCTAATAGGCGGTTTCGGATACTTACTCGAGTCAACTCGATCCCAAACCTTCGCGTTCATTTACCTAACCCGAACATCCAACCTGTGTTCGAAAAGTACGGTGCTATTAACTCGATCACTGACTCAGGTTGATCTATCGTGACCCTACATGAGAGCAAGGTCGTAGAGTCACCGCATGCGCACTGATGTTCAATTTTTTATTTGAAAAAGGCGGGAATAAACCCTCTACTCTTCTCTCAGTATTTTCATATATTCTATCCCTGAAAATTATGGAAAGAGAAGAGTGTAAAATGTGTGGTTTCACGAGCAGAGAAAATAATGTGAAACAACTTATTCATAACTTTGTATGCAGATCTTTCTGCGTTGAAGCTAAAGCCTCCTTTACTTCTTTAACAGAGGTACTCAAAGATATCATTGAACATGCGAGGCCATACCAGAAATTATAAGAATGATTTTACAGAAGCCAATAAGTCCAAGCAAAGTTTGAGACAATCAGTAAATAAACTGGAACTGAAAAAAATAAAATCTCTACTTCTTCAACATAGGTACTCAAAAATAACATTTTGCCGACCTCGAAATAAAAAGTTATTTTAATGTGTACGAAATTTATCATTAATGACTCATTTTAATGCTCAATTTTTTTGCTATTTTAATGTGCAATCCTCATGGCAACCGTTCACAAAGTATTCAGAAGCACTACGAGAAATGTCAAAACTCTACTGGAACATAGATACATAGAAATTTCACTTTGACAAATGTATGTCTTGTGCAAAATAAAAATGTATTTCAATCAAGAATTCATACACAATTCGTATTGAGATCGTCGGAAATTCTTGTAATCAACTCGGTTATTAATCGAGCGACTAATGGTCTCGAACTATTAAAGCGTTCGTTCCGCTCACGTTTTAAAATATCTTTACCATTAGTCGCTGTCTTTAATAACCTAGTTGATTAAATAACTATATACATGGAAGGGCACACCAGAAATTATAAGAAATATTTCACAAAAGCCCTCAGCTTCGCGTCGGGAGACAACATAACCTCGTGCTAAAATCTAATTCTTTTTCCCTTGTATAATAAATAACTTTTTTCTGTTATGGTATTTTTTATGATCATTGATACGTATTCGTTTGTTTTATCGAGCTTGTGATTTACAAAGTAAGTGTGATAGTGTCTCGTAATCTAGAAATCGCCTTCTTGTTTTATTACTCTGATAATTTCCAGCTGTCAGTAAGGTACTCAAACATAAGAGCGCTCTATGTATGAATAATCGAATTAAAGCTCCACATTGAAAAATAAATCACATTCAATTGTATGAAATGAATACATATAAGAATCCACTAGCTGGAATATCCCTTACTCTTAAAGACTTCAATGTGGTACAACTTATCTCTACATCCACATGATGCTAATGACTAGCCGCATTTTTCAATCAACGGGTCGAACTTACGGCCAACTTCGATTTACATAATAATCTAAAGACATTTGTTTCAGGCATATCTTACATCGAATTGGTGTTATCTGTGTAGAATAGGTATTTCGACTCATTCGTTCGTGACATTGATATATGAACTAATTCAATATGGCAGCCTATCCGGAGTTATCAGGGAAATATTCATTTCAGAATATTTCAGTTGCGGATATGTAGGTATAACATCCATACTAATATTATAAATGCGAAAGTAACTCTGTCTGTCTGTCTGTTACTCTTTCACGCCTAAACGGCTGAACGGATTTTGATGAAATTTGGTATGGTGATAGATGATAACCTAGAAATGGTCATAGGCTATAAATAATCACGCCATCGTTCTTAGGGGGTAGGCAGTAGGCAGATAACTAAATTGAGTTAGTGATTTTTTAGTCGTTTTTGTTGGGACTTTTGCTCTTTCACGTCTAAACGGCTGAACAGATTTTGATGAAATTTAGTAAGGTAATAGATGGTTACCTAAAAACGGATATAAGATCAAAATGATCACGTCATAGTACTTAGGGGGTAGGAAGTAGGCAGAAAACTGAATTGAGTTAGTGATTTTTATTTGGTTTTGCTGGGAGTTTTGCTCTATCATGCCTAAACGGCTGAACGGATTTTGATTAAATTTAGTTAGGTGATAGATAGTAACCTAGAAAAGGTTATGAGCTATTAATATTCATGCTATCGTACTTAAGACGTAGGCAGTAGGCAGAAAACTAATTAAGTTAGTGATTTTTAATTGTTGTTTTAAAAGTTACTTCATTCACGCCTTAACGTCTGAACGGATTTTCATAAAACTTGGTTAATATAAAGATAGGATCCTAGGCACGGACACAGGCTACTTTTTACGGCGGGAAAATACCTCATTCCCGCGGAAATCTAGCGTGATCGTGTCAAGAAGCGCATGACGCCATTGCTACTGAAATGATTTTGATGTTTTTTTTTTAACCGAGTGTTACTAAGTTAGTATTTGATCACTTTTCTAACTAAGAGGGTCGGTAGACGCCATAATTTAGGGAATTTATGATAAAATTTGGATGCAACTGTCTTTATTTAACAGTTTTACTTGGATCGAATTACCGTGCGAAGCCGGGGCGGGTCGCTAGTTTTATATATTTTTAAGCAACCCTCACGATTTTTTTTTCAAACTGAACTATTGAGATGAAATATAATATGGTGAAATTTACTGAGAAGAATTCTTGATGAAAACTTACTCAGAAAAGTTTCACGGTCAATACAAATTTTCAAATTTTATTTTCGATTATTAAATATTTTCAACAATAAAGCTAGCTCGTTCCTCAGAAGAAAATGATGATTCAAATATCAATATCCTGAGGTTACTTTTCTATCATTCAATGGAAAGTGCAGCTGAATATGAGAAATAAACTGCTCCACGTGAGTTAGGGATATTGACTTACCAACTTTTTGAGAACAACATTTTTCGACCAACAATTGTGGACCAACATTTTGGATCGCCAATTTTGGACACAGTTTTTTTTTGGACCAACATTTTTGGATCACCAAATTTGAAATTTTGGATCAACAATTTTTGATCAACATTCTTCTGATCAACATTTTTTGATCAACATTTTTCTGATCAACATTTTTTTGAACATTCTTTGATCGACATTTTTTTGATCAACGTTTTTCTGATCAAAATTTTTTGGTTCAACAATTTTTTGTATCAACATTTTTTGATCAACATTCATTGGATCAACATTTTTAAACATGATCTTTTTCGGAGAATTTTTTTGTAGAAAATTTTTTGACGAGAACACTATCTAATGAAATAATCTATCAATCTAATATGATACGTACCACATAAGTTGATCAGATGATCAATTTGTTGATGATTGGATTCAAGTCGATCATTTCTTATGTCCTAAATCTAAATGATGTGGAATTCTTATAGAAACAAGGACACTAATCTACTTGGTGGGAGTGAAACTCAGCTATATCTAGAGATGAAAATTAAGTGAACGATCTTCATCACAAACAACAAGTAGGTACGTCTATATTTCTAGAACATTCAGAATCCATGACTTCATTCAGTCGTCGAAGATCAACTCTAGTTCTGCCATCTAATTGTATTTTATTGATTTGCGAACGCCAATAAGTGTCCGTTTATTGTTGTCCCATGTTATAAATTTCTTTAATAACGTTTCGAAGAGCCGCCACAGCCGCCTTTCACGAAATTTATAGCTACATTACGTCAAGGGTGAGAGGGGCATCATTTAGAAACACAGAGTATATACCCGTGGTAATAAACCATATTTCAGGCTTCCTCGGCTTGGGATAACGATATTTCTATGTTAACAGGATTGTGCCACACAAGACGATTAGTTTTATTAGATCTATGAGTCTGCAGGGTGGAATTTACGGCCGATTCTTTGCGGAGGTACAGGACTGGCTAAAGAACTATGTATCCGGAAGATGGCGGTGTTTTTGTGTGGTGTCGTGCATTGTAAAAATTCTGGGTGGCCTTATGGTACGCAAACGCAACGGCGGTATTGTATAATGATGGACTACTGACAATTAGGCCCGGTTGTACAGTGCCAGCTCAAATCGAAGCTCAACTGAACTCGGCTCACGATTGAACCAGGTTCAAATAGGTCATACCGTTGTACCTACAGGTTATGTTTGAGCCGAGCTCAACTGAACTTTCCCTCACTACAATTCTTCAGAAAATGGCAACGTCGCTTTCTATGAGACATGCATTTTCGATACGGATTGCGACAAATTTTGGACAAATGGAAAGAAGAGTAGGAAAAACAAGAATAATAAACATCCTTCTATGACAAGAGAGCGGAGTTAATAGTTCGAGACCACACCTACAAGATTTTTCAGACGATCTCAACATGAATTGTGAATTAATTCTTGATTGGAATACATTTTCATTTTGCACAAGACATACATTTGACATAATGGAATTACTATGTTTCTATGTTCCAGTAGAGTTTTCACATTTCTCGTAGTGCTTCTGAATATTTTGTGGACTGTTGCCATGAGGATTGCACATTAAAAAAGAGCATAAATTGGGATTTAAAATGGGTCATTAATGGTCAATTTCGTACACATTAAAATCACCTTTTATTTCGAGGTCAGCGGAAAATAATAATTAATTCTATACGAATATTATGAATCAATATCTTTGTTGAATTCGGAAGAAATACATAGAAAATGTCCTCTATTTATTAGAAAAACATTGTTTTGAGTGATAAAATTCATATTCAAGTAATTATCGGATCCTTCTCTATACAGGGTGTCCCAGAAAATGTGGGAAATCTCTCGGATTCAGATAGAACAATAAAAAATATGATGTCAAGTTCCCATAATTTTTTTTCCTAGCGGCCCTCCCTACGAAGATACGACCTTCTAAATGACGCCACTGGAAATTCATTTTCGTGGAACAGATTTCAATTACTTACTTCTTTCATTATTTTTTTTTCGACAACGGTTCATTTTATCGACACTGAACAAGAGTACTCTTTCTTCAGCTTAATGTTCAAAGTATCCAAATTTGTTTTTTTAGCCCCTATCATACAGTGTGTTAAAAATGTAAGCCTTAAAATGGACAACTCAGTCCGTCCCCGGTAAACTGAACAAGCTGATGAAATTTGAGTGCGGTGATTTAAGAGGTCCTTAATACTATTAATCATATCGAATTTCCATCAAATTATACCCATAGTCCGTTCACGAAAGGTTGAGCGCATAGTATGCGTTTGTTTATTATCTGAAGTTGGCAGTATTCGCTGTCATAACGTGATATAAAGTCAACGTTGCCGAATGTACCCGGCCTCGTCCGACGAGCTTCCTAGTTACAGAGAACTCTATCACCTATTGACAACATTGCGCACAATCTGACAAGAAAGTAAACAAGATAACCTTAAATTTTAATATACACAGCGGAATATGCCAAATTTCCATGCCAACTGACGGCTCAACCTTTCGCGAACGGACTATAGTTGTTTGAAACTTATTCCACTAAAATGGATTTCCAGTGGCGTCATTTAGGGGGTCGTGTCTTCGTAGGGAGGGCCGCTAGGAAAAAAAAATTATGGGAACTTGTCATCTTTATTTTTTATGTCCGATCTGAATCCGAGAGATTTCCCACATTCTCCGGGACACCCAGTATAAACTTCCAGGACCCAGACTCGGCTATGTTTTTACTGAATGGAAATAAAACAACAGAATAGGACAATGATGTATTAGTTTCTTTGAAAACGGTTTTCCAGATCACGTCACATCCTAATGGACATTACGTCGCAAAAATGCCACCGATTACCACGACCGTCCTAGGCGAATGTCATCTGGGCCATAAATTCAATTATCTCAGAGGAAAGAGCGGCAAAAGAAATTACTGTTGAAGTAAGTAAGTAATACGCGGAAACAGAACCATAAAAAGCCGAGTCCCGACTGCTCATAAAATGAGTGATAACCATTTATTACAGTATATATAACATAAATACGGTGCGCAGTATACGTGTGTTTATTCCGTATATATTTCATCTTTAATTGGCTTAAACAGAGAGAGACCGTTGTGGTAATTAATTCAGGCTTAGAATTTATTGTTGTTTATAATAGACAGGTTTATGGCCCGATGAAGAATCTATACGACTTTTTGTTGCGCACTACAACCTATGAAGAAAATTGAAGTACGCCGAACTGCTTGTTGGTGTCATCGCAAAGGACACCTAGCAAGGAAGCTAAAGCTAGAATAGATTATGTATTGTATTTTAAGATCAAAATCCGTTTTCAATTCAATATGGGTACTTATTTGTTCTAGATATTATAATTCAGAAATAATAACAATTGGAAACTTGCTGTCAGAAACCATATCAACATACTTAACGTTCAAAAAAAAAAGTTGGCAGAAGAATGCAATGGGAAGAATGATCTCCTAGGTCGTCTGGGATAGCATATTATGGATTATTTTGTTCGTGATGCTTAAGTGCTTATTATTCGATTTTCAAGAGTTGGAATTTTACAAAACAAATAAAGTGTATTCATAAGCAATCCATTTTTTTGAGAAAAATGCTGTACTCTATTTTGCCTTGAAGTAAGACTTCAAATTTCTGAGTCTGGGTCTGTAATATTCACTTATCATAAACAATTTGATGAGGTGCATGAGATGACAATACCTGCCAAATCTTAAGTCAGTTCGATCCAGGAGCAATGCCTCCCCAAAATGGCAAGTCGCTTGACCTTGAATACCATCAAGTAGTTTAGTTTAAAGAGGGGTTACAGTTCACTGCGACCTTAAGGTCTATTGTGCCCCCTTACAGAGCTGTTCTGGCCAAACCCTTTACAGCTCGCCTTCCAGTTCCAGAGATCTAATGAAATCTAATAACTGTGAAGGCTTCAACGAGACTAGTTCCTCACTCTTACAAGTTTCCCGTCCAAGGCATTCCTTCCTCAGGCTCGCCATGCCAAGGCGTGACTAGGTGAATGGGGGTTTCTTCCTCCTCCCCACAAAACCTACACTCGTCAGTGTCCGATAATCCCATCCTCAACAGGTGCTTCCTGAGGGCGAAATGTCCTGTAAGAAAGCCAGTGAGGAGGTGTAATTGCTTCTTACCAAGATCCAGATATCTTTTGGATCCCGCTGTCTCGAAGTTCCGAAGGAACTCAGTGAAATGATTCATCTCTGAGAGAATCCGCCAGAGTTTTCCCTCTCGGCTTTCTCCTTCTCCAGAAACTCCTTCTTAAGGTAAATTTACATATACCACAGAAGGGTTCTGGGCCAATGAGTGACATTTGTGCGCCCTCTTTGGCAAGTGTATTGGCCTCTTCGTTTCCTTTGATTCCCGAGTGACCGGGAACCCAGATTAAAAAGACCTTATTTTCTTGCCTACCTCGTTGAGTTTGTTTCGGCACTCCCAGATCATTTTAGAGTCGATGACGTAGGAGCTCAGTGCTTTAATAGCAGCTTGACTGTCTGAGTGTATGGCTATATCACACTTCTGATAGTTTCTTTCCAGGTTTATATCTAGACATCTTTCAATAGCTAAGATTTCCGCTTGAAAGACGCTCATACAGAGCGACAGTGCACACTTGGTGCCCCGGTGGTCTAGTGGGTATGACTCCTGTCCATCGTTCGAATCCCTGCGTGGGCATGGATGTTTGTGTACGTCCAACGTCCAGTTCTAACACATACATAGAGATTGGGTCAAACAGCCTAATAGGCTGCCCCATAAAGATAGATTAAAAACGAATATCTCTGTTCAAACAGAACACTACAGGGATCCAGCGAACTCTAAGATGAGGCTATACTGAGAATATTTTTCAGATTGTACGTTTTTTTTCGGTTAAGTGGTAGTTGACAGTCCTAACATCATAGGGACTTTATGCTTCAAAGTCCTAAAGTTCGTGAATATGTTGCATAATAATTTGGTTTCGTAAATTAAGAGCACTAGGACCTAAGAAAAATCAGAGATGTAAATGATAAAAAGGAGTGGTCCTAGGATGAAATTCTACAAAACCTCACTCAGTACACTAATACCATGATGACTAAGCTTTCGAAGGAGGAATTGGTGTAGTGCCTACACGATCAACTGCACACCATCTGGATAGGCCTTATCCACTTATTTCGATAAGGAATTCATTGCTTCCAGAACCTAACCTAACGTCTAGACACAGAACCATGCTGAAGTAAGATATGAATGAGTAAGTAAGAGCAAAGTGAAGGAGATTTTCTTGTACTATGTTCTCGCATACGTTCATATAATCGGAACTAAACTTACTGTATTACACTCTTGTAATTTCTCTTGAAGATAGGCGCCACCAATGCACTACGCCAACAGGAAGGCAGTCGAGAAGTCTCGAATAAACGCTTGTAGATGACAGAGTTTGGACATGCATACTTGTGAAGAAACCATCAAAGATGCTCTTGCTGATAAATCATATCATAATCACATCATATTAAGAATGAAATCCTATTAATCTTGCTAAAGAATGTGAAAACTGAAAATTTCTTTGAATATTGCTTGGTACCTGAATACCTGATCCATTTATCGACTGAAATATAATCTGGGGGGATTCTGCATTTCTCAAAAACTTTTTAGGTTTTCACTTTTAGTCTATGATACAGAAATAATTAAAAAAATTCAATTAAGATGAAGTGCTCCTGCAAAAATCTTTGCACTTATTGTCAGGAGCAAATTGGTTTTGAAAAAATGTTGCCTAACAGTAAAACTAAAAAAGAAAACGGAAATCAATGAATAGGATAATGTAAAATTTCAGTGTCTATATCAGGCAACTCCTTCAGACAAAATTGTAAAACGTTACATAATCCTTTTCATTTATTTCTTCTTTAGTTTAACTATTAGGCAACAATTTCTCAACACCAATTTGCTCCTGATAAATGAGTGCAAAGATTTTCGCAGGAGTACTTCATCTCAATTAATGTTTTTTAAATTATTTCTGTTTCAGAGACTGGGAGTGAACACCTAATAGGTGCTTAGAACCTGATCCATTGTTATATGGAACTATATCTAGATTAGTGCTAGCGATAATACGAGGATACGCGAAAAAACGAGGTCTTCGAAAAATATTTGTGTTCTTCATAGCTTTTTCCAGTTTCCCACTATCTATTATTATGTTCGCATATTGCCATGAATCTTGTTTTCCAAGCAATATTCAATATTGCTATCTCCTAAATTCATAGCAATATGACTACGGTATTGCGTATTCTGTTTCGACTGTTTTAGTAATGTTATTCATGAATTTTGCCTTAGCAATATTGCTTCGAGAATCGGCAATCCAAAGCTGGTGACACTGTAATATATGATATGTGAACTACTATTTTGAGGTTTTGTTATGACATTTTCTGTGTTTTCGAGCACTTGTAATGGGAATTTCAAAAATATCGCGGAATAGGAAAACCAACAAAATTCAAATGAAAGTATTTATAAAATCCTTGAATATAATAGAATTGTAGTGACACGAAAAACCCACCCATCAGAAACATAAGGTGAATAGCAAGTGGTTGAAGTCACAAATTAGGCGAATGGAGTGAAAAATAGGACAAAAAAGATTGAATGAAATATTTTCATAAACAATTATTAATTAATCAGATTTTCCTCTGCATTGTTAGAATGAGTGTTGAAAAATGGTGTCATAATTCAGGGCTGGATAGAATACCCAAAATTACTTAGAAGAAAACAATCTCTTCTTCCTTCCACATACTTTAGTCTCATGTGCCGATATATTTTCGGAACATGGCAAAGCCGAGTCGTGGGTAACTCCAGGGAACTTTGCATTTACATTCATCATGATTGAATTTAAATCAAATATCTGAAAACCAATGATTCAATCGAATATGAGAAAAAAATATGGAATTATATACACAGCTTGTAAATTTTATACTATGAAAACCCTTTCTATTGATGTCTTTTTCACATCCTCATTACTTGAAGAAAATTTTACATGTTAAGGTAATTTTATTGGTTTCAGGTCCTTACTTTATGTACTACTTTCTTATAACTAGTGGGCTCATTCCTAGAGTGAAGTCCTCACCAACTATAGTCTAATACCTTCCATAAGCAAAAAGTGGTAGACTTGTGAAGTTGGTTCGTCAAAAATTTCTTTAACTTTTCAATCAAATCAGAAACACCCTGTTTCTCCGACCGAAATATTTTGTTAAGCTTCTCTAGTGTCCCTGATATATCGGTTTTGCGTATTACGATCTAAGAATTCTTCTTGAAATTAAATGTTCTGTAGTACGTCAATTTAGTTTTCATTGCAACATTCTTACCTATTTTCAAACCCTCTCAAAAAATTAACAAAATAAATGCCCTATCGTATTTCTAATTCTTTTGGACCTGGGCAAGATTGTTATCTATTTGGGCAAGTATTATTTCGACCTTGCTAGGATAGCAAGGTTATGGCTAATTTGACAGATCATATTGCCACTGAATCGTAGATCAGAATACAGAATATTGTGGATCATGATAGCAATATCTTTATTTTAGCAATTTGGTTGTGCGCGAACAGAATAACACTGGTTTTTATATTCTTTTTTATTCAATGTGAGTAAGTAAATGAATCACTAATGATGGCGCTCCTCAAACATTATTATTGCCTTATACATTATACACGGAAACTTTGGTAATGTCAGGGCATCTATAGAATACAGCTCAAATTAAAGCTGAAACAATGAATATTGATGAGTTAATAAACCCTTTCCATCTGATTATACCCCGACCGATATTGATAATGATGTTGTCCATCATTCATGATTAATTCAATACTACAATCATTTATTATCCTTGGGTACTTCCGTCCAGAGTGGTCTTATTTTGAGTCACTTTCATAAACTGGAATTCATCCAATAAAACAGAAACAAAGTAATAAAAAATACAATAAAACCAAATGATCATCATTATGTATCAAATAAGGCTAAACGGAAAGACATAAAGATAGAGTTTCGTTTCAATTTCAAATGAATGGAGTTTGATCCAAACCCTCAACATATAGATTATAGGTAATAGCACAGTTATCGAAGGAACCAAGCTATCATTATTCAACAAAAAAATTGCGTGCAGGTTATCATTAACGAGCGGAATTTCTTCCGTTCCCTTCCATTGTTTCGCGGGCCGAATTCGCCCATGCTCGCCATCTAAACCATCACGAACGATCGGTTTAATAACAGGTTGCAAAATGGAGACCAACGTGAAATTTCTTCTGAATAATGATGTCTGTTAGTGATGGTTAAATAAATGGACCGGCTCTTTGCAGTCGATAAATAGCCACCAGTCATAAACCATGGCGCCCCTGAATGCAAGGGGGCTATATCACATGATTACGGGTAGAACCTCCCACAGAGAGAAGGTCTTTCATCAGCACGGAGGACCGCTGATCGTACCAAGTATACCGTTTCCACGAGAAATATCAATAAAAGCCCCAAGTGTGGCCTCAGGGTCTGTCTATTTGGCGACTTAGGGAATTAGATGATTTTTCCAAATTACACTTCGTCTGTAGTCTAATGACTGCTTACGCCGTGAAATCGTGATTAAAATTGATTTATTGCTCTTAAGATCGACTGTTTTTTCGGCGATTTCAAACAGGAGATAATTTGAGGAGTAATAATGTTGGTACACCTCTGTCGGTCGTGTCAGTTTTGGTTTTGAAGGTTTTCGATGTTGGTTAAGGGAGTGGTAAGGGCGTTACGTGAAGGAGACTCCCCAAAGGCAGGCGCCGATTTTGTTAAAGTTTTTGGGCACCTGTGATCGATAGCATTTCGGGGTCAATAACAAGTGACCATCATGATTCTTGAGATATTGCCTCCTTTTCCAAGCTTCTCGATCTTGAGTCTTAAAATACTACTTAAAGTGGCCAAACTTCAAGGGTGGATCATACGAGTGATTTGCAACAAGAAAAGTTATATAACACATGGTCTGAAACGTTGACGGTTATTCTTCAATTTAACATTTCTTGGTTTCACGAAATCATCAGGTTTTCTTTTAAAATGGTCATTATTCGGTTTTCCTTGTAGTCTCATCGAATTTGACTACATAATTGAGAAAGCGGAATAAATTAGCTACAAGATGAAGGGAGTCTGCGTGATCCCAGAACCACAACTCTTAACCCTGGGAGATAAAGAAGAAAGAGGCACATTGCGGTGTTCTAGAAATTCATAATGCCGTTAACCGCATTGCTCTATCTTTTTGTTTTAGGTAAATATTTTTGTGAGGTACTGTGCTCGTAGAGAAGCATATTGTTCATGAAGAATTGTGGAATCCTACCTTGATATATCATGAAGGAAAACCCTCAGAAGAAACCAGAACAAGTCACTAAAATAATATCAAAAGAGAGGAGGTCTTTGATCAGCACCAAGGACCGCTGATACCGTTTCCACGAGAAATATCAATAAAAGCCCCAAGTGTGGCCTAAGGGTCTGTCTGTTTGGCGACTTAGGGAATTAGATGATTTTTCCAAATTACACTTCGTCTGTATAGTCTAATGACTGCTTACGCCGTGAAATCGTGATTAAAATTGATTTATTGCTCTTAAGATCGACTGTTTTTTCGGCGATTTCAAACAGGAGATAATTTGAGGAGTAATAATGTTGGTACACCTCTGTCGGTCTTGTCAGTTTTGGTTTTGAATGTTTTCGATGTTGGTTAAGGGAGTGGTGAGGGCGTTACGTTAAGCAGACTCCTCAAAGGCAGGCGCCGATTTTGTTAAAGTTTTTGGGCACCTGTGATCGATAGCATTTCGGGGTCAATAACAAGTGACCATCATGATTCTTGAGATATTGCCTGCTTTTCCAAGCTTCTCGATCTTGAGTTTTAATATACTACTTGAAGTGGCCAAACTTCAAAGGTGGATCATACGAGTGATTTGCAACAAAAAAAGTCATATAACATATGGTCTGAAACGTTGACGGTTATTCTTCAATTTAACATTTCTTGATTTCACGAAATCATCAGGTTTTCTTTTAAATGGTCATTATTCGGTTTTCCTTGTAGTCTCATCGAATTTGACTACATAATTGGAAAGCGGAATAAATTTGCTACAAGATGAAGGGAGTCTGCGTGATCCCGGAACCACAACTTCTTAACCCTGGGAGATAAAGAAGAAAGAGGCACATTGCGGTGTTCTAGAAATTCATAATGCCGTTAACCGCATTGCTCTATCTTTTTTGTTTTTAGGTAAATATTTTTGTGAGGTACTGTGATCGTAGAGAAGCATATTGTTCATGAAGAATTGTGGAATACTATCTTGATATATCATGAAGGAAAACCCTCAGAAGAAACCAGAACAAGCCACTAAAATAATATCAAAAGAGAGGAGGTCTTTGATCAGCACCAAGGACCGCTGATCGTACCAAGTACCTATACCGTTTCCACGAGAAATATCAATAAAAGCCCCAAGTGTGGCCTCAGGGTCTGTCTGTTTGGCGACTTAGGGAATTAGATGATTTTTCCAAATTACACTTCGTCTGTAGTCTAATGACTGCTTACGCCGTGAAATCGTGATTAAAATTGATTTATTGCTCTTAAGATCGACTGTTTTTTCGGCGATTTCAAACAGGAGATAATTTGAGGAGTAATAATGTTGGTACACCTATGTCGGTCTTGCCAGAGTAGGTTTGAATGTTTCGATGTTGGTTAAGGGAGTGGTGAGGGCGTTACGTAAAGGAGACTCCTCAAAGGAAGGCGCCGATTTGTTTTAAAGTTTTCGGGCACCTGTGATCGATAGCATTTCGGGGTCAATAATGAGTGACCATCATGATTCTTGAGATATTGTTATCATTATCATTAAATGTAGCCATACAGGATTTGGTAGATAAAGCCTCCTTTTCCAAGCTTCTCGATCTTGAGTCTTAATATACTGCTTAAAGTGGCCAAACTTCAAGGGTGGATCATACGAGTGATTTGCAACAAAAAAGTCATATAACACATGGTCTGAAATGTTTACTTTTATTCTTCAATTTAACTTTTCTTGATTCCACGACATCAAAAGGTTTTCTTCTAAAATAGTCATTATTCGGTTTTCCTTGTAGTCTCATTGAATTTGAGGACATAATTCGAAAAGAGCAATAAATTTGCTACTTATTAACTTTATTAATATTTGCATTTTATCTTGAACGAAGACGAGATTAGCTATAAAGTGTGAGGTTAATATTCAATCGATTACTATTATTTTCTGCTTTCACTATTTTTATATTCATGGCGATGTTACGCGTTGGAACCTCTTCTTATTATTTACTACGGTGTCAACTGACGTTACCCTGAGCATACCGTGTCGTGGACTGAAGGCGTAAAATTTGCGAAATGCAAGTACGCTTCGGTCAATGCGACATATGGTAAACATTTCGCTACTTCGTTCGAGGTTCATGCTATGGAAGAAGGTTTTCGTATGGTATATTTATACCTAAAAGAAGGTGCCATTACGCTGTAAGTTCCAAGAAATACTTTGTAACATTCAGAGCTATCCTGTGTTGCTGAGTTCTAATAAGGACGAAATGGCCATTCATAGGTGCTCTGTTTGATACCACTTCCTTGCATTTTGTCTTCAACGAGGAAGAGATTAGCTCCGTAGTATGAGTTCAATATTGGTTGATTTCAATCCATTAATATTATTCTCTGCTTTCACTATGTTTTCATTAAACATCTTGGATCAAGAGAGAAATAATTTTGGTAATTTTCGGAGAAACGTTCATTTCAATTTTCAAAAATTTCGAGCCAAGAAAGAACAAGCATGCGAAAAGGTATACATCAAAAAATCATTAGGATAGATGTTATCAGGGGTTATTCCAAGAAACTCGATAAAACTAAAACTTTTCTGAAGATTCTGGACATTCCTAATGACACATTGTACAGAAAGTGGAACATCAAGAATATCCGGAAAAAAATGTCCCACTACGGAAGCAATCAATCAACTGGCACAATTATTGCCAACATCTGAGAAATCTCGAATACATGCCAAGATATACACTCAACATCCATGTTCACAATCCACATTCATCCATTTATAACCAAGATCACATCCGGCCAATCTGTTATGTCCAAATCCATCGAGAATCGAGATGGTGCCTCTTTTTCGGTTTGAACAATCAATTAGGAGGACCATCAGTTCCTAGGTAGAAATATCAAAGGAAAACAAGGCTGGCGCCACCAAAATTCCGAGCAGTTAGGGAGATAATGATACCTTTTCTTTCAGAGTAATAATGAATTCTGTGGCGCCGGAACAACATGGAATATGAGTTATGGGTCATTATCATGGACGTAAACATGCGATAAATTCGAGAGGGCTGTGTTTGGGAATTTTCCTCACCAAATTGCAGCTAATTGAGGCAAAAGCAACGCCCTAGAATAATTTATTCCAGGCGGTGATATTGATGATCTCCTCGTGCAAGAAATGGACGAGATCGGTGTTAGATGAGGGAATAGAAAGAAATCTATTATTCTGGGGGATTGCTTAAACCCCACCATTCATGTTCTTCCTTTTGGATTGTTGGCTGGCACAAAGAATAGCGGAAATTAGGGGTGAGTCCTTATTTCATTCATTAAACTAGATAATAATAATTTTTCTCGATAATGCATCAAACTGTTAGCGAAATTAAGAAAAATCAAACGCGGATATTATCAAATTTAATTGAATTAAAATGATTCACGATATACGAAATGTGGAAATTTTCTTTCACCTAATACCTACACAATATAATTTTCCGATAGGAATGATGGAAAATAGTTTTTTGCCTCTGTATGTAATCTGTAATAGCTATCACCTGAACGCAGAATTTAACCATAGGATTGTATTTTTTCTCTCATTAATACAAAGATATACAGGGTGTTTCCTAAACATGCGGCAAAAATTCAGAGGATTGTTCCTTGGACTATTCTAAGAATATTTTGTCCTTTGATGATTTTTGAAAAACCTCTTTGTTTCGAAGATACAGGGGAAACAAAATTTCAGATAATAACATTTTATCATGAAAAATTACATGAAAATTTAACTTAACCTACAAAAACTGTTGAAAATGACCACCTCCAGCCAGTGTATAGCGATTCATAATAGTCAAAGATAAAATGTTAATTGCTAATACATCACAAAACGAATTCAAATGAGAACCGTGTTTAATTTGTATTCCTTTACCATCAAAACTTATCAATTTTAAGTAAAAAAAACTGGCCGTTTTTAGTAATTGGAATGTTGTTAAACAAAATCAAAAATAAATTGTACCTACTTAGTAAACACAGTGCGGTACGCATTTTTATTTAAACTATTATTAATTTTAAAAATATGAAAAATGTTGTTCGCCCTGTATCTTCGTAAAAGACGTTTTTCAAAAATCATCAAAGGACAAAACATGCTTAAAATAGTCCAAGGAACAACCCCCTGAATTTTTGCCGCATGTTTAGGAAACACCCTGTAGATGCCAGAAGTTTTGAAATAAACCAATCTTGTGGAAAGTGCAATATTGTTTTTCTCAGAATGAAAAGATCACGAAAATTCATACGAACATATGGATTTGTCTAGAAACAGAAAAGACGAAAAAATAAGATTATACTTTTAATATCACCAAAATTCTTTTCGTTAATAAGAAAATTTCTTGTGATAATAAGAAAATTTTTTGTGATAATTATGTTCTGACTTTTTTTGAAAGTAGACATTTTTACAATGTGGTTGATTTAGGTGTCAAGTTATGGGCCTTCGAAATATTCAAAAAAATTAAATATAATAAAGGAAAAACGTGCAACTCTTTGGATTCAATTTTGTGTAGAAAACATTGAATATATTATAGGTACGTTGAATCGGTCACATTTTTCGAAAAAACTTATTTGAAATACAAGATATTAAGTTCATTTGGACTAATAATTTGAAACTGTGGATAAATCGATTCCAGAATAACTAACGAAAACTTTACTCTGGAAAGTATAGGTTGTTTAACAAAATTCACAAAAAAATGACGCATTAATAGAAAACACCCAATCAACTTAATTGGAACGTGGAACTCTGCTATTGTGATAACAAAGATACACTTCCGCTGGAAAAAACAATGAGGATAATAATATTAGATTTACGTTCATTTACTTATTAGATAAATATCGATTTTTATCTGACAAGTGATTGGATTATTCGCATCTTATAACAGTGGCGTAACATTAATAGTTATTTAATCAACTAGGTTATTAAAGACAACGACTAATGGTCAAGATATTTTAATATAGTTAATAGTTCGAGACCATTAGTCACTAGATTAATAACCAAGTTGATTACAAGATTTTTCCGCCGATCTCAATACGAATTGTGTATGAATACTTGATTGAAACACATTCATCTTTTGCACAGAACATACATTTGACAAATATAAATTTTTATGTTTCTATGTTTGACATTTCTGGCATGAGGATTGCACATTAAAATAGCATAAATTGAAAATTAAAATTGGTTATTAATGCTCAATTTAGTTTACTTTAAAATCACCTTTTATTTTGAGGTCGACGGAAAATTGTTTTTAAGATAAGACCACAACCGATCTGTTTAGGGCTCCAATATTAATATATTAATATTGGAGTCCTAAAAAGATCGGTTGTGGTCTCATCTTGAATAAAATTATCGTCAAATTATTATATGTATCTTGTGAAAAAATGATGATGAAAATTCTATTTATCAAATATTGGATTTGTTGACCCCCAGAAATGGCTACGAAGCATTCAGATTTAACGACAAAAATAGCCCAAAATTTTATCAAAATATTTCATCATCACATTTCCAGATCATAGTTCGGATCTGAAATTTTTTTATCGTCTGAAAATATTATTATTTTAAACACTTTTTGGAAATTTTCAGATTCTCACCATATTATGGGCTATTTTTCTCAGAACGGTCAAGTTTGACATCATTGAAGCAACTTCGGGTACCCCTTATGGTTCATATTCATTTTCAGATCAGAAATTTTCTGCAAAGAAAACTTTCAAAAATATCAATGACGAAGAAAAGCGCCCTTCGGTGTGGACTTTCTCTGAAACACTGTTCATGCATAAACAATGGATTCAGTTTTTGAAATAGAATCGCCGTTACTGAAGTGAATGTATGATGCAGTAAAGGTATTTGTTGCAATACCAGATAATAAAATTATAAATTGATATAAAAGATAAATTGGATATTGACTAATACCTGGAACTCATCATAAAAAATTCTGATGATAACATTATCATCTATTCTTAAACAGGTCAACCTACTTTTCAGTATATGTATAAATAATTCATTCAGGAACTTTTGTTGAATTAATGTTATTCAATGTTTTATTTACTAGTATCAGTTGTTCACTTTCATAGTATCATTTAAGGACAATTTATTCAATTTAGTTCATTCCGAAATTCATTGCAAGGTAGGTACGTTTATTTATTCTTTCCTGCTCTTCTCCACATCTTTGATTCTTTAATTTCAGCAAGATGAGTGCTTATTTTATACTACTTTTATTCGGTGCAAGCCTAGCTGAGAAGGTCACTTACGAAAACTTCAAAGTATTTCGTGCAATACCAAAAACAGAGAAAGATATCGATCATCTGAATGAATATGTTGAAGGAAGTCCTCAGTTTGACTTTTGGAAACCACCAAAAATGCTTGGTCAACACGTTGACGTTATGGTACCACCACACCTGAAGGAAGATTTTCAACATTTTCTGAACTCCAGTAAAATTCATTCTGAAATATTCATCCATGATGTGCAAAAACTTATAGATCAAGAAAAGAAAGGTTTAGGTTCAAATTCGACTTTTGGTTGGACACAATACCATACTCTGGATGAGGTATATACTCCAAATACAAACAACTGAACGTGTACCGTAAAACGGGGATACTTTGTGACAGTTTTTGAGGTTTTCACACATTTTTAAACACTTCTTGAGCAGATAAAAGGTGAGAAAAATACACAGTAAATATCTGTCCTTTCGGTACACAATGAGAATATAATATTGTTGAAAAAATTATTTTGATATAGTCTTTTTCGAATTTGAAATTGTCACAATTTTACCCCGTGCTTCGGGTTAACATTGTGACAAAGCATTATTCGAACCAGAGCACAATAATACCCCTGCCTTTTGAGTATAAAATTACTAAAAATTAAAAAAAAGTATGTGCTCAAATTTTTTGGATAAAAAAAAACATGAATTAACTTCAACTTTCATTGAAAACAAAAATTAATAATCTGAACAAGAACGAAAACATGTAATGGCCTGAAATAAGAGTTCATATCAAGATTGAATGAGAGTAGGCATAAAACTACACACTCACAAATGTTTACAAACTGCAAAATTTTCCTGGGATTACAAAATTTCTAAGTGATCAGGTAAGCCTTGTTATAAAAATTTTTCCCTTTTTTTCTCTTTTCCTTCAAAATTTGTTTTAGTTATTGCCAGTAGTCAATCACGCAAAAATCCTCAACTTGTGGAAAATGGAATTCTTTATTATTCGTTGCTCATAAAAAGCTTTTACTGCTTTTAAATTTTCTGCAGCCTTTTTTTGAATATCTTGTACCAGCTTTTTCAGCAACATGGGATTTCTGTAAGCTTCTGTAATTTTTTGAAAAACGTTGTGACATGTCACAATGCTGCGAACTTTTTTTTGTTTTCTTCGAAAAAAAGATATTAAAATCAATGATTCTTGACTATAATTTCGAATATAATATGATAACTACAGGAGCAAATGAACCTATTTACGATTTTAACTGACAATATTTCAGATTTGGCTGTGCAGGCGAAAGTTTCCGGCTTTTGAAAAAATCGACAGAATCGTTAGGCTCTTCTCATGGCAGTCTACAAGTTACTAGAGAGGCCTACCACACTTATGAAGAATTATTTGATTGGGCTGAGATATGTGCTGTCGCCCGGCGACAGAAAAAATTCTCTATGCGCGCGAAACTTGGAAAATATTGGGCAGTTTGTTTCGATTTGCGTATTGTCACAAAGTTACCCACTAGTCACAAAATATCCCCAATTTACGGTACATATTTTTTGTGTTTAATTTTATTTCTTATTTTTACTTATTAGATAGAAGCATGGTTGAAAAGTTTAGCTGATAAATATAATGAAGTCAAACTTATAAAAGCTGGGACAACATACCAAGAACGAGATATAACTGGTGTCCATGTTTCCTATTCCAAAAGTAACGCGAACAGGGCTGTTTTCTTCGAATCAAATATACATGCGAGAGAATGGTAGGTTTGTAGTGATCTACTTTTTTATTTTTATAAGAATGAAAAGTGTGATACCGGGGATTCTTAACCTTTATGGAATAATTTATTCATTTTGGTCATTTATACATTTTGGGTTTTCTTAACAATTGCTCAATGATGTAGAGCATAAATTCATGAAGAAAAACAGTAATCTTAATATGAATTCGAAAACTGGTTCATTTTTTGATCATAAAAAAATGATAATACAAATAATATTTCAGAAATGTGAAAACAGCAGTTGATTATTGAAATCAAAAAGTGCCAATACAATTTTCACGCTTAAATTTGATTAACATAGTATATTTCAAACAGCGTTGTATTCGATATTGAAAATATATTTTTCTCCAACCATCAAAAAATATTGACTTTTTTGTACTATTTTCAGGTGCAAAAGTCATAAATTCCCTTACCGTACAAAAATTTGCTCGTTGCTTTAATCCTTGGATTAAAAGTAAATGCATTTGAAGTCTACTTGACAATCACTGTCATGATTCTGTGTTCAAATTCATAACCAAATTATGAACGATTTTTCACTAAAACCAATTTTATTGTAATTTTGACTTGGTTGGAGAAAAAATAGTATATATTATTCGGATTAAAAGTGCCTATTTTAACTCGCAATTCTGCATTCGCTCGGCTGCGCCTCGCAACTGCAAATATTGCTCGTAAAAAAAATATGCACTTTTAATCCTTATAATATAATATACTATTTTTCTGTGACGGAAAAAAATGTGACATTTTATATCTCTTGACAGGTCACAAAATATGACTTTTTACGAAATTACTTTTTTCCCTGTCAAAAAAATTATTCTCTATGTAGCCGGGGAAAAAGTACTCACTTTTTTCCGGGGAAAAAAAATAATTTCGTGAACAGTTATATTTCTTTCACTATAAAATGTTCGTTTTTCCTGTCACAGAAAAAAATAGTGTATTACACACGGGAAAAATATTAGATTTTAGCTCTCGGCTTTTTGTCACCCTCCGCTTCGCGTCGGGAGACAACATAACCTCGAACTAAAATCTAATACTTTTTTCCCTTGTATAATGAATAACTATTTTTCTGTGACGGGAAAGAAAATTGAAATTTAATATCTTTTGACAGGTCACAAAATAGAACTTTTTATGAAAATACTTTTATCCCTGTCAAAGGAGTGAGTGTCCTATCCCAGTGTCCTATATTTCCTAGGGAAAAAAGTAATTTCGTGAAAAGTTATATTTCCTTCACTTTTAAATTGTCGTTTCTTCTGTCACAGAAAAAATAGTGTACTATACACGGGAAAAATATTAAATTTTAGCTCTCGGTATTTTGTTGCTTCGCGTCGGGAGACAACATAACCTCGAACTAAAGTCTAATACTTTTTTCCCTTGTAAAATAAATAACTATTTTTGAATGATTTCGAATGATTATTTTTTTAGGATCAGCTCAGCTGTTTCAACCTACATATTAAATGAGTTGTTAACTAGTCAAGATCCAGAAATTCGAAAATTGGCAGAGAGTTATGATTGGTATTTTGTACCAGTTGCGAATCCAGATGGCTTCGACTATACACATAAGACGGTGAGAATTATACAAAAAATCAATTTTTTCGGTACTTCCCGAAAGCTTTTTCTCTGAGAAAGTAGAACTTCTTGGACAAGGCCAGGAAGTAAATATGATTTCAATGAATGATTACCCCATAGTAACAAAATAACGGCTAACAGTTCATATAAACGTGACATCTACCGAAATAGCGGGCTATTCAAAATAACACCTCTTATTGGAAAACCCTTTATTTCATTGAATGTGAATGTTATACAGGTTATAAGAGCCGATTATTGAATTTATCTTTTCAGTACAAAAAATGAGAAACCCGATTTCTAATAATGTTTCCATTGAAACGAATGATTCTTCAGAAATTATGAAAATGTTTTCGAATTGCTTCATTCTTTTGCTTTGTTATATATTCTTGAGCACTGAAGGTTAATTACAGATGACAACTCAAGTTACATATAGTCCGTTCACGAAAGGTTGAGCCGTCGGTTGGCCATGAAATTTTGGCAGATTCCTCTGTGTATATTAAAATTTTAGGTTATGTTGTTTATTTCTTGTCACATTGATACGCAATGTTGTCAATATTGCATTGAGTTCTCTGATAACTCTCAAGCTCGTCGGACGAGGCCGGGTACATTCGGCAACGTTAACTTTATTTTACGTTATGACAGCAAAATACTGCCAACTTCAGATAAATAAACAAACGCCTACTATGCTTTCAATCTTTCGTGAACGGACTATACATTTTCTTTTTCGACTGAAAGGAGTATTGGTCAGGGAGCCTGTCCTTGTATCGATTCGGACAAGCTCATCTATGGAAATATATTTCAGAATAGAATGTGGCGAAAGACAAGAAAACCACAAGGAAAAATTTGCGTGGGAGCTGATCCAAACAGAAACTGGGACAGTCATTGGGCAGAATATGGCGTTAGTACGAATCCTTGCAGCGAAAGTTATGCCGGTCCTGAGCCATTTTCGGAAACTTGCACCAAAACTTTATCTGAGTACCTTTCAACAATTGGGCATAAACTGATCGCCTACTTCGATTTCCATTCTTATTCCCAGTTGCTCATGGTTCCATATGGATATAGCCCTGAACAACTAGACAATTATAATTTGACAGTAAGTACATGTATAATAGTCCGGTCTATTTAGACATTCGAAGTTACATAAAGTCCCAACAAGCTGAATTTCTGTGAAGTTGTTCAAAACATAATTACAAACAATGTCTAAAAGTTCCTCATCATTCATTCAAAATTTTATTCGAGGTCAAATGTCAAAAAAATGAGTTTTTCGCGATTTTCAGCAAAACGGTAAGTTTCATCATAAAAGTACCTCAAACAAAAATTGTAGATCATAAAATTATCTATAAAAAATGTATCAATACTTTTTTTCTTACGAGCCACCGTTTCTGAGATATAACGATTCAAAAAGTTATAAAAGTCGTTATCGTCATGCACACGTTTTCACGCCACCTATGAGATAGTGTACTTAGCGAGTAGTTATAACTTTTTGAATCGTTATATCTCAGAAACGGTGGCTCGTAAGAAAAAAAGTATTGATACAATTTTTATAGATAATTTTATGTTCTTCAATTTTTGTTTGAGGTACTTTTATGATTAAACTTACCGTTTTGCTGAGAATCGCAAAAAACTCATTTTTTTGACATTTGACCTCGAATAAAATTTTTTCCTCACAGGGGAATGATGAGGAAATTTTTTATAATTATGTTTTGAACAACTTCACAGAAATTCAGCTTGTTGGGACTTTATGTAACTTCACTCTCATTTTTGGTCTAAATAGACCGGACTATAATTCGGATAAGTCTAAACTCATGAATAATTTTTTAAACAGTACAGCATTGGTCTTGAAGCGGCGAAGAGTTTGTCTAAGCGATACGGAACAAAATATACAGTTGGTAATATCTACAATACAGTATGTGAGTATATATTCCTTACTTTAAGACATTTTGGAGTTAGAGCCCATTAAAAATAGGGTATTCATTTTTAGATCCAGCTTCAGGGGGCAGCTGCGACTGGGTAAAAGCCACCTTTGGTACTCCACTGGTCTATGTTTACGAGCTACGTGATACAGGAAGATACGGATTCATTTTACCGCCAGACCAAATCATACCAACAAGTCTTGAAACATTGGATTCAATTATTACTATTTTTAAGGAATATGAAGCAAGAACTTAAACATAACTCCAGAGTTACGTTTTATTTATTGCCGTTGCACGATCAAGAGAGTTACCATGAGATGTATTTACCACCTTCCACGAAAAAATACTATATCTTGGTATTTCATTAATTTATCCTTTTATGGAGAAGCTGAATTCTTGATTACATAAAAAACAAACTGTTTTATTTTCAAACATACCATAATAACGCCATTTTTCGACTGACAGGATCATCGAAAATTTCTATTTCTCCGCCAAGGAGGAAAAGTGTTGCTAAGCAACACTTTTCCGTCCGGCGGCAGGAAAAGTGTTACTATGCAAAAGATGAATTAGAATAATTGGTAATAACCATGATCTACCTTTTTAAAACAGATCAATAAATGCAAATTTCAAGTACTTACTGTTATTCATATCGGTAACATTCCTTCAATCACCACTGACCACAGTTATGAAAATCGTGGAAGGATCTATATAAAGCACCAATACATACTGTCTTTATAATAAAATTCAATTGTAACAAGAAATACATTATTTGCTTTCATCAAATTCCTCTGTGATAGGTTTTCAGTTATCCACTTGTTTCATTTTGATCTGGCCTATTTCTTCTAAAATGAGAATTTTCCCGATAGACTTCCTCCTCTTAAACACACATGACAGTTGTCAGAATTTTCCGATGTCATAAATAAATCAATTTAAGAAATGTCAAAAAATCAAAATTATAGCGATCGTAAATGGATAGAATCATGTGCGTAAATGTAAATCATACCGAAGATGGATATTCAGATTTTCATGAATTTCAAAACGTTTGAAAATAAAATAACATATTTCATTCGGATGAGAAGTGACTTTTCATGGCTCGTTTCAATTGCCAGCCTCACTGCGTTCGGCTGTCAAACTCAAGCTCGCCATGAAAAGCGACACTTCTCCTCCTTATAAAATAATATACTATTATATTATCATAAAATGATTTCTTAACTGTCATATTGTATTTACTTTCCAGTCGGTACACTGTCACAACATTTCACTCTTCCCTACCTTAACATCTTGATGCGCCAAAATTTATTATTATTATTATTATTATATTTCAATGTCTAAAAGTTCCCCATCATTCCCCTGTAAGGAAAAAAGTTAATTCAAGGTCAAAGGTCAAAAAAATGAGTTTTCGCGATTTTCAGCAAAACGGTAAGTTTTATCATAAAAGTACCTCAGACAAAAATTGTAGATCATAAAATTATCTATAAAAAATGTATCTATACTTTTTTTCTTACGAGCCACCGTTTCTGAGATATAACGATTCAAAAAGTTATAGCTACGCGCTAAGTACACTACCTCATATGTGGCGTGGAAACGTGTGCATATTATGACGATAACGACTTTTATAACTTTTTGAATCGTTATATCTCAGAAACGGTGGCTCGTAAGAAAAAAAGTATTGATACATTTTTATAGATAATTTTATGATCTACAATTTTTGTCTTTTATGATAAAACTTACCGTTTTGCTGAAAATCGCGAAAAACTCATTTTTTGACCTTTGACCTTGAATTAAATTTTTTCCTTACAGGGGAATGATGGGGAACTTTTAGACATTGTTTATAATTATGTTTCGAACAACTTCACAGAAATTCAGCTTGTTGGGACTTTATGTAACTTCGAATGTCTAAATAGACCGGACTATTCCCATATTTCTGTTTGTGTAATACCTAGCCTGAGTTGACCAACAATTTTCTGCCTGATCCCTTCATAAAATTCAAAACGCTTCTTTATCCTCCGTTAGGTATAAATTGAACTGAAAATAAACAGTGCTGTAAAATATTCTTGCAAATGATGGGATTCCTTCCTCTACAACATTGTAAAAACTTCATTCACTTGTCACATCTTGCCTGCAATAAATTTCGGGGATACTTCTTGAGCATCGTAAACCATTTCCTCTATTCGGCATTTTATTGGACTCTCTTTAGCACCCGAACACAAATAAATTGCAGTCGGAGAATCGTTTTATTGGAAGGTGTTGAGGATCCGTTCTTTCATTGCTGCAGTAAAATCATCGACACTATCTTTTGTTCTTTACCTCCTCAAAGTTAGCCGTGTACCTTCCGTAAGAAAATTCTAGGATAAGGGAAGAATTGGCGGCAACCTTTTTGGAAATAGATAGCTGTTTCAGGCATAAAATGTCGATTATTCGTGATGATTTTATTGGTACAAGTTTCTTCTTCGAGGAAGTGTTTTTATGAATAGCATTCGTAGTATTTCAGTATCTTTTGACAGGTAGAGTGGAAACCATCATGATGTTGACATTCCAGAACTATAGCAGCCCAGGAAGTTGTCGACTTTCACTTACGTTTCTGAAATAAATTCCTCAAAGCACCCTGTCTAAATATGATTTTAAGATAAGGAAGATTTTTTTCGATTTAATGTGTTTCGATCACTCTGTGAAATTTTTGTTCCTTAAAATCTTCTTTTTCTCGTTGTTTAGAAAATAGACATTACTATGTTCAATTTTCCTTGAAAATGCGAAAAGCTTTGCTGCAGCTATGAAATAGTATGTTACAAATGAAAATTCATATCAAACAGATCAGATGCTCTGTTTGATATTACCACTATGCATGTTCTTTGTGCGTTGACGGGATTAGTTCCGAAGTGTGGGTTTAATGTTGGTTGATTTTAAATCAATTACTACAATTATTCTCCGCTTTCATTGTTTATAGTATATTACATTTTGAAGGTTGCTTCTTGAACACATGATTCAAAATGAATAAATTTATGCTCGAAATGTCAATGTCTGCGTTTCGCAAATATGGAAGAGAAACAATTTGAGCAAAAATTTGTGGAATTTACATACATTCAGTTACATACTGTTTCATAGCAGCACCAAAGTATTGCGTTATTATTAGTTTTTTCTTTTTTCGGCGGAGAAAAAATTTCTTAAAACTAACCCTCAAAACTAGCATATCAGAGAAGTTGGTTACTTTCTTTAGCCTTATGGAATAAAACCTTATTTGTCAAAGAGGTGCTTTTTGGAACATTGATGTTTCTTGTTTTTCTCAATGGATTCAATCTTTTACGCTGGATCTGGTCCATTCTGTTTGATCACCACAAGCAAATAACAAAGAAGAAAAATAAAGAAGACTTTTACTAATTCAACCACATATCCATTACTCTTTTTTATAAGTGTCTATCTTTGAGGTTCTTTTATGATCGTGCGTTTTACGTTTGTTACATGCGTGACCGATATAATCGGTTTTGGAGGACCGACACTTTCGATTTTTTGTTTTTCTCCTGATGTCAGCGACGAACCAACGAATTTTTGTCATATATTGTACTCTAAATTTTCTCTAAATTTGCGTGAAACAACAAACACGGTAGTCAGAAGCTCACTATAAGCTATACTATGGACCGCTACGGCACGTGTGGAACGCTGCTGTACCAATAAAGAATAAGTTCGAGAAAGCAGTGCGTCTAGCGTCTACGCTGATACACTGGAACTTCCCCATAACGAAATCGCTGAATCCGCAAAAAAAATTCGTTATACAGAAATTTCGCTATACAGAAAATGAAAGTGTGTAAGTGTATTTATAATAGCTTATGGGCATTTTATGTAGGTACGTATACAATACATATTTACGTTTTTTTGGGCAAATAATTTGTAATTTATATCTGAGTTGTATAATTAAAAAACTTTTCATTCTCAAAAAAACTTCGCATTCTCTCAATGACTCAAAAATATTTTCCGGAATCCCTTCAAAGGACCGGAAAGCGGGCCGACACGTTTTGAAAGCTTGAAGTAAATCTTCTCGATTCGTTTTTCGGCGGGTTGCACCTCTAAATCAACGCTGTCGGTATCATCACTGCTATCCTAGTGATCTCCAACACCGCATTTGACACTGTCCTTTTTCATTTGTTACAATATTAACATCGACATTAACGAAATCCTTTAGAGTAATACTGTCATTATCAACATTTCCAGCTGATTCCAATCTTTCAGAAGGATCTATCCGCCCGGTTTAGTTTATGGTCGGGATTTATTACCTACGTCCGGCATAATTATGGAAAACACTCACCCCTATACCTTTTTAGTTTTTACCAATACCCATTCAAAGAGTCATGTTCTGGTTCTTAGAAAATTTCGAAAGAGGATTTACTTCGTTTTGGAGGGTGTTTTTACTTTTTAACATGGAATTTGGATTCAAGGTGCAATGTCTTGAACGAAATTCGTTATACAGGAAAATTCGGTTACGTTCGCTATAGGGACGTTCCACTGTATTTCCTGTTTCATAGTTCTGTAAAGTCATACTGAAATATTTTGATATTGATCAATTTTTATGAACAACATTTTTGATTTTATTTTCTTGAAAAATTTTGAGGATGCCGAAAAACCAGTCGAAAAACAATACAATACACATATACATGTGTACCGATCGAGAATCTGTTTAGTCTAATTGAATTTCTATCCATAGTTCAATGGAAAAAAGTTTAAGATGTTATAAAGCTATGACCTTTGGTGAAAAAATATACATTTTAATTTTCAAAATTCGAAAACGACAAATAAAACTCAACATCCGTTCCATAAATATGTGCTCTATACAGGGGGTAATAGAAAATACAGCTGAGTCATGATATCCAACACTACAAATAAAATATGCATACTTTGAGTCATAAAACACGAAGCTCGCCAAAACTCATCTCATCAAGGTTCCTGCATCCCTCCATATCTTCAACAATCCACCTAAACTACCATCAAAGAGGAATAACAGCTCAGAATAAACGTTTTATTTATGCTGAATCGCTACAGGAAAATTTACGACTTCAATATATTTATATGAAGGGCTATTTCTCTGGAAGAAACAGCTTTCCCTGATACATCGCAGGAGTTATTGTTTGCATCGTGGTAATAGAAACATATTACTGTTCCTCGAACGCCCACATTTACAGCGTGCTGAGCACTTCAACCAGTTTCGGAGCTATTACGTTGAGTCCATTTTATGGTGCTAATGCGTCCTCAGAATTACTAGACAGCTACAACTGCCGTATATGTCTCTATTATGTCACTAAGAAACTGCTTTCGTAGATGGAATGTATTCCATATGTATTTATGGCTTATCTTACCTTCAAGATGGGTTCTGCACTTTGGCTAGAAATGCTTAAACTGCCTTTATTAGATTTCATAAGATTTTATTCGATATTAAGAACGGAATATCGAAGTTTGAATCTATGAGAGATGATTACCCAGTAAGGTGTGTGTGTGTGGATAGTTCCGTGCACACCTGAGGTTCCGAGAAGTCTTCACTTGAAGAGTTTTTAGTTTAGTTTTAGTTTAAAGAGGGGTTACAGTTCACTGCGACCTTAAGGTCTATTGTGCCCCCTTACAGAGCTGTTCTGGCCAAAACCTTCACAGCTCGCCTTCCAGTTCCAGAGATCTAATGAAATCTAATAATTGTGAAGGCTTCAACGAGGCTAGTTCCTCACTCTTACAAGTTTCTCGTCCAAGGCATTCCTTCCTCAGGCTCGCAATGCCAAGGCATTCCGTGACTAGGTGAATGGGGGTTTCTTCCTCCTTCCCACAGAACCTACACTCGTCAGTGTCCGACAATCCCATCCTCAACAGGTGCTTCCTGAGGCGACAATGTCCTGTAAGAAAGCCAGTGAGGAGGTTTAATTGCTTCTTACCAAGATCCAGATATCTTTTGGATCCCGCTGTCTCGAAGTTCCGAAGGAACTCAGTGAAATGATCCATCCCTGGGAGATTCCGCCAGAGTTTTTCCCTCTCGGCTTTCTCCTTCTCCAGAAACTCCTTCTTATAGGTACATTTAGATATACCACAGAAGGGTTCTGGGTCTGGCACAATGAGTGACATTTGTGCGCCCTCTTTGGCAAGTGTATTGGCCTCTTCGTTTCCTTTGATTCCCGAGTGGCCGGGAACCCAGATTAAAAAGACCTTATTTTTCTTGCCTACCTCGTTGAGTTCGTTCCGGCACTCCCAGATCATTTTAGAGTCGATGACGTAGGAGCTCAGTGCTTTAATAGCAGCTTGACTATCTGAGTGTATGGCTATATCACACTTCTGATAGTTTCTTTCTAGATTTATATCTAGACATCTTTCAATAGCTAAGATTTCCGCTTGAAAGACGCTCATACAGGAGCCTAGCGACAGTACACACTTGGTGCTTGGCCCGTATATCCCAGCGCCCGCTCCTGAAGAGGTTTTGGAACCATCTGTATACCATTTTACGGTATTTTCTTTGAGATTATAGACGGTGTATTCCCGTTTTCAATAATCTCTTTTACTTGGCAATGTCATGAAGTTTTTCTCAGTGTTTACTTTCTTGATCATTACATCATTCACTTGAAGAGTCAGGACCTTATTCGATGAATCCTCTTGGTTGACGAGCAGCTCTGATTGAATAACGAAAAGATTTTTAGGTCAAGAGATAAAATTTGTACTTTTTCATTATGTAAGAAGATTATATATTTTTCACAATTTTGAACTGACATGAAATAGAAAGAATCTTCAAGAGATTAAGCTACATTTTCACAGCATCCTAGTTGAATTTAATCACTTACAGCTGTTTTAACTGTCGGTTTTTTGACTACCGTACGAAACACCGCCAATTCAGGGAGCGTGGAGCAGCACGAGTGGCAATAGGGAGGCAGCAGTGAGGTGTAGTGATTACATTATCGCGCTGCCCACTTCCCTGCTCAATTCTCTGCTCCCTGTCGTAGAAGTGAGCTGACTGTAATCGGGGTGTTAGAAACTATGGCCCTCAACTCGAAAATGACTATCAACGAAAGAAATGTGAGAGACAAAAAACTCACGAAGAATCCAGGCCATGTATTCTGGACAGATGATCTTTCAAAGCGAATACGAACTTCATTGCGCGGTGTGCATTTTTGCAGGTAAAAGAGGGGCTCGCGCAATGAAGTTCGTATACGCTTTGAAATATCACTTGTCCAGAATACAGGGTCTGGGTTCTTCGTGAGTTTTTTGTCTCTCACATTTCACTTATCGAGAATACGGCACCAGGCTGGTCTATGAAATAATGAATTTGGGGAAATGGAAATACGCTGACAAAGTTTTCGGGCACCAAAGTCAAGGAGGCCCAAAAAAAGTTTCACGAGTAGGCATCAAGTTAAAAATGGTACACTGATTAGATTTCAGAATCCAATCGTATAAAATTTCATACGCATTATGCAACATTTTTCTGGGAAATTGACATAAAACGATATTCGGTATCCAAATTCAGAGTTCTGTGAATACGAAATGGGGGCCCATTTCACATAGTTAAGGTCTAAGGTATCCTGAATTTTCTGTTACTTCTTGTTGATCTAGACACTCTGTATATAACATGATGTATTCAAAAGTCTATCTTCACATCAAGCCCGGCTAGCTCAGTCGGTAGAGCATGAGACTCTTAATCTCAGGGTCGTGGGTTCGAGCCCCACGTTGGGCGTGTAAATTTTACTCATCTAATTTTCAAGTTTCTAAAGTTACTTTGGAATATTCAGTTTCTCAGAAATAAATTTTCTAGTAAAGCAATATATTAATATAAAATTAATCGTTTGTGAATCAAATCACACATGATTCTAATCAGGGCATGCAGCACATAATGTCAGACCATCGGAGTAGTCTTATATTCTTTTCCTATCGAAATTTTCAAGCATCAAAATATTTTGAACAAATATAAATTTTTAAGATATCAGAAGAATATTCGAAATCGAAATTCCACATATGGAATGTCAACACTGAATATTTGTGAAAATATCCTCAAAGCCCTACGCTCTACATCAAGCCCGGCTAGCTCAGTCGGTAGAGCATGAGACTCTTAATCTCAGGGTCGTGGGTTCGAGCCCCACGTTGGGCGTTGAAATTTTGCGCACGTAATTCCATTAGCGAAATAATAGAGTATTTATCTTGTTTACATTGTTAGAGTAAATGATGGAGTAGGGTGGTAGAGCACCTACTATTCCCCTACTAACATAATGTAAACAGATTGTGCTAGTGACATTGCAGTACTAAATATAGTACACTGTAGAGTGGAGTATATAGCATATGTGAAATAATATACTCTACTATCCCATCCCCCTTTCCAAAATTTTACTCTACTCTACTGGGCTACTGATTGACTTTACCAATGTGAACCGACATTTGCTCGGTTTCAGTAGAGGATAGTGCACTTCGTAGTATTATATCCCCTTTGTGATCCTGCCAATTTTAAGTTGTTACGATCCTACCGAAATACTAGCAACATACAGGTACTCTACTGAAATGAGTTGAGTAGAGTACTTCCTCGAAAAGGTATGCAAGTGAACTCTATCATATATTCTACCAATCTAAATTGGGCTTTACTTTTACCCTATTAGCAAGATGAACACAGATTGTACTAGGGACAGTAGAGTACTAAGGATAGATAACGGTAGAGTGGATAGCACAATATGTAAAATAGTACACCATACTATTCCATTCCAACTTCCACAATTTAACCCTACACTTCTACTAGTTGACTATACTAATGTGAACAGATACTTGGTCAGTTCAGCAAGGGCGTAGCCAGGGGGGGGTTTTGGGGGTTCAACCCCCCCCCCCGAAATGTTTCAGAGTTATTTTTTGTTGCGAAAATAATCTTTCATTTTGCACCCGGCACCTACAAAGTCAATTGCCAAAATGTCAAAACCCCCCCCGAAATTAATTCCTGGCTACGCCCTTGCAGTTCAGTATTAGATATTTCTTCTTCCTAGTCTCGTTCGTTTTTTATTAGCAGCGTGAAAATCGTTAATCTACTGAAATGAGTAGAGTATTTCCGTAAAAAATTATGCCAGTGAACTCTACCCTCTTCTCTACCAATGTAACTGGGCGTTACTCAACTGAAATGAGTAGAATAGAATAGAGTATTTCCTTGAAAAAGTTTGCTAATTCCGGTTTACATTGGAAAAGGAAACGGTAGAGTACTCACTATTCCTTTACCCCCATAATGTAACAGATTGGGCAAGTAAGAGCAGAGTACTAAAGATAACAGTTGATGATAGAGCGTCTTTCTAGGCTTTTGTGATTTGGTCAATTTTTTTTCAGTTCGAAGAAAAGTATCATGTCGAATCACTAACAACGTAAATACAGTTACTCTATTGAAATTAATAGTGTAGAATATTTCCTTGAAAAAGTATGCTAGTGACATCTACAATTTACTCTACCAATGTGAACTGGGCTTTACTAATACCATCCTGGTAACAACTCAATTACTCTCTCATTTCCAAACGCAGCAGGAAATATGAACCATCTACCAACAAACAGTTGGTACATACCGGAAAACGTTGTAGTTACCCGCTTATACGACTACTGCAGCAGCAATTTCTTGAACTGAACGAAGCAATGGATTAAAAGGTGCAGACTACATGACGTTTATCAGAAAAGAATAACGAAATAATTGTGTATGATATAGTATTATGGCGGTATTAATTTACGACAGTGCACCTAAACATAATTCATATTTATGACTGCTCAGGCTTGCAAACCGGTTGGAAATTATGCTCTTCGAATAAACTTATACACATACATTACCTCGGTACACCGTGTGGATCTAAAAATACTTTATTACCGTATTAAATATCGCGGCATGGAAAATAATAATTTATTGTATAACATGAGAAATCGTGATAAATTACTGCAGATCGTTTGAATAACGATCCAAGTTTGTGTAGTTGCATTTTATTTCCGTTATTACGTCGATTTATAACTTCTGATCAGGTCCTGATACATTGCAACTTTCTCGGTTTGGCTTGCAGACCGATAAAAAGCTCTTGGTTGAGTTATATGCCGGAGTAAATTATGCTGGTATATTGCATGTATGGGGAAAATTATTAGGTTTTTCGAGCAGTAAGTTCACCGTGCTGAAACAAGCAATAAATATACTAGGTGTTGGGGAAAGAAAAACATATGGTCTATGCAGGGCTGTCCAGACCTGATATGATCCCGGGCCAATACAAATTACTGAATAGATTGGAGGGCCGCACAAATAAAAAACATATTTTTGAAAAGGTTTAATAACGTTCAATATAGTTACTATTTATTTTAACTGTTACATTGAATTTCAGGTATTATCATTGTATAACTTTATACAATGGTATTAGTGCTTCAATAATTTATTTTTCACAATCTTTTCGATATCCATATTAATATTAGTTGTAGCCAGACGCAGTGCGTGTGTGAGTGAATTATCTGATAGTGAGGATCTATAGTCCGTTCACGAAAGGTTGAGCACATAGTAGGAGTTTCTTTATTTATCTGAAGTTAGCAGTATTTACTGCCATAGAGTAAAATAAAGTCAACGTTGCCGAATGTACTCGGCCTCGTCCGACGAGCTTGCGAGTTATCTGACAACTCTATGCAATATTGACAACATTGCTTATCAATCTGACAAGAAAATAAAGAACATAACCTAAAATTTCCAACCGACGGCTCAACCTTTCGTGAACGGACTATATACATATTTAGATTTTATAAAATTCATCGTGGAATACGCAATTTCACAAAGATAGGTACTGCCCATCATCTAACCCATTTTTAAGCCGAGATTGGTTAATTTGGGGGAGCGATCGCCAAGGAGCTTAAAAAAATCTATTACAGACTCAGGAGGTCGATTCTTGAATTATGTCGTGTTTGCGAATCGACCAATGTCGAACAACTTAGCAGGGAAGTTGGTCGACAATTGCCGAATCGCGAATACGACATTATTCAAGAATCACCCCTCTGTTCTGCCCCGGGACGAAACTCACAAATAGGTAGAATACAAGTACGTAGAATACGATCCCATATTTAAGTTTTTTAATGATAAAACCATATAACCACAAAATCATTGCTACCAACAAAGGTTTAAATAATAGTAATAATGAAATTGTTTTTCCACTGCACTGTTTTTTGTTATTAAAAATATACCACGGGCCGCACAAATATAGACGGCGGGCCGCATGCGGCCCGCGGGCCGTGCTTTGGACAGCCTTCTATGGGATTGAATTATAATTGCAGAAGGATTAATTTTTTTGTATGCATTCTTAGAGCATGGATACAATAGCTAAATATTGGGTTTAAAGTAGTTGATGTGAATTATTAGTTGGTGAAAAATTAATTCAAATGTTATTCTAGTTATACTTATCCATAATTTTCTTCTCTACTATTCAACGTTTAGTCCAGCATTCGCTAACCTTCTTCTCTTTCAATACTCAGCTTTCATTTGACGTTAAGAAATAATTTCCGGCGATTCAATGATTAAATGACAAATTTGCAAAGAATAATCTGATGACAAATCTTATTGAGCTATTTCCATTATTGTCGCCTCTACTTTTCTACCAGAATTTGCCAACGGTTCCGAAACCAAAATAACTGAATGGAAATTTGCAGTTTTCGCAATTCAATCCTCAATTATGAGAATGACTTTCATGTTGAAACTCATAATTTCTGGTAGTCTTTTATTCCACCTGGAGGAGGATGATTTGCTTATCAAATCTTTCAAGCACCGGAATAATTCAGAAATGTGTCTCAGTAGAATAAACAAATTTAATTCACTATAATTTTCAAGGTATGCTTGAAATCAAAATCAAAACATTTTGTGAATTAAATTCTGAATATTTGTGAAAACAGCTTTCAATATGTATTCTCTACATCAAGCCCGGCTAGCTCAGTCGGTAGAGCATGAGACTCTTAATCTCAGGGTCGTGGGTTCGAGCCCCACGTTGGGCGCATGAATTTTACTCAAGCCACTAAAACCAAATTCGAATATAAAAACCATCTAGAACGGCGAATTGACAAATTCTCAATTCGAAAAAATGGATAATTCGGAAAAACATTGAATTCTTCGATTCTTATTATGCGATGCTCTCGAAATTTCGCATGAACATTGAGTATCAAAATCTTTACTCTCAAAATAAATGTTACTCGGAAGGTATATTTTTTGTGGATATATCAGGAGTTTTTAATTTCAATATTCTGATTGGATGATATATTATCCTTCGGTGCTCTGACATAGAAACGCCAGAATTCCCCAGTGTTGACAGATTCCCCATTGCCCAATCAATACTTCATAGAGCTCATTTCTGAATGAACACTGTGCAAGGTATGGTCATCTAAGTTGAGCAAATGTCGAACTTAAATTTAAGCTGTGTCTTAGATAGAAAGCGGTACAAGTTGGCCAGAAGAATTATACTGCGTGGCTTAAGTTTCATAGTGGCACCATTCAACTTTCACCACAAATAGAGCACAGTCTAAAATGTCCTTATTTTTAGCCATCCGTGCTCTGATATAGAGTTGAGCTTCTTCTTCTTCTTCTTCTTCTCTGTGCGGTGCCTTTCCGGCCGAACTGAGGCCTAGTGGCCCATTGTTCACCCGGATCGTTCTATAGAGACTCAGCTCCTCATACACGAAGACAGAAATGTCGCGAGCTTGCCAGGAGTGGTCCCTCTCACCATAGGAATAGAAGGTGTTGGATTTCCTAGGTGTGTTGACCTTAACTTATTAAGGTTCCAACAGTTGAACAAAATATGCTCAACCGTTTCATCAGTACTCCTGCACCACCGGCATAGGGAGCAGCTCGTCAATCCCATTCTCATCAAATGCTTGTTAAACAGGTGACCAGTCAATGCACTAGTCACCAGACCGAGTTGTTTCCTCTCCAGCAACAGAAGTCTATTAACCTCAGATCGCGAGGACGGTCTCTCAATGAGAATCCTCGACCACCTCAGGCCCACTCCTGCGCCCCATTCCGAGGAAAATTCCCTGTTCAGCCAATTCCTGAAGAAACTTCTGACAGATTTGCGACAGATTGGCAGCGCAGGCTCCGGACCAACAAATGCTAATCCGGCTCCCCGCCTAGCCAGTTCATCTGCCTTAACGTTGCCAGGTATATCCGCGTGAGCCGGACACCAGATTACTTTCAAAAAGTTATCAGAGCCCAGCCCACGCAGAGCTTTCCTGCATTCTTCTACCAAAAGAGAATCAACTCTAACATCGGATAGAGATTTCAGAGTTCCCTGGCTGTCGCAACATATGTAAATGTGCTGGCCAGAGTATCCCCTGCGAATATTTTCTAGTGCGCATGCAAGAACCGCAAACAGCTCAGCCGGCACAATAGAACAGTCTTTCCCCAGAGGGATAGCCTGATTGAAGTGAGGACCCACGATTCCGGCACCAGACCCTGTTGCTGTGACAGAGTTGAGCTTAGGTCATAGCGCTCACCTGGGGCTTATCTGGCCACAGGCCTGTGCGACAGCCCCTAGGGCTTGACACAAATATACCATTAAAGTCTTTCCAAGAAGTTTGATTTAAACCGGGACTAACCACTTTTATGATTTGGATAAATTGTCGTTTCTCGGAGATTTCGATTGATCATCTGTTACTTTTGTGGTATATGGACGGAATCTATCTAATAATTCAGTGCTCTGACATAGAAGCTCTAGAATTCTGTAGCGTTGCCAGGTTTTACCATTGCCTAACAGATACTTCACAAAGTTCTCTGCTACATAAACATGATTCAAGATAAGTTGACCTCAAGAAGAACTTAAAACTTGGGAGTATTTTGAAAAAAATTGTCAGGCCGCCCAAGGTAGAAAACGGTGTGAATTGCCATAAGTATTACTGAAAAATATCGAATATCCGGCTCGAAGGACCATGAAAAGTATCGATTTGGTGGCTCGAAGGACCATGAAAATTATCCTAGCTCGAGGATTATGAAAGCTATCTTGACTATTTCGATCCGTCTTTAGGGACCCTTGAAATAGAAGATAAGCAATTGTCCAAAGTTGTAGGACCACGAAAGTACACTTATATTCTGCTGTATACAAAATATAATGATTTTGAGGTATTGAAATTAAACACTTTCCACCTAAAAGCTATTTAATTAACACCTACTGAATGATCACTAGAACTCACAGCTTTGAGTTAGTGATACCTTAACTTTTGAATGCACTGATTTGTAATATTATTCTCTGTTTGAGAATGTGTTCACGGTTCGAATTCTACCAATGCACTGCCTGACCTGTTACGTTAGGTCGATCAGACCCTTTCAAGCACCACTTGATCTTGGGGCTATTGCTAGGCAGTTTTTCAACACATTTCCCTGTGGAATTCAGGGATATTTCTAAATATAGATCTAGACTGAATATTTGGTCACATTTATAGTCGAACGAAATATTCAAGTCCATATAAAATTTTACAATTACTATACTTAAAAACTCCATGTAGCTTCATACTACAAACGCCATCTGTTGGCTTATTTTACTAATAACCTTGCATCATTACCAAAGTTATTTCTTACTTAGCCATAACAGTCGTTAATTTGTCCACATTTATCTGTTTACCAGAACAGAATACGCCACTTTAACTCGATTTATATCAAGTCTTCGAAATACGGTACAATCCAGCCAGCATGGGACAACAATTTGTTTCCATACTCCCTCAATTATCGCGCTATCTCGACTACGCAAACAATGTCGACGGATTGCTCCATTAGCAGCGCCTCTTGGAACAACAAAGGTTGCCAGAGCTAGCCAATCACCTTTGTTTTCCCTTTGTACGGAATATTCTCGTCTCTATTCCCGCTTTCTGCTTTGCCCCTAAGTTGGTGGAGAAACAAACAGCGGTGGTACATTTAGCGGTTGTGTATTTGCTGCAGATTTAATTAACGATGGAAACTATTATGGGAGTTCATCCTCATCCGGGCCACTCAGCATGTTGTTTTTTGCTTTAATGCAGCTTCTGTGTACTTCCGAGGATAGCCTCTGGTTGTATCCAGAGTAGAAGCGCGGTGGTAATCTATTTTTGAGGTTGGAGTTTTTGTACTTGAATGATTTCACCAGATGTCGATCAGACATGTTCAAAGTTCATAGTGAAAATATGTACTGATTTTCTCAGTAAATCCGCAATAGTACAAGAACTAGCACATTAAAGTATAATTTTTTTTCAATGATTTAACACGCAAGGACACAAGCTACAAAACAACACTCATATCATTTCTGTAAGTTACATGATTTGAGAGTTATTGCTGTTCGAACATGACCCTTATGAAAATTGATAAAATAAAAAAAAAACCTCAGTACTGTACTTTCGATAATTTTCAATGATAAAAAAACAAATTGATCATAAAAATTGCTCAAATTCGCCGCCTCTGCTCTGTAGACAGGCAGTGGCCTTCATGGCGACCTGTCTTGTGTCTTTTGCACGCGTAGTGATCATGTTCGAGCAGCAATAACTCTCAAATTATGTAACTTACAGATATGATGTGAGTGTTGTTTTGTAGCTAATATCCTTGCGCGTTAAATCATTGAAAAAAAATTATACTTCAATGTGCTAGTTCTTGTACTATTGCTGATTTACTAAGAAAATCAGTACATATTTTTACTATGAACTTTTTTAAAGAATTTTTTATGGCGTTTTCAAGTTGCATGTTCTTATATTGTTATACTTCAATGAAAGGTGGTAGTATCATCTTTCAAAAAACATTTTTTTCACATCTATAGGACCTTTATGTCCAAAGAAATCGATATTATTTGGAAGGGCCAACGCAAATAAAAAAGTAAATTTAAAATGGGGGCTACTCCAAAACTAAGGGGGTTAACTTCCAAGTTTGGGTGTTTTTGTCGATAATATTAAGTATATTTGATGACCTCAAATTATCGCTAACTCGTGACCAAACACACTGTATAATTATTGATTGCTGAATTAATAATTTATTATATTATGTAAATGTCAAAGACTCTCGTTACAAAGAGTTCAAATAAATAATAACGAATTGTCACTCAAATAATAGATTTTGGCCGATAGCCCGATGTTCCCAGGAACAAGCATCCAAAATACCCCAACTTCATTCACCCGATCCTGCTGTCATCCGTCAATTCAATCGTCCTAGAATTAATTGCTACGTTATGATCGTCGAGAAAATATGATCAAGAAGGACAGCTGAAACTTCAACCTTTTCCAAATTGACTACGACCCCTCGCTGACGCGGACCATTCAAAGAAATCCATCATGGAAGACTGTGACAAATCGAATAATGGACTCACCGGCGTTGTCTTCGCGTTACTAATCGAAGTTTCACTGTGACAAAGCCGCTAAATTATTTCCAGAGGGTATTAAGAGCGATGTTTTGGCGTTGTCACGAAAGCCGTCACAAATCTTGAAAATTAATTTCATGGACTGTACAATTACATATGTGTTTCGTTTTGATTGATAGAGTTGGTTTTGTGAGTAGACAGGCAACTGGTCGGTTGTGTATTTTTTATTGTTAGGGACCTTCTGTTGTGTATCTCTTGATTTGTCGGTTTCATTTCTCATCCATTATCTTTTTTTATGTGCATGGAATCATGTGGGATTTTATGTTTACGATTAGAGACTCTCGAATATTTTCGCATTTGTTACATTCTTACTTCCACGCGAAGTTTCTCTTCAGGTCCTTCTATTCCGTCCAATTCCTCCGATTTATACAAAATGGCATGCACAATACGCTTATCTCGTGCATATGAAATCAACTTTTGTTTGTGTTTCAATGAGAGCTACCGTTTTTTTCTCACTATAGTTGGCGCCTCTGTTGCGTGAGGTCCTGTCAAAATCCGTTTTACTGTCATTGGTTTATCATTATTATAACCAATTCTAATTTATTAGTGTTCGGTGTTATAAGTCGTGTGAAAAAAGTGTATATTCCGATCACGAAAGGTTGAGCGCATAGTAGGAGCTTGTTTTTTTATCTGAAGTTGGCAGTATTTGCTGTCATAACGTAAAATAAAGTCAACGTTGCCGAATGTACCCGGCCTCGTCCGACGATCTTGCGAGTTATCAGAAAACTCTATGCAATACTGACAACATTGCGTATCAATCCGACAAGAAAATAAACAACATAACCTAAAATTTTAATATACATATACAGTGGAATATGCCAAATTGTCATGGCCAGCCGACGGACGGCTCAACCTTTCGTGAAAGGACTATACATTCGATTCCTATATTACAATCTTTGAATACTACAATATTGAGCATGCCGCAACGTTGTGCAGTTCCGTATTGTTCAGAAAAAAGGAGCACTTGAGTTTCCGAACGGTATAACTGTCCTAAAACAGTTGATGTTACCCCTTCAAAACATTCACATGAAAAACATTTTAACCCAGATACCCCGATGATAATTCGTGACCTAAAGATCTTAATACAGAAAACCGTGAGTACCTAATAACATAATACATAATTTTACATTATGTTGCTTCAGACACTTTACTTTTACAATTGAATAATTGAAGTTATACCTACATTGCATTACTTGTAATCTACTGTTGAAAAATGTTCAGCTATTCCTAAATTAAAACTGGAAGCAATACCTAGCTAATTTTCTGGGTACGTTTGAATATTTGACAATTCAAATTATCGTGAACCTCAGGCAACACAAGCGCCTCAAGCGGCAAATTCATACGTGGTAGCCCTCATTTATGGTTTACAAGCAATATAAACAATGTTGTTGAATATTCTTGTTAGTTTACATGTTATTGTTTACTATCATTCAAACGATAGGGTTCAGCTACCTGATGACGAATTCGTGGTCAAATTCAATTCTGTCCTTTGGGCTGCCCGGCAGGAAGCACGATAACTTTCGAAGGTATTGTCCTAAGGACATGAGATTTTCAGAGTAAGTTCGGTTCCCTAATGCCGCAGTTAAGTTCGTTAACCAGCCAAATCGTACAGATGTTCCATAAAAAAAACCATTAAAAATTTTGTTTCTAAATACTCAGACAAAATGAAAACTATTGATATGAAATGCGGTCATATTCAAGATGCTCATAACAAGCGCAATGCAAAATTTTATGGCCATAGTTTCAACAGAACCAAAGAAAATGCAACTGGAGTCAAGAATACTGAAAAAAAAACTTTATATTTTCATAACAAGAGATCCGATTCGAGTGAAATTTATTTTGTGAATGAAGATTTATATACCTACATACTTCATGCGTACTGGGTGAAGAAATTATCAGAATCCCTTATTCCTTGAACCAACGGCTGAGCGATATAATGCATAACACTTTCTTCCTCTCAAAACAAACTTCATTCATGCATTCATAGACCAACTACGCCACTGAAGTGACAGCTGTTCGTTCCACACTTTGATAGACCGGTTAGAAAACATAAAAGACCCATGGCAAATAGTAAATTAACACTAACAAAGAATATTGTTTTGCTTCCTTGTACACGTCCATCATTTATCTAACCTCAACAATGGGTACCTGTCCCAGATTTCATCTACCAAAGCGTGAAGAATTGTTTTGAATGCAGAAGGAAACACTCACTCATCTGTGGCGTCGATAAAGAAGGCAGGGGACTTATAACAAAGACTACACCGACAAGTAACCGAATACATTGGCAGGTAATCTTTTTTCATTAAGATGCACAAAAGGGTCTGGAGCATGAAATGAAATTTTATTGATGTAAAATGTATATGAAAGAAGTATGTCTTCTATACTATTATCATTAAAAAAATTGATATATGATTATTATTATCATTGTACTGAATACTTCGAGGTTATATAACCACACACTCAGATAGTCAAGCTGCTATTAAAGGACTGAGCTCCTACGTCATCGACTCAAAAATGATCTGGGAGTGCCGGAACAAACTCAACGAGGTAGGCAAGAAAAATAAGGTCTTTTTAATCTGGGTTTCCGGCCATTCGGGAATCAAAGGAAACGAAGAAGCCAATACACTCATTGGTCCAGAACCCTTCTGTGGTATAGGTAAATGTACCTATAAGAAGGAGTTTCTGGAGAAGGAGAAAGCCGAGAAGGAAAAACTCTGGCGGAATCTCCCAGGGATGGATCATTCCACTAAGTTTCTTCGGAACTTTGAAACAGCAAAATCCAAAAGATATCTGGATCTTGGTGAGAAACAATTACACCTCCTCACTGGCTTTCTCACAGGACACTGTCGCCTCAGGAAGCACCTGTTGAGGATGGGATTATCGGACACTGACGAGTGTAGGTTCTGTGGGGAGGGGAATAAACCCCCATCACCTAGTCACGGAATGCGTTGGCATTGCGAGCCTAAGGAGAGAATGCCTTAGGCGAGAAACTTGTAAGAGTGAGGAACTAGCCTCGTTGACTGAAACTGGAAGGCGAGCTGTGAGGGAATAGTCCGAACAGCTCTGCAAGGGGGAACAATAAACCTTGAGCTCGCAGCGAACTGTAACTCCTTTTTAAACTAAACTATACTACTTCGAGGTTTCGATTGAGCACCTCAGACATTATTCTGCTCGTACAATATCAGTAATTGTGCGAAAAGTTTCAGGGTAACATGTATATGAGGTATTCATCGATATTACGTACATGTCCAAGTCAAAGCCAAGCAAAGATACTGATTGCATCTTCAAAGGAGGCTCAACGAGCCTTACCATGGGCAAAAAACAAGTAGAGCTGCTTAAGGGGCTTCTCACAGGTAATTGCTTCGTGAGATATCACCTGCCCAAGATTGGTAAAGAAAACTCAGATATCTGTAGGCTATCTGGATCGGTAGCAGAAACTAACGAACACATATTATACCAATGCAATGTGTAGGTGCAAACTAGACTCATTCTACTGGATGATGCGACTTTTTCGCCAGCCGTCATAAAGGCGAAGCCTCCGAGCGAAATAATCAACTTTCCGAAGGTGATTACCTTCCTGGTCTATATAGTATGATAACGTATGAAATTCCTCATTGGTCCCAGTGCAGAAAGGAAAAATAAACTTGGGAGCTTCATTACAATCTGAATTATTGAGCCTATTGGAACCAATGCATGTCGTTCTGTAAACCAAAAAGAATATTTAAATGGAACTTATCATCACTCAAGGGTTGAACTAACTTTCTCACAAACATTCAAAATACGAGTATCTCAACGGACTGCTCTCGAACTACAGAAACGTTCGGAAACAACAACTACAAGCATCGAAAACAATAACAGTAAATTAGTTTTGACAGCCCCAACATCAGTCTATATTAAGACACAAACATACTTGATGTCGATACATTAACTGGTGGCGGTTTTGTTTCGATTGTAGCCGGTAAATTATCGACAATAAGGGTCAATTAAAATGAATGAAACAATGGAACGAGGTGGTGATAACAATATTAGCGAGTGGCGGACCGAGACAATGTGTAATTACCGAACGCAGCAGTTTGACAGGCAACACGCAAAGGAAATATTAACGGTTCTCGTTTGTCACGGAAAATGCATTAAAGGAGACCATTCCTTCTGCCCCTTCCTGTGGAAGAATTATGGTGGTAAGTGGTGTATTCTTATAAAGGAACAAAGCATATTATTCGTTCTAGTGGCAATTCGGAAACAGTAGTAGGTGTACCGAAAATAATTCTTTTGAATACACACATCGTCAATAGTCGGTTTCTCAAAATATGATCGACCTAATTTCTGGAAATGAGTTAAATATTTTTCTCAACTCAGCTGCAATAGGCCCTTTCTATTTGAAGCTGCATTACTTCCAAACTGATGCAAAATGAGTGGATGCGCATTTTATTTGACAATATTGTGATTTTGAACTGATGCTCATCTCTTCCAACTGAAGTTGCTTTCTGACAAAATCAGTTTAATTTCCACAATCACTTTTTTCATTACAACAACAAAAGGCTCAGCAATTATGCTATGTATCCCAATATCTGTAATTTTTTAGAGTCTTGCGCTGTAAGGACGACACTTTTCCCCCCAAGACATTTCACAACGTCCATGCCCTCGCCAGGGTTCTAACCCGGGACCACAATGTTTACTCCAGTTCATCATAACGATAACATAACCTAACATTTTGGTCAAAGTTTGCAATTTACTCCTAAACATAACGGAAGTCGGAAAGTGAATTATTATCCGCGGTTTTTATATTAGTAATAAATAATTCATATTACCTCTAGAATTTCCTTCCGAACTATCGTCGATATTCCTATTTGGTACTCTGATTTCGAACCTTAAAATCGTTTTCTATTTGTCAAAATCACTTCACTTCCAACTGAAGCGATTTCGGAAAATATTCAGTCAAATAGGAAGCTAGAAAAATCTTTTTTGGTTACTCTTTGCTTTATGAAGAATGAGAGAAAAATGAAAAACATCTAATTTTATCGATAATTTATTCTGATTTACCATACTTTTCCACAAGTGAATCCGATTTCAGTAGTCCATAGTACTACCCCTTCTTTCAATCAGCTACCCAATATGCCTAAGCATCCCACGAATTAAGTCGTTAATGAAATTTTCATGCCTAATAGTTCCATTCTTCCTGATGGGCTAAACTCAATTCCTAAAATGTTGAAGGTGCCGATTGCCTATTGCTTTCCTTAAGTAATGTACGTGCTCAGGTGGATACATGTCTGATTGAATTGCTGGCTAGTTTATTCTCTGGATATTGTTTTCTTGAAGACTTTTCTCCTCTTCGTGTAAGGTGTGCTTGGATGTTATCATCCTGCTAAATGAAGCTATACCCGAATTCTTAGGGCAGAAAAACAATGATATAATAATAATAATGTTTTCTACTCAATGATAGAAAAATTGACATGGCGACTGAAAATTATATACCCCTAGCACATTATTGATCGTCCTTGAAAAGGCATAACTTCCCGGCGAAATTGATTCGCTCTATAATAGTTATAGTCTGCCCCGACCTGTCTAAACGCTTTCTCGTCGATTATCACATTGTAAACCGAATGGTGACTCGTTCGACAAAAGTACGTTACGCCCATTGTCGACAAGTATTTAGATTCATATGCAGGTGATTTCATTTTTCATTTCATTTATTTCCTCAAAACTTTACAGGAGGTGTCAAATAAGATATAGATAAAAATTTTTTACATAAAAGTAAGTATCTTCTAAGAATACAATTATAATATCCAATTAAATAAATAAACAAACATGCACACATAGAATAAATAAATATAACATCCATACGTACATAGAGGAACAAACATTTTGATTAATACACGAATTTAGGTTTTGTTTAAAATTTGTGATTAATAAATTCTTCCATTGAGTAGAATACACCTTCTACCAATATTTTTTTAATTTCTTTCTTGAAGGCAGCGCAGGGTAGTGATTTTATTTGTTCAGGTATCCTGTTGAACATTTTCAATCCATTGAATATGTGCGTATTTTGAATTTTTATTAATGCGATGATACGGTAACACATATTTCTTCTTTGATCGTGTGTGGTGGTCGTGGACTTCCTGGTGTTGTATGAAGTGGTTCCTATTCTTGAAGATATACATTAGACACTCGAGTATGTAACATGATGTAGCAGTAAGTATACCATACTTCTTGAACAGCGGTCTACAACTCGTAGTTCTGTCGACACCAGCGATCAAACGTACTGCTTTTTTTTGTTTCAGAAAAATATTGACAGCCTGTGGCGATGTACCCCATAGAACAATGCCGTAGGTCATCCTTCCATGAAAATGTGCATGATATACAAGTAGTGCTTCGTTCTCGGTAAGAGTGTTTTTTATTTGCCTCTTACCCAACTCAATTGAATGCTGTTCCCAGGTTAGATTTGCACTCATTGTCACTCCCAACGATAGCCGAGCTACTCTAAAAGATCTGCTAACCCTTAGATTTGAGCAATGAAACCGTCTTTTCACGGTACTGGTTGAGACTTTTAGCTGTTAGGACCTCAAAAAACGAAGGGGTGTTAAAGATACCGCTCGATTCTTTCGATTAAAATTTGCGATAGGTCTTTCTTTGCAGATATTACTCTGGGTCGACCAGGCACAGCTCTGCGGGTACGTTTTCCAGAAAAAGGACCACTATGCTTTTTACTGAAGTCCGTGAAATATTCAAACATTGCGCAATCTAGTGGCTCGATGTAGCTTTCTCGTTATTCGTTAAAAACTGATTAACATCAAATGCACTTATATGACTAATAAGTTTCTTCCTAATTAGTAATTGATTGTTTATATTTAAGTGGTTTTAGAAGGACAAGGAAATTTACTTGTCTTGAAACTTGGCTCCTCTACTCCGTAATGTAGTAAAGAAAAAAGACCTACTGGAATAATTCACAAGAAGGGAGACGAGAAGTCACTCTGGCAGAGCCTTTCAGATCTAGAAAACGAGCAGATTTCGAACGCGAACAAGAATTAGCTCATAGGGTTTCAAGGTTTATTGTCGTCTTAGGAAGCATATGATGAGACTAGGGGTAGCTGTAAAGTGTAAATGGCGAATGCAGATCTGTGGAGTAATAAGAACCGTAGTCAGCGTCCGTTGGTAACTCTTCCAGTTAGTCCACGTGTCAACCACTGACAGCTTAATTGGCAGCAAATGAACCGTTTATCGCTCATCCAGGTTATCAGTGGTAACTCAAATGAGTAACCGAGAATCCCCATGTTCTATTGTTCACGTCACAAATTTCTCCCATTGTGAATAGGTTTTCTCTTTCTAATTTTTTGTTATTTTGATAAAATCTTGAAGTACTCTTAAACTGGTTACTCAGAGACTTATGGGTTCGAAACATAAAAACATGGTCATTTATTGTACAGAACCCTGTCTGTCAACGGTAGTTATATGAAAACAGATGGTTTTCCGATTCTGTTCTAGAACATTGCCTTCTTCTACGATACGTTCTTCGTCCTACTACCATAACTCATTCCAGAGCTAACTCGAAATACAATTACGACCAAAAAACAATCCGGAAGTGCATGGAATCGTATTTCTGAGGGAAACAGGCTAGTCTCTTTGGCAGCCCTCACTCTTGGCAGTAAATCATGAGTGGAAAATTGCGGACCATTTATCAATACGGGTTTTATTACTGGCCCTTATTTTTACGATTACGTCGCCGTCGAAATGCATGTCGCTGCTATATTTTAGCGACATTAACGAATGAATTATTTTTATGGCGGCGCAAAAGTGAAGGAATCTGCCCGAGGGACGGCAAAATTATTGTTTTCCGATGTTTATGACACTGTTTCGATTTCATAACTCGGATTAGGGGCCGAACGGGCCGAGGGGGGTATTACGGTGTGCGCGTTTTTAATTTATCAGCCTCTATATCAAGTTATACGGTCGTAGGGACCGACAGGCTCCGGTCGTTTCCACAAATCAAATCGGCCGAAATGAAAAAATAAATCAAGTTGTCGGGCGAGAGCTGTAATATATCGGTGTAAGAAGCGGAGGATGGAGGAGATATCTTCTAGGGAACATAATGTGGAAGATGTATGTGGAGGACTTCATAACGGAGGGGATCTTTTGCAGAGTTCCGGATTTATCGATATCGACGATAAAGTCTGTTCCTTCTGATAGTTGAAATATCTTATTTTTTGGAAGTAGGTACCTAATTCGAACATATTTTTTTACTCATATTTGGGAACGCAAATTCATAAAAATTACCATACGTTTTCCGAATTTTTGTTTGTTTTTTTCTTTGGAGGATTTCCAAAGTGTCTGTTATTCTCATTTTGTACTAGCGACCCGCCCCGGCTTCGCACGGTAATATCTTCGAAAATATTCACTTAAATCATACGTCTGAATAGTCTGAATTTTTGTACCTTCCTACCCTATAAGTTAAGTAGTGTGATGGAATGTCGCTAAGTTTCGATCCCAGTAAAACTGTTAAATAAAGACAGTTGCATCAAAATTTTATCATAAATTCCCTAAATTATGGCACCTACCGATCCTCTAAGTTAGAAAAGTGATCAAATACTAACTTGAAGTCTTAGTAACACTCAGTTAAAAAAAACATCAAAATCATTTCAGTAGCTATGGCGTCATGCGCTTCTTGACACGATCACACCAGATTTCCGCGGGAACGAGGTATTTTCCCGCCGTAAAAAGAAGCCTGTGTCCGTGCCTAGGATTGTATCTTTATATTAACCAAGTCTTTTAAAAATCCGTTCAGACGTTGAGGTGTGAATGATGTAAACTTTTAAAACAAACGATTAAAAATCACTAACTTAATTAGTTTTCTGCCTACTGCCTACGCCTTAAGTACGATAGCATGAATATTAATAGCCCATATCCTTGTCTAGGTTACTATCTATCACCTAACTAAATTTCATCAAAATCCGTTCAGCCGTTTAGGTCTACTTCCTACCCCCTTAGTACGATGACGTGATCATTTTGATCTTATATCCGTTTTTAGGTAACCATCTATTACCTTACAAAATTTCATCAAAATCTGTTCAGCCGTTTAGACGTGAAAGAGCAAAAGTCCCAACAAAAACGACTAAAAATCACTAACTCAATTTAGTTATCTGCCTACTGCCTACCCCCTAAGAACGATGGCGTGATTTTTTATAGCCTATGACCATTTCTAGGTTATCATCTATCACCATACCAAATTTCATCAAAATTCGTTCAGCCGTTTAGGCGTGAAAGAGTAACAGACAGACAGACAGACAGAGTTACTTTCGCATTTATAATATTAGTATGGATTCCTAAAAATATTATTCCGAAAGTTAACATTCTAACTACCAAACTGAACTGAATGAGGGAGAAACTTGAAATTCCATTATACAGTAGTCATTCTAAAATCTCGTTTATGTTTATTTGCAGATATTTAAAAATTCTCAAGTCTTTAAATATCATCGGTCTGAAAGTTTATTTCAAGTTACCTGGCGAAAATTCCTGGAGATTGTTTCAAAAAAAAGATTCTATTAATTTTGCCTGAATTGAAATGAACATAATGAACATCTTTCGTGAAACATTTACAAAAAGTACAAATAAGTAGGATATTTTCTGTAAATCATCGTATTCGGTTACGCTTATAGTTAATACTTGGTAAACAGAAAACGGCGAATTAGCGTACCCATGCTTATATGAACCTTTTCATTGATTTTGAGGTCTAGAATGAACTCCTTAAATACTGAAACGTTGTTTTTTCGACCCGTCAAATGAAATCTATTGTTTATCGTCAACAAAATCTAACAAGTAAACTGAGGATTAATCGAAATTTGTATCCCTTTTTAGATAACATGAGATGCCAAAATAGAAAAAAGAAGGAACAAAAAGCAAGACAGGACAAAATCAGCAAGAAGATAAATAGTTACAAGTATCGACGACCGTCCACGGTTAACAAGTAATGATATATATTTTTTTCTGTTTCAGATGAAAGAAAGGCAACCGAAATAGAGAGCGCCAAAACGCGTCAGTCTTCAAGAGTTAGATCAACCAAAAACTCGCGAATTTTTCAAAATCAAACAAAAAGTAGAAAGAAGGCAAATTGAGACGTGGGAATTGGATTCCGATCCCTGAATAAAACGCAAGATAACAGAATATTTTTATCGTCACACACACCTCATCGTTTGGTTATTATTTAATTAACAGTTATTATATTATTATTAACTCTACAGTATTTCAGGGTTTAATTCTGTAGTTTCTGAACTCTTTATTATTATTATTATTAATGATCGGGTTGAATACAAGATTTTTCTCTCGACCTCATTATGAATTGGGTATAAATTCTTGATTGAAATACATTATATTTTGTGTTAATAAATAAATCATACTAATTTCATCGTTCCAGTAGGGTTTTATATTACTCGTATTGCTTCTGAATGCTTTGTGTTCGGGTGCCCATGACAATGGATAGCAGAAATTGAGCATCAAAATATTTCATTAATGTTTAATTCGTACACATTGAATTCATCTTATATTTTGGGGTCCACGGAAAAAATAATAATAAAACTTACTGAAATAACTAGTCTTGTGTTGTGTTTGGTTCTAACGAGTAGAGTAGGGTAACAAAATAACATAATCGAATCCACGTAGGGTTTCTTTTCCAACTATAGCAATCCAATTGTGGTTCTTTCGTCACGGTCCTCTTGATAACAAAACCGCCAGGCTAGAAAGAAGCTCACATCAAGAGGGTACAGCCAACTCGATAGCGTGGATGTTACGGCTTAACCCTGAAGGCAATAAATCTACGGGATTAAGAAACCATTGTCCGTATTTATTTATTATAACCATTAACACTAGTAATAATGCATTTGTTATACTTCAGAGGAACATATTTTATCGGTCTGTCGGCGGTAGCACATGTGTGTTCACCCGAGAGCTGCTTGTGCTTTGGTGGGTTGATATTTGATGCAGGGTCGGCCTTGGAGGCAGAAAGGAATTTTCGGAATAGTCAGGGAACCAAGAATGAAATGTTAAATATATTCAAATATTCAATATTTATATTTATTGTTTTTTTTCAAAGAAAAATGCCATTTTTCAATATAAATGATCGGATGTTTATTTCATTATAAAGAAGAAGCTATGCCTACATTGAACAGCCGAGTAAACTAAGGCCATGGAGAGATTGAATCTGAAGGTATTGAAATTTTCCTAACTCAAAAAATATAAACAACCCACAGATCTTACTGAGAAAAACTGGAGATTACCAAATGCAATGTTAAATGAATGGAAGACGCAAGCTTCAATATTGTCTTGTCTTGTCTCGCTGCGTCATATTTGCATTTGTTAAATGTTATTATTGCCTTATACACTGCGCAAAAGAATTAATGCACATTATGAAAATCTCTTATTTATTCTACAACTGAAGATGTTCTCAATGATAATTATTTTATCAGAATTATGCATGCATATGTTATCCACTTTCAACGTTTTTCATCAATACAGATGTTTTTTCCAGCAGGAATAAAAAAAGATGAGATTATCAGATTTTGAATGTATTGGCTCCATTCTGAAATCAGTTTTTCTCGATCAATTCTAGTGATCAATAGTTTTTCTTTCGTTTGATTTTTTACATTCGATCGCTATGCAACGCGAAACAAGCAATTTGACCAAACAGGAATGTGCCCAAGCGGTAGTTTTGAGAGAAGAAGGGTGGACATACACAAGAATTGCAGAAAGGTTTGAAGTTTCCGACACAAATGTTGCAGCGATTCAGGGAGACAAGTATGAATGTCGAGAGACCAGGACAGAGTAGACCACGGGTAACAACTGCCATTCATGAACGTTACTTGAGAGTTTCTTCGTTGAGACAATGGTTTGCAACCGCTCGCCTCCTTCAAAAACAGCTTGAGCAAACTCATAGGGTGCAAATCAGCACTCAGACAATAAGAAATCGCCTCAGAGAATATGATTTAAGGCCTCGTGTCGCGGCAAGAGTCCCAGCTCTTACCCCAGCCTATCGAAGGGCTCGTTAGGATTTTGCGAGAGAGTATATCCATTGGGAAGAGGCTGATTGGGAAAGACTTATCTTCACAGATGAATCTAGATTCTGCCTCATACCATTGCTATCGACGTTCCCTTGTATACAGACGTCCACAAGAAAGATATGCTCAGTGCAATTTCCTGAATACTACTGGTTTCGGGGGAGGATCGATTATGGTATAGGGTGGAATATCTTTGACTGCTCGCACAGACCTAGTGGTCGTTCATAATGGAGCTATGATTGCTGATAGGTATATAAGGAACATTCTTGAAGAGCATGTAGTGCCATTTGCCTCATACATTGGTGAAAATTTCATTTTTATGGACGATAATGCAAGACCACATCGTGCGCGCATCGTTCAGGAGTACCTTGAAGAGGTTGAAGTCTCTCGAATGGAATGGCCAGCAAGAAGTCCAGATCTCAATCCGATTGAGCAGGTTTGGGACAACCTCAATAGAAGGCTGAGAAGTTCAGAAAATCATCCAGCTACTCTTAATGACTTAGGAGTCCAACTCAGAGAAATCTGGGAAGGATTAGATGAGAACATTTTAAGATCACTCATTTTGAGTAGGAACTGTCGTTGCCGAGCTGTAATTAACGCAAGGGGTGGAAATACCAAGTATTGAATCAATTATCAGCATTCCAGTATTCTGAAAATGGTTCATTTCTCTTCCTTCACATAAGATTCGGTGAAATCCTGAATTTTTCTTCCATTTAATGTGTCCTTCCCGGAAGTTATATGGTCAATGTAGAAATAACATTCATTAATTTTTTTGTGTATTTCAAAAAAGAAAGAAGATATAGGAAGTGAGGTTATCAGGATTGAGAAGTTATAGTTGAGATCATCAATTTCGCTGATCTTGTACAATCACAAGATACATATTTCTATTTCAGTCAAATTTTTGTTTATTGGCAACTACTACAATACAAAATTATTGAACCTTCGAGTATAATAGGTAGAAAATGATTCCACTGTTGTATTGAATTACCAGATATTCCTTGCTCTGATCCAACTATTCTAATCCATCTCTGGTTTCTTGGGATATAATCTGCAACTGGGACTGAGAAGAACAGAAGCTGTAGCCCCACGATTAATGTTGTGCGGCCTACCTTTTCCAGCCCGTCTGCCTATCTAGCCCGTAAATCACAAGCTGAAGGAACACTTCCTCGCCCCTGTCATTTGTTCCATGGATGTCATTTATTCAACGCCTCTGTATGTGTGTACGAATATTTGATTTATTCATTCGTAGGTATTAACATCGTCGAGATGGTAGACGGGGCTCAGGCATGGGCGCTATACAGGGCTTCTGTTCAAGACTGCGCCTATGGACACCTGAATAAATAACACAAACCGGTAGGACATAACTTTTGTTTGAAGTGGAGATTTTGATTAAGGGTGGAGTTTTGAAGATTGATTCGTTTGTCATTATGATCAGATTAAGTATAGTCCGTTCACAAAAGGTTGAGCCGTCGGTTGGCCATGGAAATTTGGCATATTCCACTGTGTATATTAAAATTTTAGGTTATGTTCTTTATTTTCTTGTCAGATTGATACACAATGTTGTCAATATTGCATAGAGTTCTCTGATAACTAGCAAGCTCGTCGGACGAAGCCGGGTACATTTGGCAACGTTGACTTTGTTCATCGTTATGACAGCAAATACTGCCAACTTCAGATAAATAAACAAACGCCTACTATGCGCTCAAACTTTCGTGAACGGACTATACACTGAAGTTTTTTATTATAGTTATGAGTAAAAATCGAAAGGTCATTATTGAGATATTGCGCAAAGAAAATTTTGAATGGTCATTATTTATCGATTTGGCTAGTAAACCGAACTCACCCTGAAATTCCAAGTCTCTAGGACAATCTCTTCGAAAGTTATCGTGCTGACGGACGGACAGTCGGCCCCATGGACAGAATGGAATTTGTCCACGAATTCTTCATCAGGGAGTCGAACCTTATCGTTTGAGACCATTTTCGGCTCAAAATTCGAAAATGACAGAAATTTGGGCAAAACTATATAGCACTTGTGTGAGTAGCACGAGAGCTCAAAAACATTCATTTGAATAGTAGAAAATACGATGAAATGCAATAGGATAATATAAACATCTCCTCACTCCATAACTTAGAACCAACTTCAATGAAAATTATTAATCTCTATAAACCCCTTCAATATTAAAAGAGGCAATCACAAAACTTACTGGTCCGCAAAAAGTCATTAAATAAAACATGAAGTGCCTACAGGCTGCAAAATTACAAGTATCTTGGGTCTGAAAAAAAATCTGGAAGCGACACAGTTATCCTTACATAAAAACATCTGGGAAGTGGACTAATTTTGCACGGAAAACTTTTATCCCAGTTTCAAAAACTCAAGCTTCTGTTCGTCGAAGTGTTTAATTCTTTGGTCTAAATTTTATTTCTGATGAGAATATATAGTTTCTTGTTTAACTTGTTGAATTCCAGATTTTTTTCATTCTGCACGTGAATAGAAATGTCATTCAATTTTTCCTGTATGTCAGTGTATATCAAAATCATACTCAGATTGTCGTTTGTGATCTTCATGAGGCAATTAATTCTGTTCAATCTTCCGTAGTATGTTATATTTCATACTTCATTTTGAGGTTTTTAATCTTAAAAGTGGGGGTGACTTCATTGGACAGGATTCGTTGCAGAAACCAGATGTCGATTTTTTGAGTAAACAGCCCCCTACCATCAAAGATTCTCGTACTCCATAGATGTCGCAACATCTTATTAGTTATCGATTGAAATATATTCTAGGAGGTTTCTGCATTTCTTAAAAACTTTATAGGTTTTCACTTCCAGTTTCTGAAACAGAAAGAATTAAAAAATGTATAATATAATAATTTGGCCTATTGTTCTGTTGGAATAGCCACCAGATCAATTGGCCAAATTATCTACTTCATCTGACAAAATACATGTGGATTCCTTAATTTTCCTTTTATAATTATCAGGTTCCGTCATTATGATCTTTGTGTTGTTCCAGTTCGTAATATGATCTATGCTATTTGAACATACATGATCAGCAATTTGTGATCTTGTAATGTCTCTATTTTTGATGGTGTTCTTATGTTCCCGTTTTCTTATCTCTAAAGGTCTTGATGTATCTACTGTATAAGATTTTCCACATATACAGGGAATACTGTAAAAACAATTTTTTGATTTTTGTGTCTCATTCATTGGTTTCGTTCTGGTTAGAATGGATCTCAAATCATTTTGTATTTTGTAAACTGTTTGTATGTTGAATTTGGAACCAATTCTTCTTATTTTCTCTGAAAGGCCAGAAATATAAGGAATGACGTTCAACAAATTTGGTTGCTCTTGACGGTTTTCTGTTTGTGCAAAGATTCTCGCAGGAACATTTCATCTTAATTAAACATTTTTGAAATATTTCTGTTTCAGAGACTGGGGGTGAAAACCTATAAAGTTTTCAAGAAATCTTATTAGTTCCTTGAAGTTGCTGCACGCAGTCGATAAAAGGGCTGTAGTGCAATTACGCTCGAAAACGGTACAAGGCGTCCAAAGCAGTGTCCTTATTGAGTATAAGTCATACTGATGAATCTCACAATGACTCGCCAGGAAGGAAAGGCCTTTCCTCTTCAAGAGGTTGTTGGTGCCCTACAACCGATGACGCCCACAACTAACATCTACATACATACAAAATTGTGATACCAAACTGACCGCCTTTGTCTTTGTAGCATTTCGGTTTCATAGTAGCTAGGAAAATTCTGAAACTGTTATAAATAATATTCATTTCAGCACAAAACTGTGAACTTTCTTCTGGTATAAACTGACCTCATATCAGGACTTTGATTCAGCCGAGAAGCACACATTTCTCTCCGTTGATTCGATGTATATCTCGATTTAAAGAAAGTTCATCTATTGTCAGTATAACGAATTCACCATGCACAGAGTTTATTCGTCAAAACATATAAGTCTATGAAACGTACCTATAGACACTTTCTTGAAATTTTCGGTAGTTACCGAAAGGCTTAATGGTGAAAGATGACCAGCCATATCAGCAAGATCTCATTGTTGATCTGTATTAAAGGCATCTTCTTTTAGTCAGAAATCTCAAATTGATATTCTAGGATGCTTTCGCTTTCGTTAGACCTTTGAAATTCAATTCAAAGCTTCAGGCATTTCAAACACTCAATAATTCATTGTCAGATTCAAAACAACAACTCAAGCACAGGAAATAACATAAGCGTTATGCAGATAAACCATTCAATTCCGATTACAACCCTGGGCGTTCGAACCAGAAAAAGCAGCCTCACATTCAACATCTCAGAGCAAGACAGACACTCGACGCGAAAACCGTCTCAGCGGGTATTCATTGAACGAGAAATCTCCCCTGTATGTGGCCCCTTCGAAACACGTGGGGGCAGAAAGGGCCCCTGCGCCTCTCTTCGTTCACAGCACGACAAACCTCCGAACAAGAGACGGTGTAGGAAATGATAAACGATCCGAGTGTGTCGGACAGATATACACCATTTCGGTTGGTGCGTTACCCCGGTCTCGCCGCGGTAAGTGACAAACTGTTGATTGTCACTTTCAAACTAATATCTATAGTCCTCTCGTGTCGTGCTGAGACAGAAAACCATTTACTAAATAGAGAGACGAATGTCGAGGCGTTCACTTGGAGTACGCTGAATGGATGGCAGGAGCAGATGGTTATCGCGAGGATTAGATTATTGCGGAATAAACAGATTGACGATTTCGGTGGAGTGGTGAACCCTGAAGAGGTTTACGAAGGGTGATGGATTCTTCATCTGAGAAAACGACGAGAAAAGAACTTGATTTATTCTAACTGATTTCCTCATACGACCTCAGCGTCTTATGTATTGAGATTTAGTTTTTAGATCGTGTTTCGAGTGAATAGTAGACTACTCCAAGAGAGTCTGGTCCTCTCTGAATAACTACATCTCATCTGCGAACCTACCTAGTGATGTAATGATCAAAAAAGTAATCACTGAGAAAAACTTCATGACATTGCTAAGTACCTAAAAGAGATGATTGGAAACGGGAATACACCGACTATGACCTCAAAGAAAATACTGTAAAATGGTATACAGATGGTTTCAAAACCTCTACAGGAGCAGGCGCTGGAATATACGGGGCAAGCACCAAGTGTTCACTGTCGCTAGGCTCCTGTATGAGCGTCTTTCAAGCGGAAACCTTAGCTATTGAAAGATGCCTTGATATAAATCTAGAAATAAACTATCAGAAGTGTGATATAGCCATACTCTCAGATAGTCAAGCTGCTATTAAAGCACTGAGCTCCTACGTCATCGTCTCTAAAATGATCTGGGAGTGCCGGAACAAACTCAACGAGGTAGGCAAGAAAAATAAGGTCTTTTTAATCTGGGTTCCCGGCCACTCGGGAATCAAAGGAAACGAAGGTTCCAATACACTTGCCAAAGAGAGCGTACAAATGTCACTCATTGGCCCAGAACTCTTCTGTGGTATATGTAAATGTACCTATAAGAAGGAGTTTCTGGAGAAGGAGAAAGCCGAGAGGGAAAAACTCTGGCGGAATCTCCCAGGGATGGATCATTCCACTGAGTTCTTTCGGAACTTAGAGACAGCGGGATCCAAAAGATATCTGGATCTTGGTAAGAAGCAATTACACCTCCTCACTGGCTTTCTTACAGGACATTGTCGCCTCAGGAAGCACCTGTTGAGGATGGGATTATCGGACACTGAAGAGATTAGGTTTTGTGGGGAGAAGGAAGAAACCACCATTCACCTAGTCACGGAATGCCTTGGCATTGCGAGCCTGAGGAAGAAATTCCTTGGACGAGAAACTTGTAAGAGTGAGAAACTAGCCTCGTTGAAGCCTTCACAGTTATTAGATTTCATTAGATCTCTGGAACTGGAAGGCGAGCTGTGAAGGGTTTGGCCAGAACAGCTCTGTAAGGGTCTGTAGTCGCATGAGGGTTTTTTCTCTGCCAAACATGGCTGTTTCATAAATTAATCACGCACCTGATTTCGTGAAAGTGGCCACATCAGTCCTTAATATCCTTTGACCCCCACTCTCCTGAATTACCAATTACCTGGTACCAACTACAAAATCTAAATCAGGTCTCAGATAACAGATGAACTGATGATTTCCATAAAATTACACTAAGATTCAATGGCGAAGAGTTTCAAAATACAGCAAATTTAGTTTCGGAATTTTTAGACTTCTCGTTGTTGTCGTGTTAGTCATGACATTATAGCGGAGAATGAGCAGCTAGCACAAAAGTTGATATGTCATTCGAAAGAACACTAAACGAGGTATTTTTCACTGAAAAGAAAGCGAGTGCATAATTATTAATTTTTCATTGGAAAAATAGGACTAATTCTGTTAATTTCAGAATAGTGATATTCTTCTCCTTACCACGCCTGCAATAAGAGTGTTTTCTGCACACAGACTCTCTCATCTTGTAGCAAATTTATTGCCCTTTCCGAAAATGTGGTCAAATTTGATGGAGCTACAAGGAAAACTGAATAATGATCTTTTCAGAGAAAAAACTTGAAATTTCTCGTGAAATCAAGAAATGTTAAATTGAAGAATAACCGTCAGCATTTCGACCATTTGTTGTAAGAAACTTTTTGTTGCAAATCACTTGTATAATCACCTCTCGAAGTTTGCCACTTTAAAAATATAATGTATAATGATGTCGTTGTTGTCATTATTATTTCATTCAAAAATCAAACGACTTACAGTTATCTGAAACATATAAAATTGCTTTGCATTGCGAACACTCTGCGTTAATATTCACAATGCTAATTAATCCCAACATTCGTTCCTACAATAAATTTCCTGTCGGCTAGACGAAGACTACAAATATCCCTCATTTTTTGCCTTGACGACAATACCAAAAAATATGTATACATCTCACGAATCTACCTGCCATGATGAAGCCCGAACAATTATTTATCACTTGAGATTTACAATGTATCACAAGACCTTATGGTCTCTTGAAACAGACGGTGGTGCTTATGATTCTCCTCACGTAATTTCATTCTTCGGACGGGAATGTGATTAATATGTTAAATCGACATGGAATTACAAGAGCGAAATGACTGAAATGTTAATAGTTAATGTTTCTTGAAACGATTCACATTGTGTTTTTCTTCTTTCGTTCGATAAATAATGATGGTAACACGCCTTCCAAGCCAGATATGGGTTGGTATTCAGTACTGTCTGACTGAAAAATATGAGGAAATTGTCATTTGTGAGGCCGCGGTATGTTGTGGCAATCAGGGGGTTATTTTATTGATCGTATGTTGGATTTTTTCTTGGTGACTTTCAATACATTTTATGCTTATTTTGAAATGATTTCAATGGATTAAATTAGAAAACAATTAGGTAAGCTACAAATGACTTCATTCAATGATGATGGACTACTGGATTTAACATGTAATAGCATTTATCCTACTGAAATAAGTTTGATATAACTGACAGTAAAATTCTTGTGGTTCTTGGTTAATGGCCCCACTGACAGAATTGAATTTGACCATGAATTCGTCATCAGGGAGTCAACCTTATCGTTTCAGACCATTTTCGTCTCAAAATTCGAAAAAAAACAGACATTTGGGTAAAAAGATATAGCACTCGTTTATAGAACGTTCGCTCAATTATGTTCGTTCGTAGCAATTAGGCATCTAGGACCACTTGCATCGTCGCTTTCGAGCCCATCTTTTGTTAATATTGCAGTTAGACGTGAAAAAATAATTGACTGAAACGTATTGTCAAAAAATCCCATCGTTTTTGTAGTCGTAGGGATATTCCAGCGTCATAAACTCTTTCACGTCCTTTCAACGAACTCCTGTCGTACCAAAATAACCAAATAGATATTTCCGAAAAAACTATTTTTCTCTAGGTTTCATCGATAAACAATAAGCCTCATATTATCTCCTTATGCCTCTTCATTGCGTTTTTAACGGGCAACTAATAGTTCCTGCAGTTGAGGATATAGATTATAAACTGAATAATACTTCTCAAAGAACACTATTTTCTGTGAAATCTCCGAACGAAAAACCCTGCGATTGAACGAATTTAAAGATTCCTTGGCAAGCATCATGATTGAGCACTTCTTCAGTATGGATTTTCCAGAAGTCATAAACGTGTCCAACGTCATTTAAATACTTATTTCAACACACTCTTGTCAAACTGGAGCAGCAATAGATATTCTTCTTCTAGGTGTCTTCGATAAACAACAAAGATCCCATCTCCACATGCCATTATTGACGAGCAACTACTAGCTCTGGCAGGGTGAAGAAAATTGTAAACTCAATTATATTTCTCAAGAGACCCTATTTTCAGTGAAATATTCGAATGAAAAAGTCATCTATTTCATATTGAACGAATTCAGAAAGCCCTGGTATACATCATAATTGATCACTCCTTTAGTATGGATATTTCAAGAGTCATAAACCTATCCAACGTCTTTTCAATCCATATTTCAACAGCTTCTCAAGAGGAATTATCAACAGATTTTCTTCTTTCAGGTTCCTTCGATGAACAAGAGTAACCATATCTCCACATGCCGTTTTTGACGAGCAGTTACTAATTCTTGCACTTGAAGATAAAGAATATAATAAACTCAATCATATTCCTCTAAATACTCCATTTCCAGTGAAATGTACTGATGAAACATCCTGTCATTCCTAATTGAACGAATTCAATAAACCTTTGGTATGCATCATGATTGACCACTCCTTTCGTATAGAGGAGGAAACTTTCTGTTTCAGGAAACAATCTTCCAGAAGTCAGCCATTAATTCGACGCAGGAATGTCGACATGTTCCTGGGTGACCTCGTTCAGGTGTTTTCCATGTAGGGGCTTTTTTCTCCATCATTGAATTTTATCACTATCCGTCTATGTGGTGTTTTCATGAGGGTGCTCGCTCAGTAGAAGAGGTGTTGAACTATCTGCTTCAAGCAGAATGATATGTAAGTGCGATGTGTTCGAGTTGTCAACGAAGTAATTTCTCAAGTTGTTTATTTGTTCAGCCGCCATTTTCTTTATGTTCACAAAGACTTGCCCGCCTTGGGTCCTAGAAATGGTTGTTCTTTCGACACAGCATTTAGGGTGATGCTTGTTGGACTTTGTGCATAGTATTCTCATTTTTCGTTGAAGGTGATCGAGATCTGTATTGCTCCACTTCACTATTTCGAAAGAGTAGGTAAGAATTGAACAAGCGTAGGTGTTAACAGCTTTTGTGAGATTTCTGCTGTTTAGTTTCGTTATCAGAATGCTTCTCATTCTTCTGGTGAACTCTTCTGTTAGTTAGTCTTTCATCACACGTTGATCTATTCTTTGGCATTGTTTCATCCCCAGGTATTTATATAGATCTCCTGCAACCTTTGCCTTTATTTCTTCTCCGTTAGATACTGTGAGAGGTGTCTGTTGGATTTTCCCTTCTGCTATATTTAGGGAACGACATATATCCAGTCCAAAGTTCATGCTGACGTCTTTGGAAAACTTCTCCACAAGTCGTAGTAGGCACTCTAGTTGGTCTCTGTTTGCTGCAATCAATTTCAAGTAACCGATGTATAGAAGATGGTTTATCACCATGTTGCGCGTGTTGCCTTTCAGGTTGAATCCCTTTCTGGAGGATTTTAAAATACTTGATAACGTGTTCATCGTCATGCAGAACCACAATGATTTATTATTATCATATTCTTCTTTCAGGTTTCTTCGATGAACAAGAGTAACCATATATCCACATGCCGTTATTGACGAGCAGTTGCTAATTCTTGCAGTTGAAGATAAATAATATAATAAGCTCAATAATATTTCTCTAAATACTCAATTTTCAGTGAGATATACTGATGAAACATCCTGTCATTCCTAATTGAACGAATTCAATAAGCCTTTGGTATATGCATCATGATTGACCACTCCTTCCGTATAGATATTCAAGAGTCATAAACTCTTCCAACGTCCTTTCAATCCTTATTTCAACAAACTCCTTTCGAAACGAAGCAGCAACAGATGTTTCCGAACAAATGTCTTTCCTCCCCGGCTTGTTCAATATGCAAAATAGACCTTATCTCCACATGCCTTGATTGACGAGTAACTGACAGTTCTTGAGGTTAGTGACGAAGTAAATCCTAATAAAGAGACAGAGAAGAGCGGCATTTGCCCGATTTGAGGCAGCGATATCTTATCAAGGAATTTAAAAATAATTACACGACCAACGAGCTGACTGGAACATGCCTGTCCATCAATGTTCATCGTTACGAGTCGGTAGGCCTCTGATTCGAAGATAGCGGTCATCTGAAGAATGCGCGAGGAATATCAAATCATAGTCGGATGGAATGCGTCAGCCTTTTTATCGCCATTCCGTTTTTGTAATAGCATGTCCTTTATTCGAATTGGTCCACATATGGGCTTACAACTCCGATGTACACTGTTCGGAATAATTGAAATCGAGGTGATAGTTAACACCAATGGATCGTCAATAAGTTGGTGAAGAACTTTATCATTCCACTGCAGAATGACTGGTTGTAATTTCCCTCTAATCGTCAGTTTGTTTAAGTATTTTTTACTGTTATCTATTGAGTAATGTTTTCAGCAACTACACTCACCGGCAAATTAATCGATCCACTTAAAAACTCGATGAATTTTGTTAATTCATAAATATGTTATTTCAAGTCTGATTCGATTGAATTATTTTTAAATTTTTGGTATGTTCATCCTCTATCAACTACCAGTTTAAAATTTCAAGAAAACTTGATGAACGTCCCTTAATTCAGGATGAAACAAAAACACCAGAATCTCTCCTGGTGTGTTACAGTTGTTCCACCGTGTGATTTCTTATTTCATCGTCAAGATTTATATCTTTCGACATTTTATTTCTTCATTCATAACAATAGTTCAGATTTGTAAAAGATACAGGGTTTTCAGTAAAACATTAAATTTCGCTAAGGCTACACGAGTACTTCAACAAATTCAACCTAACATTCTGGCCTAATGAAAATAAACTGAAAACTAAGTCACTAAGTACCGCCGACGCGAGTACAAATTGGAACTGAGGAAACTGACGGGCCCTCGCACTGGGCACTGTCCCGTGAGGTATCACTTAAAGAACATGGGAAAGGCGCCCGATAGTACATGTCGCTTCTGTCAGGAAGCCACCGAGACAGCCAGACACCTGCTGTGTGAGCCTGAAGCTGCTCACCAGAAACGGTTACGGCATCTTGGCTCCTGGTTCCTAAAGCCTGAACAAGTAATGGATGTGGCCCCCAGAAAGGTGGTGAAGTTCATTGAGACTTTGCTGCCTGACTGGTAAACAGCGCGGGGATGCACAATAGATCTTAAGATCAAAGTGCTCGCAAGGTCGGTTTTGATCTGTCGCCGCTCCTCTAATCTAATCTAATAAAGTCAAAAACATAACGTGTTTTTCGACCAGACGCGGATGACAGGTGCAGTTCGTCTCGGTATGTTCTCATTTAGGTTTTGAATCAATTAGAGCATCATTGAACTGCTGAAAATGTTATGGAGCTGGTACGCAAGATCGAATTTTCCTCCCAAGAGCTCCCAAACATGTCCAATTGGGTTGAAATATTGGTTTAGAGCAGGCCAGTTGAGTTCTTGGATATCAGCCTCTGCTAAATACTCCTGACAGTCCTAGTCACATGCGGTTGATGCGGTCGGGCATTATGAAGCATTAACGAGAAATCGTCCCTAATCAACGGTACCAACGGAAGCTAAAACTTCTCTTGTTTTATATTTTTACTTAGTTTTCAGTTTATTTTCATAACGTTCGGATTTAAGGTTAAATCTGTAAAGGTACTTTCATAGCCATAGCGAAATTTTGGAATTTAATGTTGCTCTGAAAACCCTGTATCTTCAACAAAAATTGAGCTATTGTTATAAATGCAGAGTTAAATTGTCAAGAGAAGATGTGTCTTGATGATGGAATAAAAAATCACACGGTGGAACAACTGGAACACACCAAGGGTGGTTCGGAAGTTAGGGTAAAAAAACAGATTTTGTTTCGCCCTGTATAAAATGACGTTCGTCGAGTTTTCTTGAAATTTTAAATTGTTGATTGATTGAAGATGAACATACCTACAATTGAAGAAAAATTTAATCGAATCAGACTTGAAATTACATATTTATCAATTAACAAACTTCATCGGTTTTTTGAGTGGATCGATTATTTTGCTAGTGAGAGCATATAACAAATTAAAGTAGGGACATGAAACTATTCTGTGATAAAAGTTACCTTACCATGAATGTAGGTACTCTCCAGCGTTTCGAAGTTACTCAGTTTCTCTCAATATCTGATAAAACACATAAATCGTATCACTTTTTCAATTGAAGATTAAACCGCGTTCTTCAAAAAGTAGGTGATTTACGACAAACGTGAACTGAGATTTTCACAGAAATGATGATATTTTATCAATCAAAGTGATTAGGGTTTTTATGAAACCCAGCTTAAAGTGTGCCAAAAGTGGTTATTTTAAAAATCCAACAGGATATTCCGTTTCAGATTTCAAATCTGAAAAATGACTGATACGATTTATGGTTTCACGAACAATCTTCCAGAGTATATCATTTTATTTTATCATCAGAACTATTTCACACTATGCCCTTCACAACTTCGATTACTCCCTTTTAGCACATTGTCATTCTCGTTAAAAACTCGAAAGGTGAATTAATTCATAAGAATTCAGTACACTTTACAAAGGACCCCGCACATTTAGTATGAGAATTGGCTCCCGGTGGATTTGGCTGAAAATTTGATATGAAGTTCTACTAATCCTTCTGATCAAATGTCTCTACAGTCACGAAGCTGAAAAATGCATACTTCTAGGAGTTTTTAGCGATTTTTTGTATCCATTATGGCTTACGTATTATGGGAATTGGCTCCCGGTGGATTTGGCTGAAAATTTGATATGATATTCCACTAATCCTTCTGATCAAATATCTCTAGAGTCACGAAGCTGGAAAATGCATACTTCTAGGAGTTTTTAGCAATTTTTTGTATCCATTATGGCTTACGTATTACCGTTCACACAGAAATGTTTGAAAATATTTCGAATTGACAGAATCTGCTTTCAATAATCACGACATATTTTCAAACATTTCTGTGTGAACGGTAATACGTAAGCCATAATGGAAACAAAAAATCGCTAAAACTCCTAGAAGCATGCATTTTTCAGCTTCGTGACTGTAGAGACATTTGATAAGAAGGATTAGTAGAACATCAAATCAAATTTTCAGCCAAATCCACCGGGAGCCAATTCCCATACTAAATGTGCGGGGTCCTTTAACCAACACGTTTCAGAAGCTTCAAAAGAAGAGTTAAATCAGGTTTAATTGGAACTATGCGAGACCATCGAACAAACAACAATGGATTGATTCCTTCAAATCCCCGTTTAAATCATAGCATTATTCTGACACAATAAAAATAAGGAATAGTCCATATTTCAGCTGGAATACCCCTATGTGATTCAAATCACTAGTCACTCCCTTACCACAGCTCCTAAAACGCATGAATAAAGCCCATAAACTATGACTTCTTCATTAATTCCTTTATAGTCTCGGCCATTTCAAAGACCAACACGGCCAATAAACTCCCATAATCATTTTTGTGAGACCGTGTGAGAACACCGGCCATCATAAATAGGTCAAAAAGGGTACACCTGAATGAATTTTCTTTCGGTAAACACTGGATGGAACCATTTAAATATTTATATACCGCGGTGACATTGTAAAACCAGAAGTAAATTATAGGGGTCCCTTTTTATACGTGAAACCAGTAGCTGCTATCCATCAGGTAGGAGAAGTTAAGCAGAAGCTTTTAGATTGTTTGAGATTCCAATATTCTTGGTAACGTGGGATTAGTCAGATAAAAAACTGATTTATAAGACATAGGAGAATATTATAACCAGGCGGTACGAAGGATGGGAATACATGTTATAAATTCTTCAGATATATCTTTTTTAGCGCTAGTTCTACTTAAATGAGTGCTAATCGTTCTGCCCAAATGTCTGTAATTTTCGAATTTTGAACCGAAAATGACTCCCTGATGACCCCCCCCCTATGATTTCGGTTCCCAAACGCCGAAAATAATAATCAGTCAGATCGTACAGGGCGTTTCGTAATATATGGCGATTCCAAATTTATGTATGGAATATAATATTTTTTTTTAGTTTTCATTCTTCATCATCTTGAAATTGCATCTCAAAAACAGAACTAGAGAAACATGGAACCAACGCGGAAAATATTGAGTAATATCACGTCTTTGTCCCAAATTCATATAACATTCATAGTTTTACTTGGAATTCCTTCTACATATTAAAAACAATTTTTTTTTCTTTCTGGATGATTCATCAAATCAGGTCTCCAAGTATAGATCTTTCAGAACCTCAAATGTTCAAGGATCTGTCTGCATACATATAATACTGAGCAACAATCTGCCATAGATTTAAACAGGGATATTTTGCCCCAAATATCAAATCCAAAAAAATTTTAACAAATTTATGTCGAATAGATAATAGATTCTCAACGGCTATTAATATTAAGTACAGCCTCATTCAATTTTATGATTTTTTTACCTACTATACTACGCAAAAACTGACGTTTATCTTCTGTGATAGTATCATAATAAACAAATAAATTATCTCAAAATAGTAATATTATCGGGATATTAAATAATCTGAAAATGGAGGGAGTGTTTGTTATTCAAGAAACTGTTCGATATTACGGCCAACTATCTTATGTTTTTTCCTGTGTGAGCTATACCTTCAACTCAAATTTCACCCGTCAAAATAATAGTTATTTATTATACAAGGGAAAAATATTAGATTTAGCTCGAGGTTATATTGTTTCCCGACGCGAAGCGGAGGGAGACAAAAAACCGAGAGCTAAAATCTACTATTTTTCCCGTGTATAATACACTATTTTTTTCTGTGACAAGAAAAACAACGATTTAGTAGTGAAAGAAATATAACTTCTCACGAAATTACTTTTTTCCCCGGGAAAAAGTGAGTACTTTCCCGGCTACATAGAGAATCATTTTTTTGACAGGGAAAAAAGCAATCTCGTAAAAAGTCATATTTTGTGACCTGTCAAGAGATATTAAATGTCACATTTTTTTCCCGTCACAGAAAAAATCATTTTATTCAATTATCATTCTCCCAGATTACACTCGGGTAACAAGCTCATTTGAATAGTACATATAGTCCGTTTAAGAATTATTGACATCGAAGCATGCCATGAACGTCCAGTCGGGGCTTTATTTCTAGTTACTAAAAAGTCACTAAAAATTTCTGTGGGTTCATCAGAGTCAGAGAAGCGAAATAAATAAATATAACCTAGAAATATATTTAATACAATTTTGATTTTCCAAAGCAAGTTTTTGTACTTGAGAATGTTCCTGATTCTTAAATACCATTAGGATTGTGTAAATCTCTATACCTACCAGAAGTATATAATTTCTGACACTGTATTGACAAATTTTCGTATTCACCATCAATTGCAGCTAAAGAGCGAGGAAACCAGAATAGGTATAGCCCCTAAGCTTATGAATATCATGAAAAATAAACGGTCATTTATTATTTCAGTCCAGTTCAATCAATGGGATTCAGGTTCTATTACTATATCGCTGCCTCAATAAATAAAACTATAAACTATTGAAGTACTCTAATGAGATGTCATTCATAATTCACCCATGAAGATTGAGACTCTATTGAAGATAATTGAGATAAATGTTCCTTTTCTCGGACAAACTTTCATAATTAAAACTAAAGTGATTGTCTTCAACTCAAAATCAACTGGGGTAGCCAAACTGGTGAAACGAAACAGTAAGAACTTGTTGATACTTTGAAATGTGCATAATAACACAAATAAAAGAATCTATTCAGTAGGTATGTTAATTGTATAACTTTAATAAGCTCATCATCGATTCTGTCTGTTTCAGGAATATTTCATTGAATAGCTAAAAAAAAATGAACAGAGCTTAAATGGCAAAGGTGTTAAAATTAAATGAAGTGAAAAAATGTGGACCACAAGATGTTATCATTTTTGTATGAAATTCATACTTGTTTCAGAATATACTATTGCACAGATTAAATAATGATTTCATTCATGTATATGCTTTGGTGACGTTTGATATGAATAATTCAGTATTTGTTTGTTGATTTAATATATCCATCATATTAATTAAGTACCTACTATTTCTTTAGATCCCCAATGGAAAACACTGTTTGACCTCAGTCGAGAATAGAGAAATGGTGAATATTTTGGCTTTTAATGGAAACTATTATCAATTTAGCTTTATTTAGGTCTTGTCGGTGTCATTTTAGATAAAAAGTTGATCGAGTTCCTTTGAGTGTTAATTCAGAGAAAGCAAAAGTTAAAGTTTTAGCATAAAATCTTTATTTGAATCCTTACCGTATGGGTAAGGAACACACTTATTCAACATTTCTTAAATCTGACAATTTACAGTGAAAAACTAAAATAAGCTTCTGTACAAAATTGAGAAAATTCATTCAGAACATTATTCAAAAATTTTATTGTTAATTGGAGACAGAAATATTATATGCAATCATAGATTCATTGAAAATAATTATTGAAAGTACAGTGGAATACTTATAGACTTATACATTTTACTATTTACATTATCTTCTGAATGCAGTGCTCCAAAGCGAACATAACATAAAATAACTGTTAGAGTAAACATTAATATTGTATTGACAATTCAACTTTCTATAAAATCCAATAAAGGATTCAAGTATTCTTAAGTTAATCAATTATGGGATACTTATGTTCTTGTAGCCATTGCCGAATAACTTTTTTACGAGAAGCAGTCGTAGGTATTTGATCAACTCTGATTGAATGGTATGGTGAATTATCCATGATAATGACACACTTTGTATCAAATAACTGCAAAGAAGGTATTAATTGTTCAGTAATCCATTAATGAAATAGTTCCCCATTCATTGTCTTATGGTAATCCGTATCATTGATACCACTGTCAAGAATTAGATCACATCCAGGTAAAAATCCATCAAATTGTATACCTACCTCCTGCCTTCACCTATGAATATACTAGGCAATCCTTTAGGATTACTTTCTAATGTCCACTGGCGGATTTGACTGCCACTTTCAAATATCCATGTTTCATCTAGATAAACAAATTTTACATTTTCTCTCAAGTATTCAATATATTTACCACAAAACTGTACTCTATTCACGATATTTTTATGTTTATCAATAAGAATTTTCCTTCGATCAACTTTCTCGTACTTGTAACCAATTTTTCTGATTATTCTATAGTGTTGACTTAAAATGATCGAAATCCAGGTGCTTTTTAGCCAGTTCAAAAATGATATCCAAACTGATATACTCGTTGTTTTTGATTTTAGAAAAAATAAAGTCGTTTAATGTCTCTTTGAAGGTATAATCATGTGGAATAGGTTTCCTTCCAGTGCTAACTCTGGCTCTACCAACTTGCCTTCTACTTTTTTCTCCGAAATTCTTCAGACAGTTCTAGGAGAAATTTGAAATTTTAAAACTCATTACTTAATCAGAAAACACATTGTACATGATCGTTTACCTGAAATACCAGCACAATGCGTTTAATACTAGCTGAAATATCTGCTGAATCCCTAAAGAACACGCAGTAACACCGATACACTGCCTGCCGTTCTCTTGCAGTAAGGTGAGAGGTATCTGGTTGTATTCCGGCCATTTTCAATTCAGTAATCAAATCAAAGTAGATTTAGGAGATATTTAAATCCACTTGCCGATTAAATCAAGAATATTCACAAATAAATTCGAAATATCTTCAATAGGTTAACTCAAATTGGAAAAAGTCAAAGTCAGTGATATTTTCAACACCAACCTAAAATCGGCAAATCGAAATTCACCGAACGGACCGATACCAACATATTTTCGATTTCCCACAGCCACCCGAGATGTCAATCATTCTTAAACGGACTATACTAATTAATATAATACAAAATGAATATAATAGAATAGAAATATTTGTGCTTTACATTTTTTATAATCTATAGTTATTTCACAATATACAATGTTGTGCTGTTTTGCTACTAATGAAATTAGTATCTCTAATTGCAATTATTGCATAATTATGTTTGGTTTTTTCTTAATTGGTAATTATAATACGTTCATGAATAATTAAGCTCTTTTTTTATTTCTACAGTGAAATTTTCATTGCAGTTCAATACTAAATGAAAAATTTTAAAAATATAATATACATATATGAATCGCAGATTTATAACTTCTTGTAACAAGAAAAGAAAACCAAAAATTACAGACTTATATCCATAGTTACTATTGTTATTCAAAAAAATAATTTCATATTAAAATTTAAAGAACTGCTGTTACTCGTACAGCACCCCAGATATAGGTTTTTTAAAAAACTAAATTTGTTATACGAATATTGTGACACAATATATGTACATGGTGATTTTTTTCTCGGAAAACATACTTTTTTTTATCGTGTCATTTGAAAGGTAATTTTATTCTGAATTTTTTTCGAATACATTTTTTTTTCCAATTCTTACAGTCAGCGACATGCAGCGTGTTTCATGTTAATTATTTTCCATTTATTTTTTCTTAATTGTGACCAATAGGCCTTGATTCAGAAACACATATACGATTGTGTTTCTAAAAATTAAGGAGGCTTCGTAGCAAACTATTTCTCAATTATTGTATTCATGTTATATTATATTTTATAACGATGAAAAATTTTTTATAACTAACGCAACATTTCAAATCATATGTTCTATTAGGTATACCGGCCCATATGATCCACAAATAAACTATATCTTTTCCTTATTTGATTATGACATTATATAAGTTACTTTGGCTGAGTAAACCCTAATATTTTGGCCAAAATAACTTAGGCATTTGTTTAGTTATCTGAAGTTGGCAGTATTTGCTGTCATAACGTAAAATAAAGTCAACGTTGCCGAATGTACCCGGCCGCGTCTGACGAGCTTGCGAGTTATCAGAGAACTCTATGCAATATTGACAACATTGCGTATTAATCTGACAAGAAAATAAACAACATAACCTAAAATTTCAATATCCACAGTGGAATATGACAAATTGTCATGGCCAACCGACGGCTCAATTTTTCGTGAACGGACTATAGTTTGCTACGAAGCCTCCTCGATTTTCAGAAACACAATCATAACTATGTTTCTGATTCTAGGAAAAAAATATATAGGTATATATACACTCGGGTTGAAAAATATATGGAATAGAATTAACATAAAACACGCTGCAGGCCTCTGACGGTGAGAAATAGAAAAAATGGTATTTTGACAAAAAATTCATAATACAATTATCTTTCAAATAACACAATAAAAAAATTGTTTTTGGAGAAAAAAAATTGACAGCGTCACGATGCTTGGCGTCTTAATTTTTTTCAGTCAGCATTGACTTGCACCAAATACAGTCAACAGAATTAAAAAATATTCATCTCTTAACGAGGAAAATTATGTTACCAAGATTTGTGATCTACCTTCAAACAGACAAGTTTCACATCATGAAATTAAGGTTTTTCATGCTTTTGAATTTTTCCGCATTTATCAGAGGAGCGTTCTTCGTCCCTTTGAAATATAGCAAAAAAATTAATTGGGAAAGATAGAAATACGAAATTTCAGGATGGTTTCAGAGCCATATAAACAAGTAACCTTCGTTTTAACCTTCTGTTTTTAAGGAAAGAGCTGAAAAAGATGCGGTTTCTTAGTAAACATTCTGAAATCCCTCAATACGAAGATTATGTTTGGTTCATTAATCACTGAATAGAAAGAATGATGAAGTGCTGTCTTGTTGAAAGATAAACCTAATGATTTCTCAAAACTAATAATTACTTTCATTGTCATTTGAAAAAGGTGATTTACACTTGCATAATAGGCTTGAAGCAGATTAGGTAGTCTAAAATATAAGTCTAACCACCGTTATTATGAGATTACTGAGCCTCAAGAGGAGATTGAGCTAGCTTAAAGTCAATTGGACAGAGTCTTTTGTAATAAAGAATGCACTCACTATACACACATTATCTCTTTTAACAGGAACTCGGTTCTGTTTCAAAACACATTAATTTTCAGAATAGCAAGTATGTAATCAGAAAATCAGGGATCACAGTTCTTACCCGATTGATGCTTAACTTAATGTGAGGGCTTTGGCTCCAAAAAAATGGAACTTCCCTATTGCGAACGTTTGTATAACGAATTTCTCTGTATAACGAAGTTCGTTCAAGTCATGGCACCTTGAATTCAATTCCATGTTGAAAACACCCTCTAAAACGAAGTAAATTCTCTCCATAACGAAATATTCCAAGAACATAAACATCACTTTTTGGATGGGTATTGGTAAAAAGGTATAAGGGTGGGTTTTACCATAATAATGCCGGACGTAGGTAATGAATCCCGTATAAATTTAACCATTACTGCGGGCGGATAGATCCTTCCGAAACGTTGGATTCAGCTGGAAATGTTGATAATGACGATTACTTTAAATGATTTCGTTAATATCGATGTTGATATTTAAAAAATGAACTTCCAACGAAAAAGGACATGTTAAACAACGTACCTACATAAAATGCCTATAAGCTATCAGAAATGCACTTACATACGTTTTGGAGTATGTATATGAATTCACAATAAAAAACGAAATTGCTTGTTTCAATACTTGACACTATAAAAAAACTTTATTATAAAGAAATTTCTGTATAACGAATTTTTTTTGCGGTTTAAGCCATTTCGTTATAGGGAATTTCCACTGTATATATTATGTTGATTAAAATTTTCGGTATATCTAATATGATGAAATTTTAGAAGTGGATTCGAAATAAAATCACTCCTGAGGTTATTATTGACATTTTGACTTTCATAAGGATACTCTGAAATGATTGAGTTTCAGGTAATAAATTGAAATTGAAAAAAGAGTGATCATATGGATAATTCGGAAGAAAATAAATAAAAAACGGTATAAACTGAATCATTAAATTCACGTGGCACATACTTTAAAACCCTGAAACTTTCTGGTTAATGACCTTGAACACAATTCTTCCGGTGGTTCAAGTAAATAGGTACAGCTTTTCCGTTTCGGGTGTTTATGTTGACTACAACATATCGTTGCCACAGTATACCTATATAGTCGATTAATCCATCAAACCAATCGAATTCAGCATAAGGCAAAAATCCCAATTGTACACACACACAACGTCAAAAGTCTTGCTCCATAAATAGGAAAAATGAAAAAACAATCTAAATTCATTGATAATTGTTTTTCGATAAATTATAGTTATTCAAATTTGAAGAAGGTGTGTTTTGGGTTTTGGCTATTGGAAATTGCTCTGTCTAAATTATCCCATTGGTGGTCAATTGGATTCAAGTCTGGTCAGTTAGCTGCCCATTTCATTTTTTGGATATTCTATAGCAGAATGTTTCGAGCCCTTCGTGTGCGGTGAAGTGTGTCGTTATCATCGAGGAAAGAAATTATCCCCAAAGTCGTTGAACAAAGGAAGAATGTTGTGTTCTACGTAGATGGCACCAGTCATTGCTCCTTGGACGATAATAAAAGGGGTACAGCGACTAAACATTCAACCCCCAGCACATTATTGATCTGCCTTGAAAAGACAAAACTTTTTGGTCGAAATGGAGTAGCTTCATTCTGTCTAGACCCTTCTCAATTCAGTTCGTAGACTATCACTTTGTAAACCGAATCGTTACTTGTCGAAAGTGTACGATAAAAATTGACTGATAAACAATGGGTTACATAAAGCTTGATCGGTTAATCAAGTTGATTGGGATTTTAGTCGGTAGGTTATATCAATTGAAAATGAACTGAATTTTGCCTAGTAATAATGACCAATAATTCATCAACGTGATAGCAGTTCTGTGAAACAAGGTATGGATAGATGCACTACTTTTTGAAATTGTCTCATATTTTAGAAAATATTGATTTTATAGGAGTAATTTCTATGGATGTAGGTAACCCTATTATTTGATTTGAAATACTGATACTTTTCTCTGACATAGCAATCCCAAATTTCACAAAAATTTGATGTTGTGGAACCCTTTCTTTGGGGATAGATGCCTACAAGTATGGATAGTTGCCCCACCATGAAAATACTGGGAAGGATAGATGCCCTTCATACTTTGTGAACCAAAAACTCAACTAAATACAATGAGATTTTATATGCCTGAAACAGCAACTTCATCTACGCAACAACAATTGTGCATTTTTAATTGAATTTCCAAAGCATATATTAAACGAAAAGTTGAATTCTTCTTATTAACAGAAAGCATTATTCTACACATTCATGATAAATTAATGAAATATGAAATTTCAACAAAAATAATCAAAAATCAAGTTTGAAATCCAAATAACACAATGAATCGAAAATCAGCTAAGAAGATATGGTTTTAGCTCAGAGGCCTTAACTATCCTCTTCCATAGGGATAAATGTCCATGAATTTTTTTAATAAATTAGGAACAGAACAGCAACTATTCATACTCAGATGTGCACTCAATGAAACACTTTATTGACGAATCAAAAAAAATAACTGAATTTATTACCTTTTCGAAAGTTATACAGCGGCAAATTCTCACCTCTAAAACTTTGGCGTTTTTGTGGAGTTCGCTGCGGAGATAATCGCACACACTAGCGAAAACCGACCTCACTTTATAATAACCCTTACGAAACTAAGGTCCAGGGTTACTGTAGCACCTACTTATAAAATCTTTTTTTGTTTCGGAAGTTAGGTATTTTGAAAATGGGACATCTATTCCACTGATGCATCTATCCGTGTTTTCGCCTATCCCAATTCATCGAAAAATCTGTTGATCGATTGTATTGATTCAATCTGTCGGCAGCGGTCATTTCGGTATTTGAGGAATTGCTACATTCGACACTTATGTAACGTCCAGTCATTATAACTTCAGATCTTCATACGCGTCGTTTGATCTTAATTTCCAGATCGAGAAATCAAGGAAACGGCCATATTTTCCATTATTGCAAGACATTATCTTCCGACATAATAAATTACGTGTTAAGAACGTGAATTTATATTCGCAGAATCTAATTTGATGGCTTTCGAGTAATTTCGTCGGAAAACTGGGAGAACGTCAGAAGGGAGCCGAAGAAATTATGATAAATTGCCGGCATCAATCATGGCTCCGTGCCCGCGAATAAAATGGAGTAATTTGAAAAGAGTGACTGGCAAGTAGTCGATGAATTAATGAGCCATCCTTCGGGAGAAACGGGGTCTTCTCCTTCAAAAATGGTTGGTAGAATTCGTTGTATTATTAGAGTGATTTCATAAATCGTGAAATTCCTTATTTTACTTCTTCATAAGGGGAAGTTCATTCATTCACAAAAATATGTAATATCTACAAACTTGAAATAATTTAAAGAATTCAAATAGTTATTTTTGTATCTAGTGCGCGAAATGCTACTTTGGTGATCGAGAACTGATTAAAAAAAATAGTCGAGATCACCAAAGTATTTCGCGCATGAGATGCAAACAAAATTTTTTCTACAAACGCTTAGCTTAATATGAAAAAAATATTGAACTGGTTTGAACTGTTTTTCCAAATCAAGTAATTAAGTATTATAACTATGGGCAATATATTCTATGTTGAAAGCAACACACAATGTTAAAGAAAACGTGGATTTCAAGAAATTTACCAAGTTAAAATATAAAAATTCCATATATAGTCCGTTCACGAAAGGTTGAGCCGTCGGTTGGCCATGGAAATTTGGCATATTCCACTGTGTATATTAAATTTTAGGTTATGTTCTCTATTTACTTGTCAGATTGATACGCAATGTTGTCAATAGGTCATAGAATTGTCTGATAACTCGCAAGCACGTCGGACGAGGCCGGGTACATTCGGCAACGTTGAATTTATTTTACGTTGTGACAGCAAATACTGCCAACTTCAGAGAAACAAAAAAACGCCTACTATGTGCTCAACCTTTCGTGAACGGACTTTAGTTTACATGCAGTGTGCGAAGTAAGTATTACGCACACTACTTCGCGCACGGTGTCATAGTAACAAAGGAAATGAAGAAAAGGGCCACTTCGCATATTCTTGCCAATGCGCGAACCTTGTCATTTTTTGACGTTTGTAGAAAAAACATATTCAAAGGAGAACTCCTGGAAAACAGAAATAATGAAAAGAATAATTTCCGGATTACGTTCGAGAAATTCAATCAGTTCTTTGAGTTTTATTTACTTTATTTTAAAGTTTCGTACATATGTGTTCATTCAAAAGACAAAGTATCGAGAAACTTTCAATAATTTGAGAATTCAAAAAAATATTCGAAGGGAAATAATTGAAAGAAATAGTTTGAAAATTTTAATTAGTTTTTTTGTGCCTTTTCACTTTATTTTAGAGTTTACTGATTCATTCAGAAGACATATTATCAATAAATTTCAATTAATTTGATGAATTCGAAAAATATTCAATGGAAATCACGTTTTGAATTTCAATAAAACTAGGCTTACGTCATTTTATACTGGGTGAGAGAAAATCTGTATTTTTACTCTAACTTTTTGTAACTACCTGTGGTGTGCTCCAGTTCTTTCACCATGTGATTTCTCATTTCATCATTAGGACAAATCTTTCCTCAGCAATTCCTTTCTCATTTTTCATCAATAGCTAAATGTTTGTTGATGATGCGGGGTCTTCAGTAAAACATTAAATTTCGCTGAAAATATGTACTGATTTTCTCAGTAAATCCGCAATAGTACAAGAACTTGCACATTGAAGTATAATTTTTTTTCAATGATTTAACACGCGAGGACACAAGCTACAAAACAACACTCACATCATTTCTGTAAGTTACATAGTTTGAGAGTTATTGCTGTTCGAATATGACCCTTATGAAAATTGATAAAATAAAAAAAACCTCAGTACTGTACTTTCGACAATTTTCAATGATCAAACAAACAAATTAATCATAAAAATTGCACAAAATGACTGCCTCTGCTCTGTAGACAGGCAGTGGCCTTCGTGACGACCTGTCTTGTGTCTTTTGCTCGCGTAGTTGTCATGTTCGAACAACAATATCTCTCAAATTATGTAACATACATATACATATAATATGAGTGTTGTTTTGTTGGTAATATCCTTGCGTGTTAAATAATTGAAAAAAAATACTTCAATGTGCTAGTTCTTGTACTATTGCGGATTTACTAAGAAAATCATTACATATTTTTACTATGAACTTTTGTAAAGAATTTTTTATGGCGTTTTCTAGTTGAATGTTTTTATATTGTTATAGGTACTTCAATGAAAGGTGGTAGTGTCATCTTTAAAAAAACATTTGTTTCACATCTGTAGGACCTTTATGTCCAAAGAAATCGATATTATTTGGAAGGGTCAACGAAAATCAAAAGGTAAATTTAAAATGGGGGCTACTCCAAATCTAAGGGGGTAAACTTCCAAGTTTGGGTGTTTTTGTCGATAATATTAGGTATATTTGATGACCAAACACACTGTATTATTATACACTGTTGGCTTATATACCTATTGGTATATAAGCCAATGAGCCTTCAGCGTGTTATAGTTTTGCCCAAATATCTGTTATTCAAGTTTTTTGAGCCGAAAGTGGACACGGTTGAATTGACTGACAAAGAATCTGAGGTCAGAAGTGATACTGTCCGGCCGGCTGATGAAAACACGATAACTGTCAAACGATTGACGGGCCAAAATTCTCTAGTAGTTATTGTCATTTGAAATTTTTACTATTTTAACAATATATCCGAAAACATACATCTGTTCAATTTAAAATTTGGTATTCGAAAGTGAAAAATTTCATCATTCGTGCCGAGGAATTATTCAAAAAATATTTTTTTTCTGTACGATGTGGACCAATAAATTACTGGTCAATTTAAATCCAGAAAGGAACGAGTAGGGGAATGGGAATTTTCAAGATAGATTCAAGTTGATAAAGCAATTAATTTCCACAAGTTTTGTGAAATATCATAAGAAACGTTCGAACTGAAACGGGGTGATACTCGTAACTCAGCAAATTTCAATTACCGGCCTCTTATTTTAGCAGTGTACATTGGGCTATTTCAGGATGCAGCAGCACAAAGTCCTCATCAATGCACTGCCTCCGGAACTGCGAGTCATTGATGATGCCGCCATCTTTGTCTATAACGTCACTGGTCGATGCCTGCCCACTCAACAAGGCAGCTCCACCTCCAGATAAACGAAGGCACAAGTCTTAAGTCACGCTTTTATCTTGGTAAAACATTCCTGAAGGTATTAACAGCGGACTTACCAGCGAACGTATCATAATATGTGATACGTTCGCTGGTAAGTCCTTCACTTGAAGTACTTCAAGTGAAGGTACAGGGTTTTTCACTATAATTTGACCCCCCTTCAACTTTGTTACTAAAGGAGATACAAAAAAATGTTTCATACGAAAGTTTTGTGAAATCAACTGAGGTTCTTTAATATGACTTTACAAACTGAAATATATACAGAGCGGCATGTACCTACTCTAAAACGAAAACCCAAAATCTTGAATCTGTTTTACAATTCCTTTCTCGAAAACGTCTAATGAAACATTAAAAAAAATCACCCTGTATATCTATTATCAACATTTCCAGATGATTCCAATGTTTCAGAAGGATCTATTCGCCCGACATAATGGTTTAGTTTAGTTTATGGTCGGAATTTATGACCTACGTCCGGCATAGTTATGGAAAAAAAAACCCACCCTTATACACATTCAAAGAGTGATGATCTTGTTTTTGGGATATTTCGTTATAGAGAGGATTTACTTCGTTTTAGAGGGTGTTTTGAACATGGAATTTGTATTCAAGGTGCAATGTCTTGAACGAATCTCGTTATACAGGTAAATTTGTTATACAGACGTTCGCTATAGGGAAGTTGCACTGTATATGATTCTATATTTTTCATCCATCACTTATGATGCTTTTACCTTTATTGTCCTTCTGAACGTCCAGAATCGTTTATGTTTGAACGTCAAAATTTAAAATGGCAAAAATTACCAGTGCAGGAGCTACTCTAAAAGTAAATTTTCCTCGAATGCCTTTGAGTTTAACTGACCGAGAATGTAAGAGTTTTCTTATGTCACATATCATAAATGTTTTCAATGCTAAAGTAGCAAATTCAATTTCTTTCAGATTCATTCGAAAAACTTCACCTACTGCAATCTAATAATGTTCTTTCTGTTTTGATATTTTAGAAGTGTTCCTTGTAAGGGTCGATGTTGACAGTCATGATGAAGGCGTTTTTCTCAATATTGGAGATGAAAGATCAACGCATCATAATATGTCTTCATATTGTTTCTTGGATACACTGAATTCATTCGGTGCCGAATAGAATTGAGAATTTATTCATGATCAACAAGGATGAATATGACATGATAATACATTGGACGAACAGCATCAATCTTTATTTCAATACATACAGGGTGTCTGTGAACAAATGCGAGGAACTTGGGGAGATGATTTCTCGATGAAAATAAGCAGAGGTAGATCATAAAATTTTTTTTCGAAATCGATCTCTATTCCAAGATACATCAGCCTTTGGAAGGCGATGAGAGTTTTCAATTTTTTTTGAGAGTCCTCAAAAACATTGAGTCATAAAATTATTCATAATATGATTCACTAAGGAAGGAGATGTTATTCACACAATGTTTTTTGATCCCATAACTTTATTATTAGGGGTTGAAAATAACAACCCCTTATGACTTTCCTTCGAAAACTGTTTTCGTGGGATAGATTTTCGAAAAATAGAATTCTCTCATGGTTTTCCATTCAATTCTGGAGAAAAAAATATCTTGCAAAATTTCGATGTAGTTGATACTTTTCTCGGAAAAATAAAAACTAATAGCAGTTATGATCACTGTTCATTCTATTTCATCGTCTGTTCCATAGAATGAATACTCTAAGATATTTTTTATGCTCAAAATTTGTTTGTCAATTATGCTCATTAATCGAAAGAAAGTTCTATTTGTGAACAGTGATCATAACTGCTTGTAAGTTTTTATTTATTCCGAGAAAAGTATCTAGTGTATTGAAATTTTGCAACAGAATTTTTTTCTCCAGAATTGAATGGGAAAGCATAAGAGAATTTTATAATTCGAAAATCTTTTCCACGAAAACAATTTTTGAACGAAAATCATGAAGGGTTGTTATTATCAACCGCCAATGATAATGTTATTAGATCTTTGAAAATTGTGTGAGCAACATCTACTTAGTGCTTCATATGTATTAAGTATGTATAATTTTATGAATCAGAGTTTTTAAGAATCCGTAAAAAAATTAAAAACTGTCAACTCGTCGTCACCTTCCACATGCTGTATCTTGGAAGGGGGGTCGATTTCGGAAATTTTTTTTATGAAATACCCCTGCTTATTTTCATCGAGGAATTATCTCCCAAAGTCCCTCGCATTTGTTTTCAGGCACCCTGTATACAGGGTGATTTTTTTAAGTGTTTCATTAGACGTTTTCGAGGAAGGAATTGTAATACAGATTCAAGATTTTAGATTTTCGTTTATGAGTACATGAACTTTAATTGTAAAATATTTCAAGAGGAATCTACTTCCGGTTTCACGGGAAACGAAGGTAACTTCGTTATTTCAAATGCAACACCCTGTATATTTATACATATTCGAATTCTTCGTTCAATTCTACACTGATTTGATGTATGATATGTACAACCACTCAAGCGGTTCTTGAATTATAGCCTGATTATCCATTTTTTTGAAAAAAAGGTTGTCACAAATTAGTGTCCATATCTTCAAATTCCCTCATCACAAGAATTTCTTTTTGCGAAAGTGGAACAAAAGAAAGTATGCTGATACTGTTTCTTGTATAACTTATGAGGAAATATTATACAGGGTGTCTGAAAAAGGGCCCCAAAGTGGGCCTCAATAAAACTATAAAATCTCACTTTTTTCAAATGGCAACCCTATAATTTTGTAATTCCAATCGATGGCTCTTCAAAAACCAGTTAGGGTGTCCCAAACATTTCAGGCCTCTAAAATCAGTAGTTTTGCTGTTATTGAATAAAATTCGAATTTCAGGATTGAATCAAGGTTTCTTAGTCTAACCATAGATTTATTAGGATAGAAGTGTTCAAGAATGCTATGTCTGTTGATTTATAATGCATTTTAGAGAACTGTCATTTATTCTTTTTTGATTAATCGGGCACTATGCAAAAAATGAATTACAGTAACAGTGATGTATTGAATATGTTCTTCATTTATGCTGAATGTAAGAAAATATTAGAAAGGGCAGTCAGAACTTTTAATTTTTTAATTTTGAAAATTCATTATAGTATTAGTTTCCTGTTGTGAATAAAATTTTTGTGATAGTTTCAAACTGAGAGATCATTCATTATCTATTACTGTATTCACTCGAGTCCGTTCAGGGTTAAGGCTTCCAGTACGGAGAAAATTGTTTTGATACCTCCTGAACTTTGATTTCGTGAAAGTCAGTAAATGTGAATTTCGTTCGTTGAATTTCTAATTACCTTTTCTAAGAATTTGTTACATTTGCCGCAAATAAAGAACATTCCCTTGATATATCATTCCAGTGAAATTATTATTGCATGTTTTGCTTAGTGCTTGTTCTGTAAGAAAAAGTAAGATTGACAGTTCCTAACATAGCCTACTTCAAAAATGCAAGCTTACAAACTGTGCGAAACCTGTCTTTAATCGTGAAATTCGAATTTTATTGAATAACGGCAAAAATACTGATTTTAGAGGCATGAAATGTTCGGGACACCATAACTGGTTTTTGACGAGCAATCGATTGGAATTACAAAATTATAGGGTTGCCATTTGAAAAAAGTGAGATTTCATAGTTTTAATGAGGCTCACTTTGGGGCCCTTTTTCAGACACCCTGTATAATATTTTCTCATAAGTTATACGAGAAACAGTATCAGCGTACTTTCTTTTGTTCCACTTTCTCAAAAAGAAATTCTTGTAATGAGGGATTTTGAAGATATGGACACTAATTTGTGACAACCTTTTTTCAAAAAAATTGATAATCAGGCTATAATTCAAGAACCGCTTGAGTGGTTGCACATATCATACATCAAATCAGTGTAGAATTGAACGAAGAATTCGAATATGTATAAATATACAGGGTGTTGCATTTGAAATAACGAAGTTACATTCGTTTCCGGTGAAACCGGAAGTAGATTCTTCTTGAAAATATTTTACAATTAAAGTTTATGTACTCTTAAACGAAAATCCAAAATCTTGAATCTCCATTACAATTCCTTCCTCGAAAACGTCTAATGAAACACTTAAAAAAATCACCCTGTATGTATAGGAAGTTCCCATGAAGAATTCTTGAGATTTGGCCAAATATTTCAATAATCAAAGGGATTAATATCGACAGAATTGAGTTTTAGGAATTTTTTTTCATTTTGTCTGAAATTTTGAATGGCCATATTCGATGAAACACCCTGACGACTTCGCTGGTTTACTAACTTAACCGCGTTATTTGGGAACCGAACTCACCCTGAAAATCTCAAGTCTCTAGGACAATCCCTTCGAAAGTTATAATGCTAACGGCCGGACGGACGGCCCCACGGGCAGAGTTGAACTAGACCACGGATTCGTCATCAGGGAGTCGAACCCTATCGTTTGAGACCATTTTCTGCTCAAAATTCGGAAATTAACAACATTTGGGGGAAGATATAGCACCCGTTTAGGTACAACTAGCGCTCAAAAATCAAACTTGTATGTTCAGGGATTTATTTACAAGTTTCAAATCATGCCATACCGAGAGGAACACCCCGTATACCCGATTTCGTTCGCGAAAAGGGAATCAAAAAACTGGTCTCGCTCCTCGTCGTAAGAAAGAGATGGAGGCTTAAAAACAGTACTGACAGATATTTATGACAGTCATATGCAAACAGTACGATTCTAGTGTCCAACGGCAACGGGCCTGAACAGCAGGTTTATAATTAATGCGATAGCGGCGACTTTTATGAATAGCGCACCATCTATGCCGCGACTGGTCCGATTTATTACCGAAGGCACTTGTAGCCATCATCGGGCCTTTGAAGTTTGCCGCCTCTCATCGCCTGCCTACCGGAGGAGCTGGATGTTGGTCGCTGAAGAAGGAGATTGTCTAGAACTACAGACTTACAGAGGAAGGATGGACTTCTGGTTGAACTGCTTTCTGATTCTGAGTTTCGAGAAATAGGGGATTATTTTAAATGTTTTTTGTTTCGTTGAAAGAATATTTAATGCCAGACGATTAGTCTGGAAGATTCCTAGTTTTCTTATCTTATTACTTATGGTATCAATTAGAGTGGAACTTCATTCAATTCAATGTTAAAAACACCCTCTAGAACGAAGTAAATTCTCTCTATAACAAAATATTCCAAGAACATCACTCTTTGAATGGGTATTTGTAAGAAGGTATAAGGGTGGTTTTTTTCCGAAAATTTTCTGGACGTACGTAATAAATCCCGACCTTAAACTAAATCATTACGGCGGGCAGAGAGATCCTTCTGAAACAGTTTCAAATACACCCCTAGCTGTTTGATTTCAATCTAACCATTACGCTAGTGTGAAAGTTGTGCGAAAATTTCTAAAAGGGAGGGCTTAAGTTTGAATGATGAACTTGAATTTATCAGTGAAGTCGACCGCGACATTGCCGACTATAGAAACAAATTTTCTGTATAACGAAATTTCTTTATAACGAATTTTTTTGCGGATTTTGCGCTTTATTGATAGGGAAGTTCCACTGTATATACCAATATACCTACTTTGACTATCGATTTCGGCGCTAGGCCATCATCAGGTCAGCTGAAATAAGACATAAATGACAAAATTAAATATAAACGATAATAAAGTATGTACAATTCACAAACTTTTTCAACAATAATTATGTTTGATATAAATAAAATAAAATAAATAAAGGTTGGACAAGTGTATCATAAACTCACCGTGGAAGAAATATATACTTTTAAGATACATTTTTACGATATATACTAATAGTTTTCCTCTGAGATATGTAGATGTTATAATTATTCAAGTTAATATGGTTGTATATTATGAAAAAATCATCGATTGTTTTCAATCAAGACATATTGTATTTTCTTAATCGTGTCAGTTGTCCTCAGATATATAAGAAAGTGTATATAAGGGTAGGTGGATAAGAAATCTACATAGTTAGTGGGTGAATCATTTTGAAAAGATTGTTTGCTGGAAAATCTTGTATTTCATTGAGGAGATGTTCGCCGTTCTTGTTCTTCAGAATTTCGAGTTGTTTCAACAATGTCAGCTTATGAAATCATCTAATTGAGAGCAAACACTCTACATCACTCGATAATCTGACTTTGCTTCATCTGCACAACGACTTTCATAAGCTAACATTGTTGGAACAACTCGAGATTCTAAAGAACAAGAACGGCGAACGTCTCCACAATGGAATACAAGATTTTCCAGCAAACAATCTTTTCAAAATGATTCACCCAATTCATTTCGCATTAACACAACTCCAACTGTTTATCGAGCAACTGTTTGAAACGTATCTGACCCCGTATTCGGGACAAGTGATCTTTCGAAGCGTATACGAACATCATTGGCGCGAGTCCCTCTTTTACCAGCAAAATGCACACCGCGCAATGAAGTTCGTATACGCTTTGGAAGATCACTTGTCGAGAATACGGGGCCTGCATTTAAAACAGAAGTTACTGACTCAATCAGAGCTGTGCCGAGCACTGAAGAAAAGTGCTTCGAGCACAAAACACTAAGCCCTATTGAAAAGTGTTTCGGAATCTCGAGCACTAAGCCCTTATTTTTGAAGAATGCTCGCGATTACTCAGCTCTTCTGGAAAGTAATTCGTTCACACGAGCACCGAGCACTAAGCACTTTTCAAAATAAAACTTAATATTTTCCATCCAAATGTCTCTTAGTTTTGAACTGGACATAATTAAAATCGACAATAGGTTTTTTTCAGCGAGTTGTTCAATAGATATTTAATCAACAGGTTATTTAAGAGAGATATTTTAAAGCGTTCGCTCCGCTCACGCCTTAATAGTTCGAGACCATTAGTGGCTAGATTAATAACTGGGTTGATTACAAGATTTTTCCGACGACATCAATATGAATTGTATATAAATTCTTGATTGAAATACACTCTTATTTTTCACAAGACATACATTTTACATAATATAAATTTCTATATTTCTATGTTACTGTTGAGTTCTGACATTACTCTATCGCTTCTGAATGCTTTATGTTCGGTTGTCCATGGAAATAGCACATTGAAACAGCATCAATTGAACATTAAAATTGGTCATTTATATTCAATTTTGTACATATTGAAATCACCTTTTAGGTCGACGAAATAATTATTTTTGATAAATTCCGAATATACAGACAGGTTACCATGACGACATACCAAAAAAAGTTATAGAGAAACAGTGACGTCTTGTCAACAAATTAGATGGAAATGTTTCTTATGGTTTTCTGAGCTCTATATGGCATTCATTCAGTTAACAAACTGTAACTAAAATATTCGCCAATAAATTACTTGAAATCATGATAATAGATACCTGAATCGTATGTTAAAAAAGGTCGCATTGCTCCATAGAATTTTCCCAAAAAAATTCCGCCATAACATCATAACAATCTGTTCTTCTTGTCAAAATAATGAAAACGTAAAAACTTGTTCCAAAAAGTCCATAACATACAGCGAGATTGTTTTTTTAACACCAGTGTTTGTAATGCAAGAAAAAATGAACAAACTTTATATCTATAGAAGTAAAACGAAAAAAAATATTTTAGTTCTTTGTCTATTTGAATTACGCGACGATCTGTCATTTCCATGTTCCAACAAGTCCATGAAGGGTGCTTGGTAATTCCTGAAAGTGCTTGGGAGCACTTTAGTGCTTGAGAGCACTTTTTCGAATTACTAAGCACTAAGCCCTTCCGAAAAATTCGCGAAACACCAAGCACTAAGCACTGGTTCAATCAAGTGCTTGCGAGCACAGTTCTCACGAGCACAAAAGTGCTTCAAGTGCTTTCACGAGCACAAAGCACCAGGCTTCGGCACAGCTCTGGACTCAATATAAAGAGAAACTGTTCGAATTGATCACAACTGCCACATAAAGCATATAAATAAGCAGCATAATGAAAAGCCTTGAGAACTCCATGAAACCTCTCACACCACGATGAAAATAGAGTTATTAATAACATCAAAAATAAAACAAACAATCTGGAACTTCTACGCTGCTGCAAGCGTTACAAATGCATCTGTTAAACGTTCAGCGCAACGAGAGTTATGAATTGAATAACAAGCTAATTACAGCGATCCATCTACATAAATCTCTGTCTCGATGAAAACCATGCGTTGTCAATACGTCAAAATGTTTGATTATTGGCTTGTCCGTCCGGTCGTTTATCTTTGTCCGACTCTGGAGATTTTCTAATAAATTAATATAACGGACAAAGAGTAGCCATGGAGAGTCGCACTGAGCTTGATGTCGGGCTTGTCAGACTTGGTCGGCTAACCAGTCAACGGAGGCCGTGGAATGGGTGATCGATCGTTTGACATTACCATCCGGACGTGCGATATCAATCAGAGGTGCAGTATTGTGTGTTCATTAACATTGATATTGAATTTTATGTAAATTTAGGGATATTGAATGATGGCTTGCGGGTATCGTGTCGTTTGTTGCTTTTGTCCCAGTGTTGTAGAAATATATCAAGCTTGGACAATGAGGAATATTGTTGGGCTTTTCACGTGACGCTTTTATGTTCGTCTTTATCATCTTCTATGGATCGTCTTATCCTTTTTAGATTAGGCTAGTCAGGTTTTCTTTGTGTGGGTGTACTTGCGGATGTTCAGGTTTTCTCAATTGGCATGCACAACGATATTTCGAACATAAAGTCCATTCACGAAAGTTTGAGCGCATAGTGGGCGTTCGTTTATTTATCCGAAGTTGGCAGTATTTGCTGTCATAACGTAAAATAAAGTCAACGTTGCCGAATGTACCCGGCCTCGTCCGACGAGCTTGCGAGTTATCAGAGAACTCTATGCAATATTGACAACATTGCGTATCAATCTGACAAGAAAATAAAGAACATAACCTAAAATTTTAATATACACTGTGGAATATGCCAAATTTTCATGGCCAACCGACGAACGGCTCAAACTTTCGCGAACGGACAATAGGTATTTCGTTCATTGCTTTACAACTGTTATATTCACACTTTTTCAACTTAACCTCAAATTTGATGTGGAAATTTCGAAAAACCAAATTTTTTGTGTCTTTATTCTACCTTAAACGAATAAAGTTCACGAAACTTGGTGTGAACTGATTTTTGCATGTACTTAAAAAACAATTGAAATTCAAAATATTGTTTTTTTTACTTTATTGACGTCGAATCGAAAAATCACCCTAAAAACCAATCGAAAATATCACGTCAAAATAATAGTCTGTGGGTTTATTAAAATCTTTGTTTTTCATAATATAGAAAATATACATTACTATGGTAGATGTTCTCTGAGTCTGCTGCAGCTGTGAAACTAAATTTTCAAGGTTCTTAAGAAAAACAAATTGTGCATAAATTTGTGCATTTCAAACCATGTTTTCCGCAGCCAACATTCAAATAATTACATCCCTTCTCCTGAAAATAAGAGAGACGTAAAAATTTTCGATTAAAAAGAAGAATGCACTATCAATGTTGAGCCATTATGAACGATAATATAAGAGGAAGACAACACTAAAAATTATTTGCAATCGGTAATTTTCTCAGTCAGTCAAGTAGTACGTGAATCTTTCGAATATACAACTGTTCAATTGGATGGCAAAATTCTCTGTCTGGTGCATTGAATATCATATATAGTCTGTTCACGAAAGTTTGAGCAGTCGGTTGGCCATGACAATTTGGCATACTATGTATACATAGTCCGTTCACGACTATTTATTTATTTATTTACTTACTTCCACGCATACACCACAAGAAGGTAATTACATTATGCAGAACAACACAAAATCACTGTCAACTACTTAACCTAGGAGAACAATCTTCTCACATTTCCCAAACTAGTATTGAATATATCTAAGTAAAATTTCAACTCATTGCATATAAGCATCATTTTATTTATAGATGAACTATAGTCTGTTCACGCAAGGTTTAGCGGTCGGTTGGCCATGGAAATTTGGCATATTCCACTGTGTATATTGAAATTTTAGGTTATGTCGTTTATTTTCTTGTCAGATTGCTCCGCAATGTTGTCAATATTGCATAGAGTTCTCTGATAACTCGCAAGCTCGTCGGACAAGGCCGGGTACATTCGGCAACGTTGACTTTATTTTACTTTATGACAGCAAATACTGCCAACTTCAGATAAATAAACAAACGCCTACTATGCGCTCAAAGTTTCGTGAACGGACTATATATTGAAATTTTAGGTTATGTTGTTTATTTTCTTGTCAGATTGGTTCACAATGTTGGCAATAGGTGATAGAGTTATCCGATAACTCGGAAACTTCTCGGACGAGGCCGGAACGTAAACTTTGTTCATCGTTATGACAGCAAATACTGCCAATCTCAGATAAATAAACAAACGCCTACTTTGCGCTCAATAGTATGTGAACAGAGTAAAGGTACCTAAGTTTTCGATGCATAAAGAAGGAAAAAATGGAATTATGAATTTTTTTTGCTTGGTGATGTTTTTATGGTCGTTTTCAATTTCGTTGTTCTTCATTTGACTTGTGTTTTATGGACATTAAATGAAAAGTGTATGTTACAGTTAATACAATGTCCATGGTAGCTGAACACGAATCTAGTAATTATCGAAGACAGCATGGAACAAATTAATTGGCTTCAATATTTATCACTGAAAATGGATGAATTCAAATCTTAAAAAATCATCATGGCTTGAATAAACATTCGATAATTAAGATCGTGTATAAGATTCGTTTACAATTCAAAATCACTAATCAGAGAAAGCGGCTCCTGTTGAGAATACATGAACTAAATTCCACTATTCGTGTTGTAGTCTGGCAATCTATGAAGAAATCGGCTGTGACGAAGTGATTAAAAATGTCGACATACTGATTAAGTCTGCGGCTGGCAGACACCATACTCTTGAAAAAGAATGAACAATTACTTATTCGCCTGACCTGTTACAGTCGACGTGGTCCGTAAGAACAAGGCTCTGTTATTATTTATGCTTGTTATGGTAATAAAAATGTTGCCATTGTTTCGTGCTATTTTTCATAACATTCTGATGTTTATCGTCTGAATGATAAATGACTTTACGTCAAGTTTGATCTATGTTGAGTTATGGGCAGAATGATTATAATCGCTACGCGCCAAGTTACAACGTAGAATGAAGTGGAATTATTAGTTTGTTATGCTTTAATTTAATTTTATGCTGAAAGTTTATTTCGAGCCCTGAAAGTTTCGTATTAATATGCCAGAACTGTGCTAGCGGGACCTCATGTTAAGCCTGATTTTTTCGTTCGTGATGTGTTAAAGAAGCGGTTGAATTTTTTATATTTATTTGTCGAATGTGTGAAGATCACTACGATACTAGCTAGATGGGCAATCAAGTGGAAGTGGCCGTGGTTTCAGCTCGGGTGAACCTTCGCGACAGTGAACTTTCGCTGCAATAGGCGTTTTTGGATACTTACTCGGGTTAACTCGATCCCTAACCTTCGCGTTCGTTAAGCCTTCTTTACTTCTTTAACATAGGTACTAAAAGATATCATTGAACATGCGAGGGCATACCAGAAATTATAAGCAAGATTTTACAGAAGGCAAAAAATCCAATCAAAGCTAGGGACAATCAGTAAATAAACTGGAACTGAAAAAATATATTCTCTGATTCTTCAACATAGATACTCAAAAATAACATTGAATATGGAAGATCACAACTGAAATTATGACACATATTTCACAAAAGCCAATAAATGCAAGCAAAGCTAGAGACGATCCGAAAATAAACTGGGACTGAAAAAATAAATCCATGAAATATTTGGTTATGTTATTGATACACTGCTAAACCTGATATGTTCGTAAACCTAGAACCCTGGTCCGTGATCCGAGTAGATCCGGCACGTGACCCAATCGATCGAGTTAGTAAACCAGAGTAAGTTTCCGAAAACGCCTAATGAATTTTCTCAGGCCGAATTCTTGAAACTGGCGGGCCGTAGTTTGGAGACCTTTGCTCTTGATCTCTAGATGTAGAGAAGTAAGATATTTGATAACCTCAAGCGCTTTAGTTGGGTTTGTTCACATAGCTCCAGTGATACAAATACAGGAAATCCTTTGTACCTTGTCAAGCATTTTCTTCTTGTTTGTCTATCCTGCCATAGCAATCCTGACTACTATCCGATATGTAATATTAGTCTCATATTCATGGCGTAGATCCATCGCATTATTTGAGGGTTACAATCCAATAGTTTTCCACATGTCATTAAAGCCCTGAACGAACTGATAAACCTTTTCCCAGGATCATCCGTTTCATCCTGAGCTTGGAGCTGATTAATATCAATGAAGGAGTAACCAGTATAATCATAATAATTATCATGTATAAATCCATGTGGTCATCTTGTCTTCGCCTCTTATTGTATCAATTTGCCTTTGAATTAGCTGCCACATCTTCTGTTGGATTTTACATGGTCCCATTTAGATTTATAAGAAAACTATCATGCATTATTCTAGATTTTAGGGGAATCAAAAAATCCCAGAGGAAATAAAGCGTCCCTGAACGGAACCTCGAGGAACACCGTCAGATATAACGATGATGTTATGAACGGCAAGTATTACAAGTTGTATCTTCGACAGCAGAGTAAACCATGTGTTCAGCTACCCCGTTGCGTATATAAATTCCCTCAAAGACATCTCCATAAATAATAATTACATGCAAGAATGCTGTTAACGTCAGATGACCCCTTTTATAATACGAAGTTGTCCACCAAGACCAAAAGAGACAATAAACAACACCGCAAAATGCTAATGAAGGTCGATTAGCGTATATGAAAAAGGCGCAGCCAGGCAATACAGAAATATATTTCAGCAGCTTATCGTCCGCCAGTTTACACTTATTGGCTTGTGAGATTTATGTGGAACATTTGAACGTGTCGGGGCTAGACATTAATTAATCCGACGGCTTGTTGAACGAAAAATGGGCACTATTTGTCTTGATTTCGCTCCCTATCCGCTCCTCGATCTCGGATTTGTATTGACGAAATTGCCTTTTGAAGGCTGGAGGTCGTAATTTATATCCTCCTGGGCGTTGAGGCGCTGTGCCGTGGGTTGGAATGGATGAATACGTTGATTATTGATGAAAATTATGGGTTGTTTCCTGTCATAACGTATTCCGCCCCGAGTTACGATTGATTTTAGGATGTGCTCGATGGACAAATTCAAATTGGGCTTGGTCCGTATTGCTACTTGAAGCGTCATCGTCTTCTGTTATTAAGTAATTTTATTTTCGATTTAACCAACGTTGGTCATAATAAAGAGGTTCAAAATTCACCAATGAATTTGCAGTGGAAATTTTATGCAGAAACTGTATTTTCGCTAATTGAAATTTGATTTATAACATACAGAATAAGTACTAGATACAAATGAAGAGATGAGAACAATAAATACAGTGGAACTTCCATATAACGAATTTCTCTGTATAGCGAATTTCGTACAAGACATTGCACCTTGAATCCCAATTCCATTTTAAAACACCCTCTAAAACGGAGTAAATTCTCTCTATAACGAAATATTCAAAGAACATCACTCTTTGAATGGGTATTGGTGAGCAGGTATAAGGGTGGGGTTTTCCCGAAAATTTTCCGGACGTAGGTACGTAATAAATCCCGACCTTAAACTTAATCATTACGGCGGGCAGAGAGATCCTTTTGAAACAGTTTTAAATACACCCCTGGCTGTTTGGTTTCAATCTAACCATTACGCTAGTGTGAAAAACTGTGCGAAAATGTGTAAAAGCTAAAGTTTGAATGATAAACTTAAATTTATCAGTGAAGTCTACATGGCCGACTATAGAAAGAAATTTTCTGTGTAACGAAATTTCTTCATAACGTATTTTTGTGCGGATTTAGCGCTTTCGTTATAGTTGGAAATGAGGCAATGGAGAAGTTCGTTTCCAGTAGAAAAATCACAATCTAATAACACATCGAAGAACAAACCGAATTCTGCATTAGTAGGTACTCGTATTACAAAATAAGGCAATGTTATTGTTACCGTCCAATTTAGTTTATAAGAATGGCTTGTACCTAATAAAATTATCAGTAACCTACGGTTTGATTTTCAATGACTTCTTTCCGGCATACTGTGGAGTTAAGACTTTCCTTTAACGTTTTAAGTCTGGTCGTTCAGTTTGCTGTTTACCATTCAAGTGTTGTTTCAGCCAAAGAATCAGAGAGTCTGGTCCTCTCTGAATAACTACATCTCATCTGCCAACCTCCATAGGGATATATTGATCAAGAAGATAATCACTGAGAAAACTTCAGGACATTGCTAAGTAAAAGAGAGGATTGGAAACGGGAATACACCGACTATAACCTCAAGAAAATACAGTAAATGGTTTACAGATGGTTCCAAAATCTCTACAGGAGCTGGCGCTGGGACATACGGGCCAAGTACCAAGTATGCACTGTCGCTAGGCTCCCGTATGAGCGTCTTTCAAGCGGAAATCTTAGCTATTGAAAGATGTCTAGATATAAATCAAGAAAGAATCTATCAGAAGTGTGATATAGCCATACACTCAGATAGTCAAGCTGCTGTTAAAGCACTGAGCTCCTACGTCATCGACTCTAAAATGATCTGGGAGTGCCGGAACAAACTCAATAAGATAGGCAAGAAAAATAACGTCTTTTTAATCTGGGTTTCCGGCCACTCGGGAATCAAAGGAAACGAAGAGGCCAATACACTTGCCAAAGAGAGCGCACGAATGTGACTCAGAACCCTTCGGTGGTATATGTAAATATACCAATAGGAAGGAGTTTCTGGAGAAGGAGAAAGTCGAGAGGGAAAAACCCTGGCGGAATCTCCCAGGGATGGATCATTCCACTGAGTTCCTTCGGAACTTTGAGACAGCGGGATCCAAAAGATATCTGAATCTTGGTAAGAAGCAATTACACCTCCTCACTGGCTTTCTTACAGGACATTGTCGCCTCAGGAAGCACCAGTTGAAGATGGGATTATCGCGGACACTGATTAGTTTAGGTTCTGTGATGAGGAGAAAGAACCCACATTCACCTAGTCACGGAATGCCTTGGCATTGCGAGCCTAAGGAGAGAATGCCTTGGTCGAGAAACTTGTAAGACATTGACGAATTTAGATTCTGTGGTGGAGCGAAAAAATATTCAGTTCACGCAAAGAACAGAATGCGCCGTCATTGCCAGCCTATGCAGAGAAGATCTTGGACAGAAGAATTACACCCCGATTACACTCAGCTCACTTCCACGGCAGGGAGCTGGGAAGTGTGCTGTGCGAAAATGTAAACACTACACTTCCCTGCTGCCTCCCATTGCCACTCTAAGCTCCCTGAATTACGCGTGAACAGCTGGAAGTGATTGAATTTAACCAGGTTGCTGTGGAATTTCTTTGTCTGTCGTTGCCGACGCTTGGTCGCGAGGGAAATGTTGTAGCAGAGTGTGAATGCTCACTACTTTAGATACTGTCGCAGTGTCGGGAATTATTGCCGACAACGCGAGCGGCAGTATGCAGGGCTGAGTGTAATTGAGGCTTTAGAGGAGTTATGTGGATCTAGCCTCCTAGAAGCCCCATCAGATACAGGAGTCAGTGATTAACAAGAACTTAAATGGGATGTAACCCCCTTAACAATCTTATATCTATAATCCAATCCGTAAGCAAAGTGCAGTTGCCGACAGTGAACTGAATTCGTCCACAACCAACAGAGGAAACATATCACAGAAGTTATGAGCTTTCTTTCCCCATGCCATACTTCATCTATGATAAATATTCGGTAACCTTCCGGAAGAGGTCGCCGCAATCTCCCCAACACCCAGTACCTCTATCAATATTTCAGTCGGCGGGCCGAGAAACATAAGGACGTGTGGGAAGTGAGAGACAGCCGCTTTATGATCGTAATAAATATCTTGATAAACGATCTTTTAAATTATAACTGTGATAGATATTTGCCCACTCAACTCTAGGGAGGAGTCGACTCAGTAATTTATGGGCCCATTTATCAACGTTCCACACCCTCTGTTAACTCGAACCAATTCGAGATGTGTGCAGCGATATCGCCAGCCGACCCGCACCTCGAGACCCGTTGTGCCGGTGTTTTCCCCTGTTTTCGCCTGACCCTGCTTTTGCGACCCCAATTCGTTCCAGGAGTTATAGATAAATGGTTATGTTCTTCTGTGTTCTTTTCATGAAGTTGTCCTTATCAAAGGTTGCTGCCGAATGTTATGTGGAATCATATCTGTTTAAGCTTGTTGTGTAAGGGATGTGTTATGTCATTTATGATTCGTCGGCTTATCAGGTGATGAAAACTTTCGAGCTCTAATAACACCCTCATTTAGATTAGATTAGATAGTGGTCGATCGGCACGTTGATTACCCTTCTGCACTGCGACCAATAATGTCTTTTGTGCGTTACTATGCTAAAACTACGTTTTTCCCAGGAATCTAACCTCCTTAGCAAAGCTGGTTACTTCCTTAGGAGACTTCGCTCTTATGTCGGCTGGCGTTAATAACGCGCCACCTAGTAGAGTAAGTCTGGTTTGCGCCAGCGCAGTGCATTGGCATAGTATGTGCTCCGTGGTTTCAGTGGCCGATTCACATAACTTACAAAATGAGTTTTCTTTACCGATCTTGTGTAGGTGATATCTCACGGGACAATGCCCTGTGAGAAGGCCGATTAGCAGCCTTAACTCGTTTTTTGACAACGATAAAGCTTGTTGAGCCTTCTCTTTGGAAGGTTCGATTAGTCTCTTTGCTTGTCTTTGACCGGATGTGTTTATCCAGTAGGAGTGTTTCTCCCTTTTTTCCCAAACACCGACCTCTGCCCTAATCAGTGTAGGTGATACCTAACAGGAGGGTCCGGTGAAGGGTGTGTTTGCTCCTCTTTTTGCAAGGGCATCAGCTCTTTCATTTCCCTCAATGTTCTGGTGGGCAGGTACCCAAGCTAAAACTAGCTTGTTGTACTTCGCCAGTGTTTTGAGGAACTGTTTGCAGCTCCAAATGGTCCTTGATCTACAATCAACGGCCATAAGCTGCCTCAGTGCCATCTGACTATCAGAGGCAATGCAAATTCTGGCTCCCTTGTACTGTCTGGACAGATAGACTTGGGCTCATCTTTCTATGGCCAAAATTTCAGTTTGGAGCGTTGTTATTGGCTTTCCCAAAGGCTCCGATTCCCTGTATTTGGGACCGTATATGCCTTTGCCTGCTCCTGAACACCCTCATTTAGTATCGCTTTTAATCTCTATTAAAAAAACGTGAGTGTTGATGAAAAAATAAGAATTTGTCCAAACCAAATGAAAAATGGCTAAGGATATACAGATTATGAAAAATAATCAGAATTGTCGCCAGATGTATCCATGACGAAAAGCAGAAACAATAAGACAACAAAAATGAATTTTTTATTTGCTTGTGTTCCTAATAAGTTGTTTTGTTTGTTTAAAAACAAAACATAATCTGCTCACGGCACAAAATGCAGTTTTTTTCCATTCTAAAGCTCTTAAAAGCGTCAGCAACCTTAAAATTTATATTACTTTGCCTTGACAGGATATAATTTGTCGCTATCTACTGGCTCTACCGTTGCTTCATCTCTAGAGTGCTGTATTTATTATATGTGTCCTCAAACATCCCCATACAATGCTTTGGTTTTGATTACTTATAAGCTTTCATTTTGTCTTTCTTGGATTAACGCAAAACCAGTATACAAACTCTCTTTTAATATTTATTCTTTATATCAATAATATAAGTAGAAGATATACCAATAAACTCAAACGTACAAAAATAGATGCCGTGAAAAACAAAAACAGATTTGTATGATATGTCTAAGACAATGAGCTATTGACCTTTGGTCCATTCGCTCCGGATGATATATATTCTCCATATTACAGTGGTAGCTTCCGATGAAATCCAAAAACTCAAACATGTTTGTTGCGTTTCTCTAACTGACAGAAACAAATGACTTTTGTTGTTGATATTAAACTCCTTATGAAGCAAATATTCTTAGAGAGAATTATAACACTTGACACTACAAGGTTCATTCAAAAGGTCAGATATCTCGAAGTCTAATTGAGGATAACTTGGTTTCAAACTGCTAAGGAATCAAATATCTACTTATGTTATCAATCATTAGACATTATTTGAGTAGAATGGAAATAAGTACTGCATTCAAGACTCAAAATCAAAAAATTGCATAAATTGAGGAAGTTGTTAGTATGGTTAAACCTTTATTGAAGAATACAAACTTTGCGTAAGACTTCGTAATAAAAAACATCAAAAATAAGCTCAATAAGAAGAAACTGATTCAATATTCTTGTGTTAGTTCTGAAAAATTGCTCTCTAGTGAATGTTCATCGACTGAACCTATCCAGCCCAACAAACCAGAACAACTATTGAGATGTTACTCTTCACAATCAAGCACTAGAGGAAGAACTCATTAGATACTCTTATACCCTTATTACACCATGCCTTTTTTCATATCTATATTCGAGCCTTTTTCAGGGCTATTTGTTGGATGAATTTCCCCCAAACTATTACACAATGCTTTTTCAAGGGTTGTTTCAAGGGGTTTCAGGTAGTAATTTCAAAATTGCAAACATTGAGGAAATTGATATTTTACCTCAAGCTTGTGTTTTGTTGGAATATTTTCGAAAGAATAATATAGTAACTGTATTGATATGAACAAATAATGATGAAAACAAAAAAAGATTAAATTGAATTTGAAAAATCACCTATTACTGTTATGGCAACTGTAACTGTTATTTTAAAACATAAAAAAAGGATTTTACAGGAACTAGAAGGTGAAGCCTTGGATGAACTAAAAATCAGGCAAAAAAAAACCATGAGCCTAAATTCATATATTATTAAAAAAGGTTTGTCGCTTTATTCATTTGTTTATTATAGTTTGCCCATTCAGTAAATCTTTGAATAAGTTGGATAAGTTTTATTTTGATCTATTAATATTTCTCCAACTTTTCGAATCGGTTGTGGTTCTTTTTTGAGGTTCGTAATTTTCTTATTATCAAAATGTCGTCAAAGATGATATAGTAGTAATTTTCTCTGCGTTGATTGGACCCAATTGTGGAGAAAAAACATCATTTTTGTGTTTTTTCAAAAAGCTTCCTTTTTGAAAATACCTACCGAACCTATCAAGCCCACAAAACCAAGAGAACCATTACTTTTCTTTTCACAAGCAAGCAAGTAGAGGGGAACAAACTGCTTAACATTCGTCCCAAGTAGCAATTTAACGTTGCGTCGACGTATATAAAGAAGTCGCGCAACCAAACTAAGTGACTTCGCCGACCTCTGCACAACGTTCTCACAACCATGAAATGCACCAGTTTGGTCAATCATTTTAGGGTTTGACAACGTCGTGCTGCAACTACAGTTATCAGATTTACGTTGTCTAAACGTTGCGAAGTTTACTTTAATGCAACTTATTCACACATGCAACATCTATGGGAACGAAGTTCATTCCACATATGACGTTGATATTTCAACCAAATAATTACCGTGGCCATCACAATATTCCAACTTGTACCGCCATGTCGATCTATTTTGTATCTTATGCATATAGCCAATTGCCCTTGTTAAAGGGTGGAAACAATTCTATCGCAACAGAAATCGACAACGAAGACCACTTTACTGTTGAATATACTATTGATTCATGCTGAAAAACAAGCGCGCCTACAATACATTGGATATTTCTGGAAAATCCAAAATTGAAAATTCATAAAAAGTTATATTAAGGAAGAAATTGCCAATGTTTTTCATGAGTTCAAACGCTTACTAAACGAGATTTAGAAAAATTACGCGCAGAAAATTTAAATGAAGGTTTTAAAATCATTTGTTTTCGTTCATTTACATCCCAAAGGTCAATGACCAATTGTTAAATATGGCGTAGTTCGGTAGTTTAGTTGACCAAAAACTGCACTAATTTCAAACGTTGGGTTACTAGACAACCAATATAATACCCAAAATGCGACTCTAGTTGCCTACACGGCCAAAGCTTAACTGCTGTCAATTTATTTTACCCCGTCAAATTGAGGTTATGAAATTTCAATATGATTTGTTTACATTTTATTTAAAATTTGGAGCGGATTGCTATTGACCAGGTAAAGTATTATTAAACGTATTATAAACCGTTCTAATAAATTCCAACGTTTCAGATGCAGTTTCTATATTAGCGACCGCAGTAGTAAATGTACAGATTATGGGAATGATGGGTACCTAGAAAATGTTCGGAAGAAATCTGATTTCAATTTTTCAGATCATATGAACTCTGATGATATTTATTCAGCCGACATTCTGAGAAATATTACAATTTAGATCTTATGTGTGCTTGGCTCTTAAAGCCTCAACATTGAAGTTGAAATCTTCCGATTTTGTTGAAGACATAAATAAAATGTTCCTTGACTGCGTGGTAAGAAACTAATGTTCATCACAAATACTGGTGATGTTCAAACCAAATTACTTCTATTTTTCAGATGGAACCATTCATATAATAACTTTTACTAGAGATAAATAAATATGATGAGGTTTTTATATTGCACCTGAGGAAGAACTGTATCGAATATTATCGAAGAACTTTAGTTACGAAGTATCATAATAAATCATTCACTGTGTACTTGAAATAGAAGTGGAATCTTTAATCTATGGATGGAAGAATGAATTAAAGGAGCTACATAAATATTAACAAATATTATGTTTACCAATCAGCTGGGTTTCAGAAGAATTTGATAATTATGTAGAACATTGTGTAATTTAAATTGAAATATTGCTTGTTATGTTTTGTAACCAGAATATATAACATGAAGTAGTCATAGTCATTTACTCATATATTGAAAACCAGGTATTTGATTCATAAAGATTGAATACAGTTTATACAATTTAGTTGGTTGATTAGATTCCAAACAAATTTTCTGTGTTTCGTTCTGTTAACGTCCAGACTTCGTAAAATAACAAAGGTGAATAAACAGTATCTCACTATTTATATTGTTGTGAAAATTAGTTGATTATATGGAATATTTATAATATTATAAAATGAGGACACGTGTGACAGAGGCAGACGAAATAAAAATTACTGAAATTAACAAAGATTGAAAAAGGGCCCGACCCGAAACGTATCATATATGTATAGACCTTTTATCGAATAAATTAGGTTATAGAAAAATTCCATATAATCAACTAATTTTCACAACATATGAATCTGAAGGAATAAATAAATCAACAAACAACTATTTATATTATGAATTCACTTCTAGAAAGGATAAGTTAATCAATCTGCAATTAATAAATATGGAAGTACTGACACTTATTCATTGATTATAATAATTATCAACAATACAATATTGAGAACTTTATCTTTCGAATCTACTATTCTACTGGCACCTCAATTTGTATATATAAGCTTTCAGTTCTTGTCGTCAGAGAAGTTGCCTACTCGAATAATGTGGATATTGAAATATTATGAATCTTAACTTATTAATGAAGGTATTAATGAAACTTTTTGTCTTAGATGATACCTTATCATTATGAATTGAAATATAACGAAATTATAAGGTAAATAATATAAACGTGATCTTTGCTGGATTTATCCTAAAAATGTTCTTCTTAACTATTCGAAATTATTTTTCATTTGGATTCGCAAACCATAATTTTGAGAAAGTTATCGACACAAATATAATAAATCAGTTTAATTTTTCGATATTTTTCATCGTATCAGAAGGTTGCTGAAATGACTACGCGACAACGTTTTCAAGTCCACTGCTTCAGTTGAATCCACAACGTTGTTTCTGAATCGAGACAACGTTGCAGAAAACCGAAGTTGTCTAATAAACGTTATAAGAACGTCGTTAATAATCCCAAAATAATAACTACTTTGTATGTAGTTGTTTAAACGTCGTCGCGACGACTAGTGCAACTTTAGTCATGCTTAACGTGGCGATTACGTTGTAAGGTGGTCTTCAATGCGACGTTTCAAGAACGACTGATTTCTAAACCAATGATAATATAATGAGGTTGCCGTCGCAAAAATGCTACTTGGGGTATCCTCATCATTCATACACTCTTAGAGTTACCAAGGAGATACTACTTTCTGGCAACCATGGCTGAAAGGCGAGCTTTAAATACCAGCCATCAAAAACCTTCAACAACAATCCAGACAACTCGTAAATACCAAAAATATCACCGATTTAATTTTCTGTTGTGCCAGAGTTGCCTCAATAAACACAAATCACAATGACTCATTACATTCCTGCTGGCTCCAGCCAGCAACGTCAGGCTTTATTCTGGTTAAAATCCCGCTTTCTACCACATAAAATCCTACAATGACTGGAAGTGTTACCAACCGCATGTAATTGCAATTTGTTAAGTAGAGCTGCAACGAGGAAGCCGCACTATTTACAACCTTTTGTGTTCGGCTGACCACGACACAGATACGCGATAATAGCCTGTTTAGCTTACACCTACTACTTTTTGCACGTTCAGTTTGTCTTCCCAAACACTTGCTTTATGTTGTCAACAGTTATTTAGAGGCTGCTCTGGCAGCGTTACTTGAATAGAAGTCGTGTGTGGAGCCGTGGAATGAAAATAAAATTTAACGTATCTGCGCGGGTGTAGTACACGACTTGCGACTTGTTTTGAGAATACTTCTCAACGATAAAAAGGAAGAATAGGAGACGTAATTTGTTCCACTGAGGTTTGCATAACATTCAGAGCTGGTTTGAGTTGGAATGCAAAAAAAGCGCAGAAGAACTTGAGTCAATTCGGTTTGTTTGATTTTGTGTGCATGGAGTATTTGTCGAAAAAGTACTCCGAAGTAGGTTATGTCTGAGATGTTTAAAAGTTATGGTGGAATCACTTGTACGTAAAAAAATGTGAGATCTCACTGGAGACAAATTCATCAATAAGCCAACTGAGATTTTGATGTTGAATGAAAGTTGTAAGGATACATCACGCATCCTAACGAGAGGAAAATGAATATGAAATGGAAAGAGCTGAGATTCACATAATATCAAAAATGAAAAACTATATGAAGCATTTATATATTGTTTTGATTTTTCTAGTGATCGAATTCCTAGATGAAAATCGATAGAATGTTAAGTGACATCATAAACCTTCCCAAACTCGTTTGCTCAAAAACTTCAGAAAAACACTATCGCCAAAAGTTTTTCATCACTTTGATTTTACTCGGTTAAGATCGTTAACCAGCCAAATCGTATAGGGGTGTGTCATAAAATGTGGCCATTCAAAATTTTTGTTCCTCAATATCTCAGACAAAACGAAATCCAAATGAAATGTTGCGGCCATATGCAAGATACTCATAGTACACTTCATGCAAAATTTTGTGTTCATAGTGTAAACAGAACCATAAAATATTTAATTTGAATATTGAAAAGAAGAAACTTCATATTTCCATAAAAAAATATCCGATTTGAATAAAATTTATTTTATAAATAAAGATTGATACACTGAATGTCCATGCAGAATTTTGTGGCGATAGTGCTAACAGAACCATAGAAAATCAAATGGAATATAAAAAAGAAGAATCTTTATATTTCCATAACAGGATATCCGATTCCAGTGATTTTTCTCTGGTGAATGAAGACTGACATACTGAATTTTCATGCAAAGTTTTGTATAGTCCGTTCACGAAAGGTTGAGCCGTCGGTTGGCCATGGAAATTTGGCATATTCCACTGTGTATATTAAAATTTAGGTTATGTTCTTGTCAGATTGATACGCAATGTTGTCAATATTGCATAGAGTTGTCTGATAATTCGCATTCTCGTCGAACGAGGCCGGTTATATTCGGCAACGTTGACTTTATTTTACGTTATGACAGCAAATACTGGCAACTTCAGATAAATAAAAAAACGCCTACTATGTGCTCAACCTTTCGTGAACGAACTATAGTCATAGTGTCAACAGAACCATAGAAAATTGAATTGGAATATTGAAAGGAAGAATCCTCATATTTCCATAACAGGATAACCGATTCAAGTGAAATTTATTTCGCAAATGAAGACTGACATACTGAATGTTCATGTAAAATTTCAAGGGGATCGCATTATCAGAACCAGATTTTTTTCTGTAAATATTTATTTTTCACATATTTCACTTATTGAATAATTTTCAGATTATAATTCCGATTATGCTGAGATTCTGCATTTATATATTTGGTATCCTCAAATCCCATATAAAATTTTGAGGTAGTAGTCTTATTGCTCCAACAAAGAACGAGCGCTCAAAAGCTCCTGCTCCGGGCCTTTCTTAAATTTGTTTTCGATTATGTCAAGTTGATTTACAATTTTTGCTAACTCCCCTCTAAAATATGGCCTATGCTGAATGAAATTCTACAAAATCATTCATCATGACCCCCCAGCACTGAAAAAATCCTTTTACCTCCTTAACCTCCCTGTTATCAAAAAGTGGCGTCGCCACTGGTTCCCAGAAAGTCTATGAAGGCAGCAGAAGTAGCTACTTGAAATGGAAATAATAAAAATGTATTCCAAGGAATAAATTGTAGATAGCACATTCCCAGGAGACATCGTAATCTGTAAAGTGCCTACACTGGTGAATATCTTATATTGTAAACCTTTCGTTCTTGATGTCGATTTAGCGCTAGCCACAATGAACACATGCAGACAACAATATCAGATGACATAAATAGTGACGTCCCGAGCGGCGAAAAATGCGAGGGTAACACACGTTCTTACATGGCTATCTGGATGAACCGTTGTGAACTATCAATTAAGAAACAGTTGCTGTGATGGCAGGACCGAACCAGCAAGGAAAAAAATCGTTTCGCTAAGTTATCAAGTTTGAAAATTTTCAAAAATTATTTCTTCGACTGGCGTTTATTTCCAAATTCTAACAGAACCGAAGTCTCGTGTTTCCATTTGGATAATCATCAGAAATATAGAAAATTGAAGTTACTTTTTGATAATTCTTCTCTCAGACATAATTTCAATTCTAAATATCTAGGCGTTAAATTAGATTCTTCTCTTAATTTCAGAGCCCATTTGGTTGATTTACGTATGAAGCTGAAAAGAAGAAATATTATAATTCAAACACTTGCCGGTACTTCATGCGGTGCGGACGTAACAACTCTACTTACTTTCAAACATTGCTCCTCCACATATCCGCTGGCCGACCATTACTTCAAAAATTTGGAACAAATTTATCTATTCTATAAATTCATATCAAATACTCTCCTATATTCCAGACAATAAGATTACTGAAATCATGTATAGTCCGTTCATGAAAGGTTGAGCACATAGTAGGCGTTTCTTTATTTATCTGAAGTTGGCAGTATATGCTGTCATAACGTAAAATGAAGTCAACGTTGCCGAATGTACTCGGCCTCGTCCGACGAGCTTGCGAGTTGTCAGACAACTCTATGCAATATTGACAACATTGCGTATTAATCTGACAAGAAAATAAAGAACATAACCTAAAATTTTAATATACACACTGGAATATGCCAAATTTCCATGCCCAACCGACGGCTCAACCTTTCGTGAATGGACTATAGGTAATATACAAACAACCTAATTCCATTCTGTCCGTGGGGTCGTCCGCTATGCACGATAACTCTCGAAGGGACTGTCCTGGAGACTTCAAATTTTCAGGATGAGCTTGGGTCCCAAATGACTCGGTTAAGTTCTTTAACCAGCCAAATCGTACAGGGTGTTCCATAAAATATGGGCATTTAAAATTTTTGTTCCTCAATATCTCAGAAGAAACGAAACCAATCGAAATGTAATGATACGGCCAATGCAATATGCTCATGAAAAGCCTCATGCAAACTTTTTTTGGCCATACTGTAAACAGAACCATAAAAAATTCAATTGGATTATTGAAAAGAAGAAACTTCATATTTCCATAAGAAGATATTTGATTCGAGTGAAATTTACTTTGTGAATGCAGATCGATTAACTGAATGTTCGTTCAAAGTTTCGTGGTCATAGTGTTAACAGAACCATCGAAAGTTCAGTTGGAATATGAAAAAGAAGCATCTTTAAATTTCCATAATAGGATATCTGATTCGAGTCAAATTCATTTTGTGAATGGAGATCGATATACTGAATGTTCATAAAAAATTTCGTAGCCACAGTGCTAACAGAACTATAGAAAATTTAATTATAACATCATTAATATTGCCATAAGGGATATCCGATTCGAGTAAAATTTCTGAGAATATAGATTGATATACTAAATATTCATTCAAAATTTTGTGGCCATAGTGTTAACAGAACCATATAGAATTTAATTGGAATATTGAAAGAAGAATCTTTATATTCCCATAACATAATATGTATTTAGATTCAGGTGAAACTCATTTAGTCATTTTGTTAACGAAAACTGATATACTGAATGTTCATATAAAGTTTCAAGAAGATCGCATCATCAAACCATAAAATTAAATTTTTTTAATTTATATTTTTTTACATACAGTGGAACTTCCCTATAACGAACGTCTGTATAACGAATTTTGTACAAGACATTATACCTTGAATAAAAATTCCATGTTAAAAAGACCCTCTAAAACGTAGTAAATTCTCTCTAAAACGAAATATTCAAAGAACATCACTCTTTGAATGGGTATTGGTAATGAGGTATAAGGGTATAGGTTTTTTCTGAAAATTTTCCGGACATACATAATAAATCCCGACCTTAAACTAAATCATTACGGCGGCGGGCGGGCAGGGAGATCCTTCTGAAACAGTTTTAAATACACCCCTGGCTGTTTCATTTCAAATTAACCATTACGATAGTATGAAAGATGTGCTTAAATGTCTAAAAGGAAGTGCTTAAGTTTAAATGATAAACTTAAATTCATCAGTGAAGTGGACCACGGCATTGCCGACTAAAGAAACAAAATTTCTGTATAACGATATGTCTTTATAACGAATTTTTCTTGCGGATTTAGCGCTTTCGTATTTCTTTTTCTGAATTATTTCCAGAATATAATTCCGATTGTGCTGAGATTCTGTATTTATATATAAAGTACTAGCAGACCCAACAGACGTTGTTCTGTATACACAAAAATGCATTCAATTAGATCGAGCCGTTTAGTTGCAGAGTAGATGAATAACCTGAATAACGACTTCAGCGCCATCTGTTGATCTGATTTGTGGTCATAAACATACGGGCATAGGCAATCCAAAATACATTCATACAAAACATCCCTCACACTTCGGTACCTTCTCCTACTCGCCTAGTGCCTACCTCGGAGACATTTTGGTGCGATTTCATCTTCAACCTGCCATTTCTTTTGATGTATTCATCATAATTGAATGATGTAAGAGGCAATTTCGTTCTAAATTAAATACTGGGTATGAACGACGTATTTAATTGGATAAGGATCAATAGCGTATTCATAAAAAAATACTCATATTTATTATCATTGAAGTTATAGTAGGTTTCCTCAATTTTCTCGGGTGAAAAGTATAGCCTATGTTACTCAGGGATAGTGTAGCATTCTAAGGGTGAAATAATTATTGAAATCTCTAGTAGCTTATGAGTTAACTCGTATCAAACCCACAAACATACAAATCTTTCCTCTTTATAATATAAGTATAAGTATAATATTAGTAAAGATATAGATCAGTTCTCTACAAACGCTATTGACCACTTTTTTCTATAACCTATCGTTTTGAAAATATCTCGAATAAACTTGGGAGGAGAAGGAAAATTACATTTTTTCATCTTCTAATGAAAATAAATCGGTCTGTGCTCATTCGATCAGGACGATTGATACCTCATTTTATAGGTTAATTAATTCTCTACAAACGCCCTATTGACCACTTTTTTCTTAAACCTGCCGTTTTGAGCAGAATCCGTACCAACTTAAGACACCGGGATCTGAATAAGAAGATCAGTTTTCAGAATATGAAGAAAAAAATGGACAAAAAACTTTCCAAATTCACGAATTATAAATGACATTCATAGAAATTCCTAAACATGATAAAAATATTTTCATTTATTCGATGTCTTTAAATGAAACTTGAATAATTTATTCTCTATTAACAAATACTCGTAAATATTTCATTGATATATTCCAGGATCAACAAACAAAGACATCGAAGAAATTTCATTTGAAATAGTTAGTTGATTGCATTTTCAATGAAACTTTCGTTTAATTGCATTATTCCAATTTCCAATCATTCCCTCGAGTTCTAACACTTCCATCCCGCAAATGCAATGGAAATTCTCCGCAGTGACGTCACATCTCGATGCGCGTCGGCATACCGGTGTTTGTGTATCGTGCTCGGAGACGCAATTCGATTTTGGTGCGATTTCATCTTCAACCTGCCATATCTTTTGATGTATTCATCATAATTGAATGATGTAAAAGACAATTTCGGACTATATTAAATACTGGGTATGAAGGACGTATTTAATTGGATAAAGATCAATAGCGTATTCATAAAAAAATACTCCCAAATAAGGCATAATTTTGAGAAACTTTCGGAAAACTTTAGAAGGTGATACCGAGTAAACCTTGAAAGATAGATATATGCTATCCCGGACTTTTTTGTAGAACTATTGAAGAGGTACATTTCCGTCATACATTGTTTCCACGTACGTTTTACTGTTTTCGCAGCGCACCTGAAAATAGCTGATTTTGTTACTCATAATTATAATCATTGAAGTTATAGTAGGTTTCCTCAATTTTCTCGGGTGAAAAGTATAGCCTATGTTTCTCAAGGATAATGTAGCATTCTAAGGGTGAAAGAATTATTGAAATCGGTCCAGTAGCTTATAAGTTATCTCATATCAACGCCACAAAGCCACAAACCCACAAACATACAAATCTTTCCTCTTTTTAATATTAGTATAGATCAATTTCAAGTCCCATATTAAATTTTGAGGTAATAGTCAGTGGCATAACTAAGCCATGGAGCGCCCCCCCGCCAGCTGATCGGCCGGGCTGATTGCCGATCATTGACAACCCGTACCGTACAGCGAAGGGCGCTTCGCGCCCTCCGGTGCCCCCCGGACTGCTGCGCCCCCCCGCACGGCGGGGCTGCGGGGGTGTTATTTACGCCACTGGTAATAGTCTTCTTGCCCCACCAATGAACGAGTGCTCGAAAGCTCCTGCTCAGGGCTGCTGGATTTTAAAATCCAGAACTTAGCGAAAATACTGGGTTGGAAATCCCCGTTTCTCGATGTGTAGGGCCGGGCCTGGGCTTTTCAGAACGTCCCGTTCCTTCTGCCTTACACATTTATTCGTTGTTGCTAGTTGTTGTTGCCGGTTAATCTCATTAGCGCCGTTATCGCTGTGGCGACTGAGTTCTCGCTTTCTCGGGCTTCGCTACGCTACGTTTACGAGGCAATTAATTAATCCCTAATCTGTGCACATTCGTTTCTGTGGAACCCGCCGCTGCCACGGCACGCCGAACATGGATCGCGCCCGAGGGACTGTTCGACCGAACACTTTTCCCTAATTAAAATGAACTAGAGAGATTGACCCTACCGGTGCCACCATTTGTTGAATCTTGAGGACATTTTGAGTTCTTAATTTTTCAAAATTTCAACACAGGAGGTGCAATTTAAAAATTGAAGAACCAATTAAATTGGAATATCCTGAGAGAGCAGTCACAATCGTACTCGAAACAGTAAAAAACATATCAATATTTTACATCATCGTGCCGGGTTTCTAACCCCGAAACTCTGCACGGAAGCCTATCTTACCATTCACAATAAGCGTATTCGGTTTGACCGGTGAGTTGTGCCTGAGCAACTCAGGAATTCGAACTACTGGCTGCATTTTGTTTGGAGTAGCGTGCTCCTGAGTTACTTAATCACCATCATCATATGGTTTTTCATCATCATTACAGCACTAGATCTTCAAGATTCCCATCTGATATTGAAGGCTTTGACACTTGAGGTGTTCACAACATCTTTAGGTTGCATATTCGATGAGTGAAATATTCTATTGCTCAGAAAACTCCCCCTACTTCTGGGGAAAAACTGTTCTCTACTGAGTTTGTAATCATTTCCTTCCAAGTGGACCAAGTGGTAACCATTCAACGGAAACAAAATCGACGTATATTATCTACTCCAGAAATCCTCTCACAGTTCTGAAAGTAGTTTTATGTCCCATCCCAAACCTACAACTGGCGAACATTAAATCACAGTTCAAAATATTTAATAACTCTGCTCTTCTTATTGTCGTGCCTTTTCAGGTTTTTACTATTTCTATATGTTAATGAACTGAGAAAATGTTAACCTTCTAAAGTTGAGATCATGCTCTTGTATATGTAGAAGGCATTGCTATTTCAATCAAGACATTATTTTTTTGTGTAGATCTCTAAGATCCTTTCTCTTCTTGTCATCTAAAAAGTTTAATTGTTGTACTTCTTCTTACAATAAAGGTACATCGATCGCCATCTTATATACTTTAAACCAGCGAAAAGATGATTTCCGAAAAATTTTCAGTGTTCGTGAATAAAAGTAATGTATAATTATTCGGGTCTTCAGAAATTCATCATATTATAATAATAAAACACTTAGTTTCCGCTAAAATGTATCTATTTATACAACAATTGTTTCGTCAACTTATGAACTTCATCAGGTGAGTACAATCATTACCTTTAATACATGGGGAACAGAAAAAAGTTGGTGAACAGAATATTTGGGGAATTCCTGGATTTCATTCGAAAAAGTTCAATAACAGAGTTCTGTTTAGGTCTATCTGGTCGTTAAGTACAAACTGCTTTTTAATGTACCTGTTTATCTTTAAGCTTTCAAAACGTTTAATTTATTACACTTGTTGTGTCAACGAATAAATTTTAGCACAAACTAACCGTGGGTTTCACAAAGCTTGATTGGGCAATCAAATCGTTGATTTTGGGTTAATTCGATGGTTTGTGTCGAAAATGAACTGAAAATTGCACATAAATGATGATATTTCAATAATCACGCTGATTGGAGTTTTGTGAAACCCGTCTGTGTTTCACTTGTATTCTATTCTATTAAAAAAATTTAATCGACAGTGTGCATCTTTGAAAACCACGTTTTTCAATGGTTGATGTTAACTAAGATGTGAGATATTCGACTTAACATAAACATTGAAGTGAACAGTATCGTATTACTTCTTTTGTTTAATTCTTAACATCGTAGCTCAACATTGTTATTACCATCAACACCATTATGGATGGGCAGTAAACCTCTTACCACTAGGGTATGGAAGCTTGGGTTAAGTTTGCAGTATTCCCCCTAATGGTTTCTGTTTTCATATGCCGGTAATTTGAACAACATAGTTGAAAAATAAATTAAGGGAAACCAAGAATGATAAGGATGTTCAAGTTTGAATTATCGTTCTTCCAACATAATTAAGTCTGAAAAGGCTTCTATGATGTGTACAAACGAAATCTATTGAGAATTGTTCAACGATATAAACGTCAGTGAAAATTGTATCAGTAAGTTTGAAGAATCTTATTAGTTTCGAAAATTCTAGAATATTGTTCAGCTCACACGAATACTGAATTTCCGGATAGGTAGTTCAAAAAACATCGAGAAGCATAAGGGAACTATTCCAGTGACAACAATTTCGAAACTAATCAACCCAATCGAATGAGATATTAAGTTGCAAACATACATATACTAAAGTTTGTGGTTTTCAGCTATTTCCGTTCGAAGATTATAAAGTATGTATGTCTAGAGAGGCAGTAAGTACTGCCCAGAATTTTTCCGAAAATCGTCGATAGTACGATTCTGACGAAGTTTTGCTCAAAAATGCGCGCCTGGTTTCAGTTCTGAATATCAAGTTTGATATTGATTGAATTTCTGATTTCGTTGGTAATGAAAAATAAATGAGACGAATATTAATTACCTCCGAATCAAATCAACCGATTTTGCCTATGAAGCATAGAAATATATATGGATATCTCATTTTTTTTTAATCAACTATAAACACTCATTGTATAGCTTCATATTGGTATGACGTTCAAGGGAGATATCAATGAATCATTCAAGGCTTTATTAATACGTGCTCACAACTACTGTACAGTATATATTTTCATTTCTGAACTCACAAGTGTGTTTCACTATTCTTGTTTATATTATTAACCAACCTTCAATTCAAACAAAAACAATAGTAATAACGCGCACGAGGCAGACATATTTGAAATTATTCTCTATTTTCATTTTACCCTGTTTATGAAAATATATTTGAAAAAAGCCATTCGAATAATGTTTTGACACTTAGAACAAATTAACATATTCCACAAGTGAATATAGTAAAGAAATGATTCAACCAAGCTTTCTGATAGATTCCGTGATAATACTTCTGTATATTCTCATGGGACAAATATTCAACTTTTATAGCTTGTTCGAAAGTTAATGATTAGTCCATCATTTTCTTACATTTATGTTTTCCTAATGGACCCCATCTGAAATTTTTGATCCGCGATTCTCACATTTGTAAAAGTAGGTACATATTAGAAGGAAATAATTAACTATTTGTTTCACTAGGCCTTTCATACTTGTCATAATACGAGGCAGAAGGTTTTAGATGCTTGTTCATATTGAAAAAACGATCATTCAAATTTCAATATCCTAAGTCGTATTGTTCACTACTCTTCACTCATGAACTCAATTTTCCTGTTTGAATCTTTCAGCGCCTCAATCTTCACGAAAACGCTTTTTCATTATGGAAAGTTATTGTCGTCCTATGACAACAACTACTTTCGCAAATAAGACCATCATATTTATAGACAATTCGGTAAAATCATGAATGTGGCTTCGCCAAATCACTAGACGACGTCAAAAAGTTCGAGCCTGTGCCGTGACCAGGATTCGAACCTGGGTTACTACGGCCACAACGTAGGGTCCTAACCACTAGACGATCACGGCTATTCTGCTCGATAATCCTTTCACATTATCTGAGTTCATTCAATGCTGTAGAATGTAGATTAATCTAGAATGTAGATCATTCTCGTTCGCCAGAGCAGACTTGCAAAACGGAGTTCGTTCAAAATTAAACTTCTTCAACGAAAGATGGCTTTGCAATATTCATTTGGATTGCCAAAATCTTAGACATTCAAATCGCATTATCTCCTGCTTCACTGTGTAAATCACATAGACATACGAAATGCATAAGGGTACGTTCAGATGATGGGCGTTCAACGCGCGTCGATCGCGCGTTAAGTTTTTAATTAGTATTCATATGGTGCGCGTTTGGCAGGCGTTGAACGCGCTTTCTGTCGCGGCCGTCCCAGTACAGTATCAGTTTGAGTTTTACATTTGTTGAAGATGGATGTAGACACAGTGTTAGCGGTGATTTTATATCGACGGCAAAGACGCGAAAGAAGACGGATATTGGGTTCATCCAATTTTTTTCATACAGGCTGACTGAAAGTCATTACATAATTTCGTATCCTAAGTTCAGGCAATTTGAGCCCAAATTTTTCAACTACCTCAGAATGTCAATTGAGTCCTTTGATGAGTTACTGGCTCTTATTAAGGATAAACTCTGAATAAACACTACTTGTCATGTCCCATATCGCTGGACTTTTTTCTATTTCATCTATAAATAATTCCGTATTAAAAGCTTCCTTTTCCATTGCGAACGATTCCTGTCCGGACCTTGAAACACGACTAAACGCATCAAAAGCGCGCGTTCATCTGAACAGTTGCATAGAAAACCAGTGATCTTGAAGCACGCGTTAGCGCGCGTTGACTACGGTACGGCGCTAGCGCAGCGTTGAACGCGCGTTGCATAGAAACGCGCGTTAGCATGTGTACTCCGTGAACAAAACGCGCGTTGAGCGCTCATCATCTGAACGTACCCTTAGTCCATCAACATTTTACAAACAAAAAGCATAAGGTGAAGAATAAAAAGTTGAATAGTTTGAAAAAACTTTTAGTATTAGAGTTGAAATGGCTAGTCCTAATTCTTTCCGAAACACTGTTGTTGAACAAAATGGAGAACATTTTCGATTTGTCCAGTCTACAAAATGAGTTGGTGTTTTTTATTTTTTGGTACAAATTATAACTTTGTAACTTTTTTAAAAATCAGTTTTTTGCTTTTCCTGGAAATCAACAATTTTGGACCAACCGCGTTTTGCAAGTCTACTCCTCAGTTATTCAATGAACTAGTTTATTTATGGTCTCAAACTATTAATCGCTAGATGAATAAACAAGTTGAATGAAATACATTCTTATTTTTTACGCAACATACGTTTGACAATATAAATTTCTATGTTTCTTTGTTCCAGTAGGGTTGACATTACTCGTATTGATCCTGAATGCTTTGTGTTGATTTGTCCATGAGAATTGAAAAAAAATAATAATAAATTTCTAAATGTAAATAACTCCGCAACTACTGAACTGGGTGTCAATTCTCGGGTTCACTCGTTCGACGAACGTATACGTTCGTGAAAATTTGAGCGTAGTTTTTTCGAAATTGTAATAATTATATCCGATATTCTTGAGCATATCGTCGAATACTCGTTCCGACGAATGTGTACGTTTATTTCGAACGCATATAATTATTACAATTTTCAAAAATTTACACTCAAAATTTCGCCGAACGAGTGATTCCGAGAATCGACACCCCGATCTGGCCCGTTCACGAACCTATCCGCGACATTCGGCATCCTAACCAACTCTCCCAAAATTTCAGAGCCCTAACTCAATCCGTTCGGGAGTTATTGTGTTCACGGACGGACGGCCGGACAGAATTTTCATTGAAAAGGATCCAACCGAGTAAATTGGGACCACTCTTGGCTCAAAATACGAAAAATTTAAACATTTGGGCTAAATGTTTCAATTGATTTCACTGCTTTTTGAGTGGCAAAATATTGAGGTGCGAATCTAGAAACAAATTACGAATCTGCCAACTATGTCCACCATGGCTAATTGTATTGACGGAGTTTGTCGTTCTTGACTGGCATTCGGAATCAATTTAGAATAATTGTATATGTTTGGTCAATTCTAATTCAGAGAATAATCATAGAATTATAGCAACTGGGTAAAAGCTGAATATATCTGTTGACACTCAGATTCAAAATAGGTTATAATTTGCCTCTTTTGAAACCTATTTACCATAAAAGTATTAATTCTAGTAAAAACAGAAATATTACAGTCAGAAATACAAATAGTAGATCAATTAAGACCGTTTTTAGTGAGTTTCTCGCAATATCATGTAGCAAGAAATCCGAAATCGAAAAATGAAATGAATTCAACAACTTATTCAACTCTTACCATTCTCTCCTGGTGTTTATTGTTTGAATACAAAAGCTTCAATTAGCTTCCAAAGAAAACGTGGAGATGCCACTCAAGAATGTATTCATTGAACAAAATTGAAACTTCATTCCAATTAGCATATTTATAAGAATCAAGAATCCTCAACTAACCTATTCTATTCAATGTGAGATTAACGTGCATAATACTTGTTCCTTCCATTGTACAACATCAAGGAGATAAAATAGTTACTTCCAACCACATAAGCCAAAAAACAAAGACACTACAAACGTTCAAGCGTTTTCTAACAAACAAAAAGGATCAAGATCTTAACCATAATTCATTTCTTCAGCCGTACTCGGTCATAGGACAAAATGTGGGAACACACCGCAAGAATGGTAGATGAAAGAAGTTATACCCTTTTTTTCTCCCTCTTTCCCCCTTGGGCGATATAATTTCCGTTTTATAAGGGCACGGAGTGCAGTTTGGCCAACCGAATGTGATTAATGTACCGGATTCCATTAGCTGATGATGTTTTTGTTTGATGATGAGCGCGAACCGCTTGGGGGTTGTGAGTCACATGTTCACTTGTCCCCCCTAATATTTCTTGAAGGATGTGATGCGTTCACGGTGCATTAAGTGGAAATTACACTTGGTAGTGAGAATGGCCCTAATCGACATTGACAGCCTTTGTAGATTGTAATCTTCTTGGTACTAGTTTGCCTATTAGTGTCAGAAATTATCTTTTCAAACTAACTGCATTATTTATTTTCGAACTTGATTTCATAGCAGAAGCAAATACACTGGAACTTCCCTATAACGAACGTCTGTATCAAAATTCGCAGAGCCTTTTATTGTGTTCTGTTGAACAATTGCGAAAGAGGTATCCAACTATCTCATTGGCTTCTTTGCAGAAGCGACAGGTTTCATCGGAAACCTTTCACATGTACCGTACGAATCTCTCTGTATAACGGATTTCGTACTATAATAATAATAATAATATATGTATATAGACCTTGAATCCAAATTCCATGTTAAAAACACCCTCTAAAACGAAGTTAATTCTCTCTATAACGAAATATTCAAAGAACATCACTTTTTGAATGGGTATTGGTAAGAAGGTGTTAGGGTTGGTTTTTTCCGAAATTCAAATTCAAACTAAATCATTACGGCTGGCAGGGAGATCCTTCTGAAACAGTTTTAAATACACCCCTGGCTGTTTGGTTTCAATCTTACCATTACGCTAGTGTGAAAGTTATGCGAAAATGTCGAAAAGGAAGTGCTTAAGTTTGAATGATAAACTTAAATTTATCAGTGAAGTCGACCGCGACATTGCCGACTATAGAAACATATTTTCTGTATAACAAAATTTCTTTATAATGATTTTTTTTGCGGATTTCGCGCTTTCTTTATTGAAAAGTTCCACTGTAGTAGTTAGTACATTTGACATAATAAAATTGCTACGTATCTATGTTCCAGTAGAGGTTTGACATTACTCGTAGTGCTTCTGAATAATTTGTGAACGGTTGCCATGATGATTAACATTAAAAAAGCATAAATTGAGCATTTAAATTGGTCATTAATGATAAATTTTGTACACATTAAAATCACCTTTTAAAAAATTAATTTTAGGTTACTTGCGGGATTGGGAAAGCTCAGTTAAATTCGAAATGTGCCGAATCAGTCGAAGAGTATACTTAGTCATGATTGGATTTTTGGGATATTTTCCCAACTATAATTTTGAAATTGTAGGAATTAAATGCTATGCTGTTTTATAAATATACAGCATCTTTTGCAAAATGTTATATTCAAGTGCTCTATTATGGTATGAAGAAGTGTCCAAAGTTTCCTGAGTATTCATGGAATAAAAATCTAAAAACTTTAACTTTATGTCGAAATAACATGATAATCGAAATTTATAAGATAAGTAAGTAACTCGGTGCAGTGGTTTTCGAGGTAAAGAGGTTTGAAATATTATTTCTCGAATATTTTGAAAACTTAAACTCCGGTCAGGTCAAAATATTATTTTGAGTTGCTCAATACTATACGAACACGCAAAATGTCGTGAAGAACCTCTCAATCGGAAATAGGAAACATTTTCCTATCGGGAAATCCCATTATTGAATGTCCGTATAGAGTGTCATTGAAACTAGGTGTTCAAACATTCAAAAAGGCACTGACATGAAATCAGAGGCTTTTGAGCGCTTGCTCATATTGGAAAAACGACAAATCCAATTTCAATATCCTTGGGTCTATTTCTTTTATTCTATTCATTTATGAATTCATCTTTCCGTTTCAAATGTTAAACCTACATACCTTGGAATTTTTAAGTTTTGAAGTATTTCCTTCCGAAAGTTATCGTGTTTATGGCCGGCCTACGGCCGACCGTAACCATACAGTCTCAAATCTAATGTGAAAATTCGTCCGTAAATCGTAAATTGTTCTGTTCAAGGTTTACAGCGAACAGAATTTTGTCGGTTTATCACGCAAACACATTCTTTTTAATATTTAGAGAATTCGAAATGTTCAGTTACGGTCAAGAAATATTGAAATTTCGCACAGTTGTTCATATTCAATCAATTTTTTACAGACTTTGAGAACTATGAGAAACAGAGAAAGGAAAACATATTATCTAAGGCAGAAATAAAACGAAGACCATATGGAGAATAATAAACGAAAATATAAGAACAAGAAAGAATCAGGGCTCTGGAAGTAGATTAAAGGTGGAGAGCGTCAGTCAATACTTCGCCGAAATTGGTGAAGAGCTGTTAAGGGACTTGCGGACGACAGAAAACTTTGCAGACCACTATTTGAAGGTATCCACGGTAAAACCTAGTGGTTCCTTTTTCTTCAATCCTATAACATCTCAAGAAATAGTCAGGATTATTAATTCTATGAAACGGAAGATGACTGCGGATATTTACGGAATACCAATGTGCCTTTTAAAAGAAGTAGCTGAAGAGATTAGCAATCCATTGCAGATGGTGTTTAATAAGTGTGTAGAAGAAGGTGAATTCCCGGACAAAATGAAACAAGCCAAAATTATTCCGGTTTGGAAAGGTAACTGTCCAAACAATTGCAAGAATTACAGACCCATTGCAATACTTCCCGTTTTGTCTAAAATATTCGAGAGATGCATCAAAGACCGACTGCAAGCATATTTCGAAAATAACAATTTTTTTTCGAGTAAACAACATGGATTTCGAAAAAACAGATCCGTAACAACAGCTTTGAAGGAACTAATTGACCAGATAGTGGAGGCCTCTGAAAACCACCAACTATGTCAGCTAATTTGCTGTGACCTCACGAAGGCATTTGATCTTGTCGACCACAATATATTGTTGGATAAACTACACCATTACGGTATAAAAGGTGTAACTTTGGAATTGATGAGGAGCTATTTGAGTGGTAGAACTCAAAGAGTCTACTGGCAGAAACAATGGTCCTCCAGTAGTAACATTAAGATGGGAGTACCTCAAGGGTCAATTTTGGCCCCCCTGCTGTTCCTCATTTTCATAAATGACTTGGGATTCCTTGAGGTGCTTATGTTTGCCGACGACAGCTCCTTCATATTGCGAGGTGATTCACGATTGACGTTGAGACTTGAATTGAGGAGGAGGATGGACGAGATAGAGGCATGGTTCGCTGCAAATCGTTTGATTATTAACACCCAAAAAACACAGAAAATGTCCTTTTCTAAGACAGATGGCCTATCATCAATTAGATTTCTCGGTGTTCTTCTAGACTCCAAGCTGAACTGGAAGGAACACATTGAGGGTATTAAAAGGAAGTTGAATGGAGCAATATTCGCCATAAGGCAGATGAAGAGAACCTCAACTCATTTGTCAGCTAGGGTTGCCTATTTCTCCTTCTTCCAAAGCGTCATTTCCTATGCGATTATGTTTTGGGGCAACTCCACTCACTCTGCTGAAATATTCCTGCAGCAGAAGAGAGCTTTACGAGCACTGACGGGAAAGGGATCTAGGGAGAGTTGTAGGGGCCACTTTGTATCTGAAAATTTACTAACTTTGCCGAGCTTATATATACTCACTTGTCTAAATTATGTTCACAGGCATGTTGAAAAGTTTCGAACAGGTTCATGTGGATATACTACACGAAATGTGGACAAGCTGTGTATTCGCTTCCATCGACTATCTGGAAATACTATATACATAGATGTCTGGGGACCCAAATTGTATAATAAGCTACCGCAAGAGATCAGAGCTCTACCTATGAGATCGTTTACTAGATTGGTAAAGAGGTTCCTCATCAACCAGGGTTTTTATGCTGTGGAGGAGTATCTCGCCATGAATGTCACAATGAATTGTTTTTAATGTGCCTGACTAGATTTGTTTGTTTCGTGTGATTTTTGTACATCAGTGTTTGATTAATATGTGATACTTTTACTTTAATTGCCTATTTTTGAGTGTTTGAATTATATTCTTCACCATAACTTACCTGACGAATTCTGCAATCTTGATTGTATGAATTAAAATCTGCATTTTGTACTTTGTACTCTCGTTTGTACCCTACATTATATTGAAATATACTATACTATACTATTGGGTAGATGAAAATTCAAATGATCCAGATAAATATAATAATAATAATAATATAACAAAATTTATATTCAATTGATTCTATTCATGTATGAATTCATCGTTCATTCAAATCAACGAAATATGAAAACTGAAACTATTCAAGTTTGAATAAAAATTGATTCATCAAAAAGGTAGAAAGAGCGTTGATGTCATTGACATTGACACCAAATCAATTTCTTTACAACGATATCAGCTGTAACACCGTTATTAATACAGGGTGCAGCATAACTTCAGAAAATTTTTATTGTTTTTTTATAATATAGGCATATACAAAGAGTTTTTTTTACCCAGTTCGGAAGATAAAATCAGGTAGGTGACGTCCCCCATTCTCCATACACTGAGTTAACCGATTTCTGGCGTTTGTCATGACTCCACCCAGTATAGCAGGCGTTATGTTGGCAATTTTTTCCTGGATGTTGTTCTTCAAATCTTGTAGGGTCCTTGGACGGTTCACATGAACACGAGACTTCAAAAAATCCCATAGAAAAAAGTCACAAGGGGTCAAATCGACAATTGCATCAAAGGCCTTTGCATTCATCTAATGTGTGGTGTGCAATTTCCTCAAGTGGAATTATTGGTCCCTGGTTCTTTGTGGAAAATGAAGTCACAGTGACAGTGAATTCGGACCGGTATGTAAACATGTTACAGGAATTTTTCCCCACATCCAAGAATAAATTGCCAACATAACGCCTGCTATACTGGCTGGAGTCATGACAAACGCCATCAGAAATCGGTTTACTCAGTGTATGGAGAATGGGGGACGTCACCTACTTGATTTTATCTTCAAAACTGGGTTAAACAAAACTTTATGTATGTGCCTATATTATAAGAAACGAATACAAATTTTCTGATTCATACAATGCGTTTTATTAAGGTTTAAAAAAGGAAGTTATGCTGCCGCACCCTGTACATCAAAGATTCTATGGGTACCTACTTGTTACAATATATTGAGTTAAAATCAATAAATGCTTTCCCAAAAAGAATCTCATTTGAACACTTATCAAACTATCGCCATAAACTAATTAATTTATTACAATCCAAACCATCATAAAATCCAAAAAATCCCAGATATGCCGACAAAAATTCGAATTTTATTCACCATCAATACAACTGGAATAGAAAACATAAATTTTTCATTTCGCATGGATGAAATATTCATACAATAGCCGTTATCGAATATTTACAATATTCAAATTCCATATTATCATTGGTATCTCGTTAGCGATGAGTAGATTAATTTTTTTCAGCGGACGAATGGTATTCGCATCATAATTTACACTGAAAAATTCGAATAAAATATAAAATATTGATAGGAAATAAAAGCCGAGGCCACCGAAATTGATTAATAAATGACGGACACCCATATATTCATTAAATTGATAACTACTGAATGGGATTCTCAAATTTAATGCCGCATTTTGACCGAACATAAAATTTGTTCATTATAGTTACTGGTAATAGTCGGTATATTCTTTTACCCTCTATTTTATTATAGAATGAATGGTCAATTATTCATTTTTACCATTCAACATTTATTGCAGAACGTCGGGCTGTTAATGAAACTGTCATATTTATTCATTTATTTATGTCTGTTGGGAATTGTTCTTTATTTTACGACTTCTCAATGGAAGTAATTTTCTCTAATTAGATAGGATGTATTTTGGGGTCAGTGTATATCTACTTGCTTCATTAGACATGCTTTCATTTATGCTATGCGACTGCTAATCAATAAGTATCATTTCACATCAAGAATACTAACAAACGAAAATGAATTACCTATTGAAAATACTTGTAATTATTTTGGATTATAGTGTTTAACTGTGAAGTTTTAATGAATACTTCGACTGGAAGACATGACTAGACTAGCTTCATAGTATAATACTAATGTATTTATATTTGATGATTCTGAAGATGAATTCCATACTCTGCTTGTGGAATTTCAAAAGCAAATTTTCGTGCGAATCGTGAATTGGAAGATTAAATAAAATCTAGGTGTTTTATGACAGGAATTTCGACAATTTTCACTCTGATCAATTTATTAATTCGCCGACATTTCAGACGATTTTCATCAATTCTCAAGGCTCTTAATAATTCTAAATGATTTTGATCTATCATACAAACATCAAAATTTGTTCACATAATAGATTCAAAATTATTTAGACTTATCAAGAGTATATATATCTACAAAAAATAGTGAGAAATCACTTTTTCGCAATTCTTCATATTAGGTTTACGATTTTTCGAATTTGAAACCTTGAAAGCTGTTGGCTTTATTCTACAATTTGTTAATTCAACTTTCGTCAATTATTCTTGAACCTAACCTCAAAACTTTCAAATTTTGAAGTCACATCTTACGAAAGTCATTGTGTTTGTATCCGGTCTGGCAAAAACTGCTATTTACTGCAATTTAATATGGGTTGAAGCTACAAACGAGAAAATTGCTTGGGTTTAACCTATTGAACAACATTAAGATAGGAAGATTCACCAGCATGCAACCTAAAATTTTCAAAAAATGCGAGTTATACAACAGAAATGGTCATTGAGATAATTTTGAGACTAAAATTTCAAAATAACGTAACATTCACATGAATTCCAGCTGTATTTCGCCAATTATTGAAAAACTGATTATTGAAAACACCTAATAAGTTAACAAAATTATGCATGCCATATTCGGGACAACGGAAGGATCATGTTTTTTGCTGCCCAAGGCAATGATTATTATTTCGAATGCAAAAAATTCAATTTGAATATTTTCCCCTAGGGATGATTACAAAGGGGATGGGTTATTTGAATGATTCACAAGGGCATCTCTCCCTCTAAAATAAAGATCATATTTCAGCATGCACTAATAAATCAATGATAGGCTTGACAGATCCCTCGTCACAACAAAGAAATGAAAAATTACTTTGATTTCGATTATTTTTAAAATGCTCCGTTACAGTTTGCTATGATTGAAAAACAAACAATAACTTTGCATTCCAAAGGTTTTCAGCTCGACTGGAACTCCGCGAGTAAAGGGTTTTCCAAAAAAACTTGATATTAAAACAAAATGCCATTTTCAATATAAATAATCGAATGTTTATTTCATTTTAAAGAAGAAACTATGCCTTTGATAGTAGAAAATAACATCAGGCAAATGACCACCACGACCACGCTTACAGGACCATATCCTTTTAATGAAATTTTCCATAACCAAATCGCAGAGTGGCTGCCCTGTTCTCGATAGCCTCACGAATTCCATCTATGAGGTCTTGAATCGACGCTGGGCTATTGGTGTAGACCTTCTCTTCTACGTGGCCCCAAAGGAAGAAGTCGCAATATGTTAAATCACAAGATCTCTGTGGCCAATTGTGATAACCTCTTCGAGAGATAACACGTTCCGGAAAATTTTTCCACAAAAGATCAATGGTTTCCTTGCTTGTGTGGCACGTACCGCCGTTTTATTGAAAGTAAACGTTGTTCAGATCGATACTATACAATTTCGGCCATAAAAAATTATTTTGCATCTCTCTAAAGCGCAATCCATTCATCGTAACTTTTGCTCAACTCTTTAGGCTACAGCAGCAATATTCTCGGCTGTTCTTGAGAGACGTGCACGGCTTTTATTCTCCACATCACTTACTTGTCCCAACAGCTTGAATTTTCCAACAATTTCTTTATTGCGGTCTGACAAGATGCTTCACAACGACCCAAAAATGTTCGAGTTTTACGAACCGTCTCTGCCAAATTTTCAAAATGTTCAAATGTTCAAGATCATGGTGGCGGCCTACAGCCGCCCCTTACATTTGGCCGCGTGCGGGCACAACTACTGCCTGAGTAAGAAATTTATCAGGAATGAAGTTATCTCATCCCTAATACTACTATAATCCTGAGGTTCATCAAGATTTTGTAATGGGACGACGATCTTTAGAGCAAGTACTATAGACAGCTTGAGGTATGGAAGCGCACAATAAACTATAAGAACACAAGAACAGAAGCCAGGCGATCTCCCACTGTTGGAGAAATATCGGTATTTTCTCGAAATATTATCTTCAGCAATGAAGTCCATCTCAGTTTTAACGAATATGTTGACAAACGAAATTTCAGTTTAACGGGCTTCCAAAAGAAATGAAGAGACACGAAGGCATTGCTACATTGTGGTTTATCATCATTCTTAGGAATCATCGACCCTTACTTCTTCAAAGTGCAATGAATTCCAAATATTTCCATTTTTGTTTTTTTCGCAGGTTCATCGACTTCTTCATTTCCTGCAACACCACAGAGCCCTGGAACCCATAGTAGAATTCAAGAGAGAAACGTTGTCAAGTGATCAGCTATTTTCCTTTCACGGCTTGTCTGTGGAATAAAAAATTACTTTCGGCCTCGTATTTGTCATTACTTATTCAAAACTGGTCGTTTGACACTGTTCTCAACTCTAAATTGAAATATTTTGAACACCTTCTTAAAATTTTAACAAGCTGTGCCGAGAATGAGCATCAAACAACGAAACAAAAACGTCAAAGGTTCACTTAACAGAGCACCCAATCACCAAGAATACTTTCAAGGGCGACCGGCTAGTTCGACTCTGATCCATTTTGACATCACAATATTCATCTGCAAGCGCTGACAGCGTTGCAAATCTCCGGTGACACTAATGTTGTACATGACAGGGCGTATTAGTGATTAAGCTGTTGATAACAGATTTAATGGAACGTCGGGCACTCCATATTATACTCTGTGCGCTGGTTCGAGCTGTATAATTACTCCATCCCCAAACTTCCTAACTTGCCAATTACGCCAACATGACAAATCTATGTCAGAAAGTCGGGCGACAGATGCCCTTAGCTCGACAATTTGATATTTTCCGAAAGTGTTTATGTGGCAATTTGAACATATTGTTTGATTTGTTTTATTTATTGCATTATAAAGTGAATGTGTGATTGTCAATTGTAAGCAGATATACTTAACTAAATAAGTGTAAAATATTTAAGGAGGTGATTCCTCATCGAAAAAAAGATAGGATCTTTCATATAAAGAAACTTCATTGGAGCATCCCTTGTTAAGATACAGCCCCTCAAAGGGAGTAGGTACATAAAATTTGTATAAAAAATTTTTCACTAGCAAACAAATTAAGAACAGAACAACAACACAATATAAGTATTAAGTCTATTTCAAAAATTTATAAACTGACACCGTTATACCAATTTAATTGTCACCATCGCTAAAAGTGTCCTACTAAGTAGATAGATTAGTTTCGCATTTATGACGATCTATCTCTGTAGCTGTTCGTAAAATAATTTTTTACTGCGATCTGGTTTATTTTGAGCAAAAAACTCAAGAGACATTTTTTGTTTAGAATGAAACAGGCTATCGGAAATAAATTTTTAAATGGTAAACAAATAATAAGACAAAAAGTTACATTGGAAATAAACTCTAGGGGTTGCGTTTCCCACCCTTACAACCATGGGGTAAACCAAATAAATAACTGGATAAGTGTCTTTTTGCAAGTAGGAAACGTCAGGTTAATTTCAATATTGTTACTTTTTTGGTGCTTGTGAAAAAAATTGTTATACAAATTTTATGTACACCCTTTGAGGGGCTTTGAGGGATGCTCCAATGAAATTTCTTTATATGAAAGATCCTATCTTTTTTTCGATGAGGAATCACCTCCTTAAATATTTTACATTTATTTAGTTAGACCCTGTATATTTATTGTATTTATATTTATACACAAACAAATTAATACTGACAACCCATGTAATCATGTTGATGGGAAGGTTACTCATAAGTGTTTATACTAAGTGAATAAAGATTATTATTATTATTACCTTCAATTGTGAATATTAAAATATTGCTGTGTTTATTATTAGAGCCGGAACAGATGTAATAATAAGAAGGTTTCTTGATACTCAAACTTTTAGAAGGTTTGAAAAAATTGTTTCAGTATTGAAATTTATTATCAGCATTTTTTGCGCCCTTGATCCGAAGGTAAACAGCGTGCACAAATGTCTGTAATTTTCGAATTTTGAAACAACTGTTGGACTCGCTGATGGAAAAACCGAGGTCAAAAATGACTTTATTCTAGAAAGAATTTAAGAAAAGCCCTGAGCAGGAGGTTTAGAGCGCTCGTTTTTTGGTGGGGCAATAAGACGATTACCTCAAAATTTAATATGGGATTTGAGATTGATACCAAATATATAAATGCAGAATATCAGTACAATCGGAATAATATTCTGGAAATTATTCAAAAACTAAAATATGTGAAAAATAAATAATTACAAAAATTCAATGTTATGATTCTGATGATGCAATACTCTCGAAATTTTGCACGAACATTCAGTATATCAGTTTTGATTCACAAAATAAATTTCCATTGAATCGGTCATCCTGTTATGGAAATATATAGATTCTTCTTTTCAATATTTCAATTGAATTTTCTACGGTTCTGTTGACACCATGGCCACAAAATTTTGTCATCACTGTGTCTTACCCTATCGTATGAGACCAATTTCGGTTTCAAATTAGAAAATCACAGACATTTGGGCAAAACGATATATGTAGCACTCGTTTGAGTAGAGCGAGCGCTCAAAAATAATTGGTTTATTGAAAAAAGAGGGTTCGAAATTTTTGTCTGTAATCTTACGATTATAGATCCGATCCAGGTAAAGTTTGATATTTTAAACTTAGACATCAAAGCACATATTTGTCCGCAATTTTTTCAGAATCTTTTCATTAGAAGATTTTTTTAAAAATTCTGACCGGTAATGCTGTTCCTGACTTTAAAACTTTCGAGCGGAGTTAAAAACTGGAAATATTCAAGATAGGTGTGGGACCTGAATTTCTCATTGGAGTTCGTTAGCAAGCCAGATCGGTTGGGTAGTTTCGAAGTTATTGTTACTGAAATATTATATTATTATTATCAAGATTTTGAGTTGTTCCTTTCGGAAGTTAGCGAGTTTACGGTTGGTACTTCCTTATACAAGCAAAACCTCAAAAACTTCTGCTTCTACAAATCTACAAATTTGTTTAAACTCGAAATATTCATTTGGTGAAAAATAGATGATATTTGAATTCATTTTGTGAAAATTGACCAGTTTGACAGCAATAAATGCATTATTCTCAACTACTGATTGATATAAGCATTGGGCATAAATGAAAAATATTCGGCACCTACAAAACGTAACTTCCGAAACCGGGAATCGAACCCGAGCCTCCTGGGTGAGAGCCAGGTATCCTAGCCACTAGACCATATCGGACTATACATATAAAATTTTATTGCCATAAATTGACGTGGAAGTGGTAAATACGGAAATATGATTGTAAAATAAATGACAAAAGACTAATTGAATAATCTGGTTGATACCAACCATCTGCGAAGCCTTCGCTCAATCGCTGGCACCATCTCGACTGAACAAATAAGGACGGACCTGCATTCGTCATACGTCAACCAAATTACAGAGCAGGCCGTTTAATACTTATCCGAGATCATTAATTAAGATACCGATGGAAATTAATTATAATTGCACTTTGAACAAATTATTTATTTTACCTACGCTCCGATGGTTTTATGGGAATAGTAATGATGGGGTTCGAGGAGTGAAATATGTGGATATAATTTAGTCTGTTTCCGGCAAATGGCATGTATTTCGGGTCGGCGAATGACCCCATAGCGAATAAACAGGAAAATGAATTCTTTTTGTTTTTGCACGGTGTTTTCTAGCCATATATATCTGCCAACGCCTAACTGGCATTCATATCATAGACATTTTGCCTTAGCAATATGGCTTTGAGAATCGGCAATCCAAGAGCCGGCAACACTGTAGAATATGATATTTGAACTACTATTTTGAGGTTTTTTTATGACATTTCTGTGTTTTCAAACATTTGTAATGAGAATTTGAAAAGTGTTGCGGAATAGGAAAACCAAGAAAATTCAAATGGAAGTATTGATAAACTTCCTTGAATAAAAATTAATTATAACCCATAAGAAATATACAGGAGGTGAAAATCAAGTGGGTTGAACTAACAAATTTTTTGAATGCAGTGTAAAATGGGACAAGAAAAGATTAAATGTTTCCTCTGAATGAAATATTTCCTTTCAACTAGCTGAAGCATTCTGACGAATAGCTGAAACTGTGATGTTATTTGAGACTGAGAAATAATTACAATTAGTTCACAGAACGAAGTTAATTTAATATTTTCTTATGAATAAACAATTTCATATGAATGTTTCCTCCGAATGAGATATTTTCACATATTACACAATTATGAATTAATGAGAACACATTCTCAGCATTCTGCCGAATACCTGAAGCAGTTAGTGTGATGTTACTGGAGGCTAAGGAATTTTCACAATTAAATGTAAATTGTTATCAGTAAACAATTTCATACAATAACAATAAAAATCTGGAATAAACTTCAATATTATAAATTAATCAATTAATTGCAATTGGGCATTAGTATTTCAAGTCAAATAATGCAGCTACCTACATTTATAGAAATTCTTTATATAATTTCAATATTTTCAAAAATTTGAGGCAATCCAACCCATTGAATTTCAGATGATTGAAGTGTTAAAAAATTCATTAAAAACATGTTTTTCGCTTTTTTGTATTTTAAACCACAGATCAGATTGACTTGATTAACCTGAAATTTGTGGTACTTAGGGATCCTGTTCGCAACCTAAATGTATAAATAAATAAATAGTCAACAAGAGAATTGCGCTTTCTTATAATCCTTTATCAAATATAAATATTGAATATTTAATTGTGTGTATCTTAATTTGGATATTATAAATTAAATCTCTTCTGGGTTCTGGTTCCATGCATATGAATTGGACATTGATAACAATTTATATTCATTCTCAAATTTATGTAAAGAGGTTGTCCGGTTGTCAATGAAACGGTGAAAAATAATTCACTTTTATTAAAAATAATTACATTAGAGGTGATTAAGAAGTCGTTGAATATATACATAAGTCGGTTTCGAAACATCTAAGATCGAGATAAGCCTTCATAAATAACATCGTTAATTTCCGTATACATTTCGATCAATTAGTCACTGCATTTTCAAATGAGTTATTAATATTAATATTATTAAGATGAATAAATTACAATCGAATAGATAGACATGTGACATGATTTACAGATGTCAATTATTTACATTAATTATAGCCTTGCAGGTTTTCTCATTAACCAACACTTTCAATAGAGAAAAAATAACTGGAGAGTAATTACATCTGTCTTTTACAAGGTATGGTAGATTAAATAATTGCCAGTAAAGTTACGAAACATTACAAAAAATTCGTTAATGATTATATGGCTATGGGGAAAAACGCCTTCCTAGTAATTTGAATTATGTGCTTGTTATAAGCACTAATTATTATAGCTACTACTTTCCTTCTAGTTATTTCAGAAAAAATGAGCCATTAAAATCAAAAACGGGAATTGAAACCACAGCAAGACGTTGAAAAAATATACCGGGTGGTAAATAATTGCCAGTAAAGTTACGAAACATAACAAAAAATTCGTTAATGATTATATGGTTATGGGAAAAAACGCCTTCCTAGTAATTTGAATTATGTGCTTGTGGTAAGCACTAATTATTATTATAGCTACTCCTTTCCTTCTAGTTATTTCAGAACAAAAACGCGAATTGATACGACAGCATGACGTTGAAAAAATATACCGGGTGGCCCACCACTGACGCGATGCTCATTTTGAGGGTGTAAATGATGATACATATTTTGAAAATCTTTTTTTATTTTTTAATATTGTTGTATCGAGAGCCATAAAAGGGAGTTGAAGAATATGTGGAATACAAGTCAAGGGCGTAGCCAGGGGGGGTTTTGGGGGTTCAAACCCCCCCGAAATGTTTCAGAGTTATTTTTTGTTGCAAAAATAATCTTTCATTCTGCACTCAAACCAACTTATCTCCGAAAATCTAGTTAAAATTATCAATTCATATCAGCAATATGGATGATATTAAAGTTTCATAACATCGCACACAAATGGATCCGTCGAACCAATAATTCCTTATTTATGTTTATATTTCTTCTGGTGGAAATCGTAACATTAAAAAACTCTATTTAGTTTCAATGAAAGCACACATCCACACTAATTTCATATTGATTCATCCTGTAAGTATTGTTTGGGAAATAAATATTGTTTTTTAAGTTTTTGTTTGAGTGAATAAAAATTAAATTCTGAAGCATATTTGAAAAATAGGTTTACCTAACTAACCTAACCAGGAATATCTATGTTGAATATTGTTTCCGAAGTAGAAAAAGGATTATTGAATTCTCAAAAACAACAAATACTTGCTACAGAAAGCGACCCTCACAATTCCCGGTACCTACCAAGTCAATTGCCAAAATGTCAAAACCATATTATAACAAAAGTTACAAATAACGATATTGTAAAAACAAACTTATGCACTTTTATCTTATGAAAGAGTGAGTAATTCCATTCAAAAATTGACATCCTTGTAAGAAAATCTGTATGTGTAGGTATATAATATTTTCATTTACTTTCAGCACGCTTGTGAAAAATTCAGATCACCAAATTGATCGATTTATCAAATATCTCTAAAATAATTTTTTTACCTGAAGACATCAAACGGAAAAAATTTACGCCGTTAGATAAATACTATTCAATTATTTCAGAACAACATATAGCTTAGAAACAATTCTTCATTAGTAGGTATTGAAATTAAATCACAACTTTAAGTGGCCATGAAAATTAATATAAAGAAGAAATAAAATTCTTTGAAAACAATGTATTATATATATATTCTTTTGAATTGAGAGCTAAAATAATACAATACATGAAACAAAAAAGTCCCTAGCTGAGGTTGGTGCAAAACGGGGTACCATACTATTCTGTCGTATGATACCAGAGCACAGGGAAAAACCTCAGTAGAAAAAACCCTGCCTCGCCGTTTTTACAAAATGGTAACTTAAAACATCTATTCGAATAAATACCTTCAATATTCAGATACAAAATACTTAATTCTTGCTCTTGGGCCAGGAGGGTGTTTTAAACCAGGTCTGGCCTTCCAAGTGATGATTTTTCGAATCTTCTGTTCTTCTAAGACCGCTACAGGACCCTACTGAAGGGTAATCATCTCCCATAGATTTAAATAGTGGTATTTCATTCTAAATATCGAATTAAATTTCGGAATAATGATAAAAAACGTGTGACAAACTTATGTCAAAATGACATTGACAATGTATTGAATCGAATATTTCAATGATGAAGCTCGTTCGAACTAAAAAACTATATTTAGGAGAACGTTACAGGCCGTGCTTAAATTACGAAACTTTCGATGAATGATAAAACGTTGTTTATCTTTTCAAGAACTGCAATGTTATACACCATAATAGATAGAATATTTCAACATTTGGTCGGAATGAAATATAATAGAAAAGCATCTGAAGAATTTAATGAGCAACCTGAGGTATCCCTCATTTCTTGAACTTTACACATTTCCTAGAAATATTTAAGGGTCAGTTTCACCTGAAGTTGAAAAATTTACAGCTCGCAATCGATACAACATTTATGACAGTCGCCCACAGAGATCGATTTCATGACAAAAATAACTACAATGACACAGGCAAATGTCTATTGACAACTTGAAAATGTGTTTATGATTCTGAACAGTTTTTGGATAGTTCATCGCACCTGTAATTTATGAACCTTTTTACATTGTCAACAAGAACAAATTTGCAATTTTCGGCGAAACTGATCCGTCATTTATGGCATCCCTCACAGCAGTGACAACTTAAAATTTGGGTATTTTATAGTTGTGTACCTCATTTCTGGAATACGGCCATTCGACAGATGACAGTTTGGGGTTAAGTTTGACAATGACAGGTAGACTCCACCAATAACATACAGGGTTTTCTGTTCAACTTGGTCGATAAGAAGTTATTGGAGAACTGGGAAATATTTCGTTTTGAAATTTCAGGTGGTGCCTTCGAGATAAGGGAATTTTTCATCTGAAATATTTTTATGTCCACAGTGTCGCCACATCTATATTAAACGCATGTCTGTTGTCTTATTTCGAAGCAATGAGTTTGCTCAAGCTGATTTTGAAGGAGGCGAACGGTTGCAAACCGTTGTCTCAACGAAGAAACTCTCAAGTAACGTTCTTGAATGGCAGTTGTGACCCGTGGTCTACCCTGTCCTGGTCTTCAGACATTCATACCTGTTTCCCTGAATCGCTGCAACATTCTGGACACACTTGTATGGGAAACTCCAAACTTTTCTGCAATTCTTGTGTATGTACCGGGTTTTTCACTATAATTTGACCCCCCCTTTAACTTTGTTACTGAAGGAGATACAAAAAAAAGTTTCGTATAAAAGTTTCACAAAATCAACTGAGGTTTTTGATATGAGTCCAGAAACTGAAATATATACAGGGTGACCAACATATTGATGGCAACTTCATTTCTTCAAATGGAACACCCTGTATATTTTTTCATATTTGGTTAGCTCTTTTTCCTCTGATTTCGAATATGTAACATATGTTGGTCTATCTTCCTTATTCTGAGCACCACAGAGTTTCAAATTTGAAGAACCATCTGGCATAGCGTTTTGGAAGTTCGTGAATATTTAAGTGGCCAATTTGATCTTTGGATTGGTAATGGCGCACCCATTTTATGGCCACCAAATAGTCCCGATTTAACACCGTTGGACACGTTTTTATAGCCGTTCCTGAAGGAAAAAATTTACTTCAGCAATAATGACAATCAATGAAAGCGGAGAATAATACTAATGATAAAAAATCAACCCATAATTCGGAACTGATCCCGTCAACGCACAAAGAATAATGATAATATTGTAATGATTAGAAACAAATTTTGAAGCTTTAATTTCTGACTTGAATCAGAGCCATAATAATGCTATCAAAAATAGTCTAAACAACTTGAGACAACTATATGAACTGTGTGAAGAGGGTGTCCCATTTGAAAAAATATAGTTGCATTCAATGTTGTTCACCCTGTATATCTTCCCATTGACGTTATTATAACTCCAAAAATGAGCATTTTCAGTAAACGCACTCTGCCACTTGTAAAATGATTACAGATCTTGGCAGGTGGTTCTTAAAATTTGAAACTCTGTGGTTCTCAGAATAAAAGAGATAGACCAACATATGTTACATATTCGAAATCAGGGGGAAAAGAGCTAGCCAAACATGGAAAAATATACAGGGTGTTCCATTTGAAAAAATGAAGTTGCCATCAATATGTTGGCCACCCTGTATATATTTCAGTTTGTGGAGTCATATCAAAAAACCTCAGTTGATTTCGTGAAACTTTTATACGAAACATTTTTTGTATCTCCTTTAGTAACAAAGTTAAAGGGGGGGTCAAATTATAGTGAAAAACCCGGTACACCCTTCTTCTCGCAAAACTACCGCTTGGCACATTCCTCTTGCATAGCGATCGAGTGTAGAAAATCAAATGAAAGAAAAACTATTGATCACTAGAATTGACCGAGAACAACTGATTTCAGAACGGAGCCAATACATTGAAAATCTGATAATCTCATCTTTTTTTATTCCTGCTGGGAAAAAACATCTGTATTGAAGAAAAACGTTGAAAGTGGATAACATATGCATGCATAATTATGATAAAAATAATTATCATTGAGAACACCTTCAGTTGTAGAATAAATTTGAGATTTCCATAATGTGCGTTAATTTTTTCGCGCAGTGTATGTTTCAGTATTCAATCTCTTTAAATATCCAAAGATGGCGGTCGTGTAATGCTAGTCACAGCGTTTCCAATCTGTTTCTACAGAATTCTGACTTTTCGGACCATCGAAAATCTACATATCTTTCTTGTATTCCGCGAATACGTGGAAATTGGTGTGATAATGAATAAATACGACTTGGGTCATCTATCATAACTCGAACTCAAGGAAACAAATCTACCACAGAATGGAACGTATCCGTTTCTGAATGGAAAGTCGTGTATGTATATTATTCAGGGAAATTTATAAGCCTCATTCATAAAAGCTGATGGGTACCCGTCAGAGGTTAGACAGCTGTCGTTTGTCAAGAGGTCGAGGACGCATCGGCGTTACGTAGCGACGCACAGCGTTGATTCCCATTTGGTTGAAAATCCAGAGGTGCATTAATGCTTTTTCTGCTTTCACCACCTAGAGCGAAACGAGGGATCGATTTAGTTTATTCATTACAATGCACCCTTTTTTTCATTCTGAATGCAAGCACTAAGTGTCAGTCAAAGCTAGGCCATGGCGTCATATTCAGAGAATTTGGCATTACCCCAGAATTAATTGCCTATTGTCTCTGCTTCAATTGTTCGTGAAAACAGGGATATTTAAGTGCCCTGTTATCCTGAAAATCTTTGATGCCACGAAGGCCTTTGAAGATTTGTATAAATTTTCGATCCTTTTTTACCAATTCTGTTGGAAAAAATTTATGTTAGAAAATGGTAAACATGACTCCTCGAAGGTAGGGGTCAATTGTTAAGCCATTGATGAAAACATAAGAATAAAAAATTCCTATTAATCTAATATTTCAAGTAAAATATTATCAAAATTTAAGCTTTCGAATAATATAGCATAATAAAAACTAAGAAAAGCCCTACTTTTGAGCGCTCGTTTATTGGTGTAGCAATGATACTATTACATCAAAATGTTTCATAGGACTTGAGATTGCTGATTGCTGCTAAGTATATGAATGCCGTATCACAGTACGATCGGAATTATATTCTGGAAATTATATGAAATATGTATAAAATCAATAATTAAAAGAAATAAATTCTACGGTTCTTGAGATTTTGCATGAATATTCAGTATATCAAAACAAATTTAAGTAGAATCGGATATATTGTTATGAAAATTAAAAGATTCTTCTTTTCAATATTCCAATTGAATTTTCTGTGGTTCGGTTTACCTACACTAAAGCCACAAAATTTTGCATGAGGGTTACTCTGAGAATTTTGCATGTGGCAGTAAAATTTCATATCAATGGGTTTCGTTTGTCTGAGATATTGAGGAAAAAAAATTTTGAATGGCCATATTTTATGGAACGCACAGCACGATTTGGCTGGATAACGGACCTTATCGTGGTATTTGACCACGGATTCGTCATCAGGGAGTCGAATTTGGGCAGAACGATATAGCACTCGTTTGAGTAGAACGAGATTGACGATGTTGCTGATATCACTTTGAAAATCGGAAACAAATTATTGTTTATCTTCCTAATAGTATTTCGAATTTTACATCTCCGTTTGGACTAGCTTTTGGTAGCTTTACTCATTTTAATTCAAATTTAAAAAATAAAACTTTATGTAGCTTAAAGATCAAGATAAATACATACTATATGAGTTCCTCTTTTGAGAAATATTTCGTAGTTGCATGAGACAAGAAATATGAGTATTATTGAATCAATTATTTTCAAAATAACTTTTATATAACTCAAGTTTACATTATATTTCCATAGCTTTAAGAAAGTAGCTGATGATAGACTAATTCAGACCACTTGAAAAGATGGAAATCAATATAGCATACCAGAATACAGAAATAGTAGGTGCTCAACATCGATTTATTGTTTTATTTGACTCCCTCACTCTTTGTATATTTTGCGAATAATTGACGCAAGTCACAAATCTACATAAATTAGTGTTTTCTGTTAAGGGGCAGATGTACCAAAATTTCATTACATTCAATTATGAGTGCCTCAAAAATGTAGAATTCCAGGAAAACTGTAGAGAATACTTTTTATTTCTGTCATTAAGTCTGCCAAATTTTTATTATTCCTAACGGACCTAAAAATTTAAAATCATTCTCCGAAAACATCCTGCAAAAACAGAGTCGAATGTTCTATTGAATGACTGTCAAACAAATTCCTTAAAGATCGTAGACTTTTTTAAACCAATTGAAATACCATAAATCCCTCCAACTTTTCAAAACACACACTTTTTCTGAAATCCTGCCCTGTTCGCAGAGGGCGAATTCCTATATTAGATTGATGAATGAACTCGACGCTATAACTCTCCCCTAATAGAAAATTGACAAGGCAACAATAATCCATCGAACAGATATTAATGATCTCCGACACTAATTTTCAACCGATGTGGTGACGCTACCAACAACAGAGCGCCAGGAGTGGTTGTACCTGATAATCGAAAAACAAATTTATTTTTATCCACTTTTTTAAATTATTGTTCTGTTTTTTTTTCTGTACTGAAGAATTGTAAGGGGTAAGAAATAATAATTATTTAATTACAGTAGAACTTCCCTATAAAGAAAGCGCTAAATCCGCAAAAAAATTCGTTATAAAGAAATTTCGTTATATAGAAAAGTCGACTTCATTAATAAATTTAAGTTTATTATTCAAACTTAAGCACTTCCTTTTAGTTTATTTAAAACAACTTTCATACTAGCGTAATGGTAAGATTGAAACCAAACAGCCGGGGGTGTATTCAAAACTGTTTCAGAAGCATCTCTCTTTCCGCCGTAATGATTTATTTTAAGGTCGGGATTTATTACGTACGTCAGGAAAAAACCCACGCTTATAACCTTTTTACCAAACCCATTCAAAGAGTGATGTTTTTTAATATTTCGTTATAGAGAGAATTTACTTCGTTTTAGAAGGTGTTTTAACATGGAATTTTTATTCAAGGTGCAATGTCTAGTACGAAATTAGTTATACAGAGAAATTCGTTATACAGACGTTCGTTATAGGGAAGTTCAACTCTATTTCTGTCATTTCTCTTCTCCTCTAGGCTCCTAGTTGAATAATGTTCAATTTTTTCCTTTCTGCATTAACTTGAACGCGAAGTTTCTTTAGATAAAAAAAACATTGTGAATTCTTGAAGTTTTCCTGTATGACGATATATTGTAGAACATTCTCTTCTTTCTAATAGTAATAAAAATTTTCATCGTGGTCTTCGTGAAGAAATGATAACTACGTAAATTTGTGTTTTTATGGTGAAAAAAGTGACGTGAAGATGAAAAATTTTTGGAACTTTGGGGGCCCATATTTTCTAAACTGAGACAAACCGGCGCCACCTATTGGTTTCTCTATTGTTGTTCAGGAATACTCAATGAATACAATGACACCAACATCTGGTCGATATCTGCTGGTCACCGAAATTAAAATATTTACCAGAAAATTAAACTACAGTGGAACTTCCCTATAACGAACGTCTGTATAACGAATTTCTCTGTATATCGAATTTCGTACAAGACATTGCACCTTGAATCCAAATTCAATGTTAAAAACACCCTCTAAAACGAAGTCAATTCTCCTTATAACGAAATATAAAAAGAACTTCACTCTTTGAATGGGTATTGGTAAGAAGGTGTAAGGGTGGTTTTTCTCCGAAATTTTTCCGGGCGTACGTAATAAATCCCGACCTTAGTCGCTAGTGTCAAAAGTTGTGCAAAATGTCTGAAAGTGCTTAAGTTTGAATGATAAGCTTAAATTTATCAGTGAATTTTTTTGTAGATTTAGCGCTTTCGTTATAGGGAAGTTCCACTGTATTATCGTAACAAAGGAACGTGATTTGTGAAAGTAACGACAGGCCATTCTGTAAGTTTTCATGATTTGTATTGTTCATAGCAGATCAGATCATGTTCGTAATTGATTATTAAGTGATAAGAAGAACTACTGGCCGTAGCAATAACCAGAAATATGTATTTCCTCTTTTTGAACCTACCATACCCTTCAATAGAACTACGAGTACTATACCATAAATATTCGAAAATTTACTGTCCTCCCATCATAAACTTTAAAGCTGCATTTAGTCTGACCTGTTGTAGTACTTTAGTCAGCGGGTGGTTCTTTCTATACAGTCAGTTCTGATAAGTTGGGAAGTATTCCATGGTGTAGTAAATCTGGAAGTGTGATAAATTTTAATTCGAACGAAAGGAGTTGTATTGATTGAAAGAAATACCCTCTCTGAGGATGATATAAATTGTTGGGGATAAACCGACAGATTACCAGTACTTTTGGGAATGGCTGTATCGAATTCATTAGCTTTGGTCATCATTGGGTGGATATAGGATTGTAAATTATTTTCAAGTGGTGAGGTATGGACTTGATGACATCTCAAGTGAGAGTGGGGCCAAAGATATAGTCTGGGTGCCGGTGGGCCAAATTACAAATTATTAATATATTTTTCTTACTTTCTGTATAGCTAGATTAAGTGGAGTCTACCACATTTTTCCTCTGTCATTTTTCTTGTAGTCGCGGCTTTTTTTCAGCAAACATCTCGTAAATCGACCATATTTTCAATTTCTTTAAATCATACATATACTTTTCTTGTAAAATGCAATCATAAAAACAATCTAGGAGGAATCAGAAAACATGATTGTCCGACAAAAAACGTGTGGCTTTGAGCGTGTCCACCAACATGAACATGACTAAAAATCGCATTTTTTTAAATTATTAATATCCTTCTGATTTTTTCAGAATCGGTTGATATAACCATATGAAATATGGAAATGCAATTGTCCGACAAAAAAAATGTGGCGTTTTTCCTGTCCGACAGATGAAAGTCGACGGTTTTTTGAGAAAAGGAAAATTATACATATATATTTTTTTTCTTCATATACTCTCTTCACCTTGAAATTACAATATAGTGCACCAGTTGTCCGACAAAAAAAATGTGGCGTTCATTCAAAAATTAAAGAATTCAATGCTCTACTTTGGGTATTAATAATATGCATTCATCGGATATAACTTTGCTTATGTTATAAATATACATTTGATTTTTTGAGGATCATTTAAGAAGGATATGATGAATACAATCATTCAACTATCCGACAAAAAAAGGTCGGCAATTTCTCAGTCCACCGAATGAAAGTTAGTGGTCTCGTGAGACTCCGTTTTCATAACTAAAATTTTCAATCATTTTATTTGAGATTTAAATTTCAATGAAGTTTGTCTTTTTTCATAGTTTTGGTTGCTTTCGTGAAGCTTATTTAATTTGCATGCCCCAAAAAATTACCAGAATTGGTTACGGAAATTCCACTCTGGATGTGAAATGTTGCACGAAGTGGAAGAAGGTCCCTACCTGGGATACCCTTTCTATAATATCTCTGGATTTATAAAAAATGTTTACAATTGTTCATACTTGTAGCTATTCACTTAATGAGTTTCTAATGGCTGAAGCAGTAAAAGTAAATATGAGAAGGTGAACTATAACAAAATAAAAATGATGCATAAACTGAATTTTTTCTGCCTCAGTTGAATATGTATGGAATCTTCACACAAGGTCAAAGTTGCAAATTCTTCGAAATGAAAGTGGCAGTTTCATGGAATTCCGTTTGTGAAATACCAAGGGTTGTAAAAGTAGTTTGGTAATTTTCCCTATAAATATGAGTGCTGTTTCGGTTTAGCACCAAAGTCCTCTGTAGTCTTAAACTGCGTAGACGAATTATAGTGTGTTGCCGAATTTTCTCTTCTTGAAATATTTCGTGTTTCATTCCAGTTTTTCCGTTGTTTCCGAAATAATATTTTCAGTAGTGATGGAGTGTTTTTTGTGTAAATATTTGAAAAATAACCCTGGCTTCAAAACGAAAAGGGAGGAAGTGAAAAAATTCACAGCTGACATCTTTAGACATTGTAAAATGTTCTTGGCATCAAGAAAACATTTACATCATTAATATAAAGATGTCATTCTACCTGACGATTGGTGTGATACTTTCACTGGATACCATTCGTCTTGTTATAAAGAATTCAATGTGAAGAAGAAGTATTTGTTGGGTGAAAGGTAAGTTTTAAAAATATATTGAATGATTGATAATATTTATTTCTCTATTTTCAAGTGCTTTTAAAATGTATTCTTTTTTTTCCGAAGTGTTTTGTCATCTCCTGATTCAATCGCTACGGTTAATTTGCCCTCAACATCAGCAACGCCACAAGATGATGACACGCCATCCGTATCAAGTTTTTTGGAAACGCAACAAACACAAATGGATGTAGGTCAAGGGTAAGAGTAATTTATCATTAAGTAATAACAAGATTCGTATTCGAAATTTTGATTTCAATTATTCGATTGGACTTTATATATTTTTTTTAATTATGTGTAATCTTCGCAGGTGTGCGATCGCGGAGTCTGAATTAATTAATGAAGATATAGAAGAGTTTCTGGATACCTCCATTATTGAGAAATTTAGCACTAGGAAAAAAAGTGAGGAATGTTTTTTTTGCCATAAAGTCATAATCAGGAAGAATTTCAAGAAAATTGTTTGCCGTCCTTTTAAGAATAAAAAAAGTTTTTTATCAAGAATCAAATCACATGCTACTGAACTTAATGATTTGATCACTTTGCACAGAATTGCAGAAGAACTAAAAATCGATATGCAGTTATGCTATCATAGTCAGTGCCGTTTGAAATATTTAGCACAATATCAGCAAAATGCGAAGAAACCAGATAATTCCAACTGGGCTACCACTCGTGATTTCAATAAAATCGCTCGTGAACAGGTCTTAAAATTCGTTCAGGAGGAAGTAGTGAATGATTTGAAAATTCTATCGATTCCATTCATAGAAAGGTGCTACATAGATTTCTTGCAGGATTTAGGTATATAATCTGAGTCATTTCGAATGTACAAATTTATTTAATACAAGCAATCTGAAAAAATTCATCTTGACGAATTTGAATGAAGAAATTTCCTTAGTGAATATTTCAAATGAACAGTATATTATGTCGTCAACTATAGATATTGCCATAGCTTTCTAGAATTTATAATCAATAATTTTTCAGATTCAGATGATGACGAGGAGGATGGCCAGACTGACGAATTCGCAGATTCATCGGATACGGATTCTGATGAGGATGACTGTGACTCCGATAGGAATTGAGCTCTCGAATTCGAACCACTGCTTTTTTATTTATTAGATTTGAATAAAAATGTCATTGAATGATTAGAATTACACATTTTCAATTAAAATCAATTGTTTCATTTCAATAATAATAATCGAATAGAGATTCTGAAACGAAACCATACATTTTAAGTAGTTTTTTTGTCCGACTGAGGATTTGCCGCATTTTATATGGTGGACAGTTGTTTTTTCTATGAAACAAATCTCTCTCAAATATAAATTCATTGGTGTCGGAAATATATTAATAATTTCAAAAACTCAAAAAAATCGCCGACTTCCATCTGTCGGACAAGAAAAACGCCACATTTTTTTGTCGGACAATTTCATTTTCATATTTCATATGGTTATATCAACCGATTCTGAAAAAATCAGAAGCATATTAATAATTTAAAAAAATGCGATTTTTAGTCATGTTCATGTTGGTGGACACGCTCAAAGCCACACGATTTTTGTCGGACAATCATGTTTTCTGATTCCTCCTAGATTGTTTTTATGATTGCATTTCACAAGAAAAGTATATGTATGATTTAAAGAAATTGAAAATATGGTCGATTTACGAAATGTTTGCTGAAAAAAAGCCGCGACTACCAGAAAAATGACAGAGGAAAAATGTGGTAGACTCAACTTAATCTAGCTATACAGAAAGTAAGAAAAATATATTAATAATTTGTAATTTGGCCCACCGGCACCCAGACTAATAATGAAATTATGAGTTATGAAATATGACTTTGGGATGAATATTAATAATATAAAAATTTGGTAAAAAATCGAAGTACATATTGTATATTTTAATAAAATATAATAGAACTAAGCAGAATATAAGGTAAATCAAAATAAAAAATCAAATGAATAAACCTATGCAAATTTTCAAAGGACAAAGAGGGTGAGAAAATATTTTGATTCTGTTAACAACCCAGCTTTGCGGTCCCAAATTTCATTAAAATTTCAGCAGGCAAATTTGTTTTTTTTATTCTGAAATATCTCATACCTCCACTGTATACATCTTATTGGATAGTTTGAACCTCTTCGTTTTCCCAACAGTTCTTAGATACTCGTACTTTTCTGCTGATACTCTACATTTCAGCATCTTTTTATTTCGAATCATAGCGAGCTATTACAGAAGTGTGTTAAATAACAGAAGGAAGTAAACACTAAAGAGAATATTTCTAAGCCGTTGATATTCTCGAGAAAATTTTTCCGCAGAAAAGATAGATATACTCTGAAAATGAATGTGAATCAAAAGGACAACATGGTTTTCTGAAGTAGCTTCAAGGCAATCGAATTTAACAGTTTCGAATAAAACAGTTGAAATGTGGAAGTTTGGAGGAATGCTAAATATAATTTTTGCATAGAATTCCATTTTTAGAAGACTTGCAAAATGTGAGGTTGAAATTTCTTTGTTTTCGAGATATTTCAATTTTTCGTTATGTTGGCAATTTGTAACTTATTTGAAAAAATTTTGATTACATAAGTCGTGAAATCAGATCGTTTCTGTTCAATTTTTCATTTTTCTTTCACTCAATTTTTCCAATTTCAAAATGCGGTCTGCGATGTGAGACCAGTTTGTTCCAAACTGGTTTTTCTGAAATAAATCAAAAAAAGAATTGTGAGTAGTTTTTTTCCTGAATTCATGAGATCATTTTTTAATTTCATATTCTGTAAAACGAAAAACCTAAAAAGTGCAGACAACGTTTCTGTAATTGTTTTCTACTGAAATTGCTTCAGAATAACAAGTTTTCACCAAACTGTATTCATATCGCAGACCGCATTTTGAAAATGGAAAAAATGAGTAGAAGGAAAATGAATCTATTTAAACCAGAAAAGAATGATTTAACAGATGACACTCGTGATTCGAATCGTTTTTGAGGTTTAAATTAATAGGAGTTAATAATAGCTATTTAATCAACTAGGTTATCAAACACAGCGACTAATTGTCAAGATATTTTAATGCGAGAGCGGAGCGAATGCGGTAATAGTTCGAGACCATTAGTGGCTCTATTAATAACCGAGTTTATTACAAGATTTTTCCGACGATCTCAATACGAATTGTGTATGAATTCTTGATTGAAATACATTTCCGTTTTGCACAAGACTTACATTTGACATAATAAAATTTCTACGTATCTATGTTCCAGTAGAGTTTTGACATTTCTAGTGCTCCTGAATACTTTGTAAACGGTTGCCATGAGGATCGCGCACTAAAATAGCCGAAATTGAGCATTAAAATGGGTGCTTTATGATCAATTTCGTACACATTAAAATCACTTTTTATTTCGAGGTCGGCGGAAATAAATATTTTTATCACGACCATCATAAAGAAATAAGACCAAAAATGGATTTTTCAGAAACTGCTATTTTCAACGTTTAACAGAATTTGTCGAGCGAAGATCGAACTCCATATTGAAATGACCAGATGGCACAACCAATATCGTTTAGCAATGCCCATTCACGAAATGTAAAATAACCAATATTAAGTAGGTTCCAGTTTCAAAATTTCCGCAACATAAATCCTAAAATATTCACCGTTGAAAAAACAAAGATTGACGTGCTCTTTTCATAGTGGCATTTATTATTGCCGCAATCAACTTTGATTGATGTCCACCTATTTGTAACGTTCGCGAGTTGATTGCCAGCTTGCTTGACTGCATGTCAGCCAGCCTTTGGCCTTGTTTTGAGGAATAAATCATATTCAATCTTTCATTATTCCAATGACATGCACATGGTTCCAGTAAATACGACTTGTTGATTAAGTGACTGATAAATATGGTGTATAAGTATTATTCTGTATGCTGGCTTGGGTAATTTGCTATTAATCATGTTATTAGACTTGGTTCATAATGGACCTGAGGTGTGGATTAATAGTCATTAAGAATGAAAGCTTAATGGATAGCATTCCTTGAATTAATTGATTATTAAGTGATTCATTAATCATGGGACAAGAGAAGTATATAGATGATTATTCAAAATTTCAAATTTATAATTTTCTTCATAGGTGTAGGTATTTCATTATTCTCAGCCCTGAATGTTACAGACTTAAACAACCAAAGAGGCTTTATTTTCAGATAAACAAGTTGGCACTTCTGAAATTCAATTGAATACAAAATTCCATTGAAGATCTATCACGTTCATGAATTCAACTTTCCTATCTCAATTTGAACCAACCATGAAAATTTCACGTTTTCAATGACTTTGAATGTTTTCAAGGTAGGTATAAGATTAAAACCTCACAGGACGTTCTCAGGACGAGAATCGTTAGCCCATTTAACAAGGGTTAAAATACTTCTGACTTGTAAGTTTTTTACAGAAGAAAATAATTATTATATTATCAACAATATAAGACAATATTGTCACCGAAATGTAATTATATCCCTGGTAACATTATCTAATAATTCTTCGAAAATTATGAATAACTAATTTTTGAATTCGTTCATTATTTTCTTTAAACTTATATTATACGCTTTATATGCAAATTATAGTACCTACAAGAATTAATCAAATTATAGAATCTTGACCGAATGTAGGTTGTTTTTGCGGATGAAGAGAAAACGAATATTTTTTTTCGCGATAGAGGTAGATTGTTGAGTTTTTGACCTGATTTTATCGACGCCTCTCATGCAGTCAAAATTTCAGCGATATTTTGTCGAAAATTTATGGAATTTGAGAGATGGATACTGTCATTCAGTAATCAATAAAAATTCGTTTCGGAGAGCTCATTATGATTGTATCATTAATTATTATGAAGTATTTTTCATGTTCGTTGTATTATCTACAAATATAGATAGATTTATCTAATATCTATAGTCTGTTCACGAAAAGTTGAGCCGTCGGTTGGCCATGATAATTTAACATATTCCACTGTGTATATTGAAATTTTAGGTTATGATGTTTATTTTCTTGTCAGGTTGATACGCAAGGTTGTCAATATTGCATAGAGTTGTCTGATAACTCGCAAGCTCGTCGGACGAGGCCGGTTACATTCGGTAACATTGAATTTATTATACGTTATGACAGCAAATACTGCCAACTTAAGATAAATAAAGAAACGCCTACTATGTGCTCAACCTTTCGTGAACGGAGTATATACTCCGTTCACGAATGGTTGAGCCGTCGATTGGCCATGGAAATTTGGCATATTCCACTGTGTATATAAAAATTTTAGGTTATGTTCCTTATTTTCTTATCAGATTGATAAGCAATTTTGTCAATATTGCATAGAGTTCTCTGATAACTCACAAGCTCGTCGAACGAGGCCGAGTACATTCGGCAACGTTGATTTTATTTTACTTTATGACAGTAAATACTGCCAACTTCAGATAAATAAAGAAACGCCTACTATGTGCTCAACCTTTCGTGAACGGACTGTATAAAATAATTCAAATGATATAAAACTTTCAGAATTGTTTTTGTTTGAATTTTCTTCCATTCGTAGGGGTTTTCATAGGCAACTCATGATTTTTATTGGGGAACTTTGTAGTACAATAAGATATATGTAAATTAAATGTTGAGTTGGATAAAAACCGTTTCTTCGTGCAACCCAACAAGAACTGCTTCCCATTGTCACAATCGACAAAGGCCGAAAATAAAGGATTTTTTCCATCTCGAAAGCCGAAAACCATGAATTATATCAGAATTCGCAGACAAAAACCGCAGACATTGAATTTTGGCCATAACTCTTCACCTGAATGGTCCTGTCCATATCTTCCTTGGGCAAAAAACGGCCGAGTTGCCTAAACGATTTCAAATTAATGTAATTCAGAATTCTGAAGAGAACCAATGATTTATCTATTCGCGACACAGAGCAATGCGAAACGCTCGTCGGCTACCTCAAAGCCAATAATTGGACCGCGGTGAAGAAGTTGGCCAGCGCAAAAAACCACAGTATACTGGATGGTATAAATAATTCTCAACCATACAACGTCAAGCGTGGCTTGATTTATTGACGAGGTTTTCCAGACAGTGATGAAAGTGGCGGTGTATAAACAATCAAAGGGCTCCTGGTGCCGACTCTTGGTTTTCGCGGGCGCCAGGGCTGTATTAGACCCATGGGTATGGTTGTCATGTTGAAACACGCCTTAATAGGGATGTTGACTACTTTTTGAAATTTATTTTATTTTAAAGATAAACCCTATACGAACACGAAAAAATTACTTTTTTCGTGAAAATATAATAATTGCCAATAAAAAATACGTAAATTAAAAGACAATTCGAAATTCCCGCAGAAATGCTCAATTTCGTCACGTTATGATGATGATAACGTCAATATCCAATAAACAAACTTTGACTTCTGTCAAAGCGAACTGATTTTGCCTGATTCCTTGTGAAAAAGTTCAATCTAAGCCCTCAAAATGAATACGTCGGTCTATAAATGCTGTATAAGGTGTTTCTTCTATTTGTAATAATGAATATGAGTTAAAAGTTTGATACTTACAAAGACAATTTCACGTTTCTAAGCTCCGCTGCACAAAAATCCTTGTTTTCAGCAAATAAACTTGCGACCATCAGGGAATCAATGATAGTAAGTTACTACTTTTACCCTTGATGAATCCTCCATTATAAAGGAAATTGTAGATTATCGTTCTTGTAACTAATAATTGAACTATTCTGTTCTCTTTCAGCTTTCAACTTCATAAGTTGAACTGAAAATTGAACAGAAATGATGGCATTTCAATAATCAAGGTGATTGGAGTTTAGTGAAGAGCGGCCTTATGAATGTATTTTGTTGATCTGAGCACAGAACATTCGAATTTGCAAATTGCAAATGGTGGGTGTAGATGTTCTGCCCTTGACGTAACTTCAGTTTGTACTCAACTGACATTTGGAAGGTGGGGGCTAATAAACAAAAAAATGATAAACCGGTCATAAACTGTTGAAGCAGATCCTACATCTGCGAAGAAATAAAATTATCCCAACAAAAACCTGAATTTTCACAAAGCATTGAAACCTTAAATCCTCAATAACTCCAAATCACGATTTTTCACATTCATGGTTTTGGCATTGAACCGACGCAATGAAAATATTGGATAGTGAAGTCAACTACCTCTGATTGGCGTTCGCAGTCACGTGATAGTTGATAATAAATAACATAATCCAAATCAGCTTTATTCAATTCAACGAGAATAATAAGATCACTTAATTGGTTTTTTAGGATTGCAAAAACTTCCTTCTATGAGGAAAACCTCAATTTATATGAATTCGTAACATGAGTCAACATCCCTATTATCAATAACCTTGTTCTCTCTTGACTTTGCACCTCAGTAAAGCACTATGTATAAATACATGAATGGGGTATAGGGGCTGTCATCTTCTGGCCAAAATATTTTTTCCCGTTCTGACATTACAGTTCAGCAAAGTATATCGTTTCATTCTAAAACCCTGTATAAATCACTCTCTTCATGCTCCAAGCCTGTCGAAAGCCAGCTTGAGCCATAATGAGACCTTCTAGGTCCAGCAGTGTAGGTTATCGGTTCTATCGACAGAAGCAATCAGAACAGGCCATCAAAAAGTTGAAGTGGACTTAACCGCCGCGCAAAACGATCGCTGTAGATGTCGGGATTTAAATAAAACGCATTCCCCGACGGCTACCTCGCATTTTTATGCTCTTGCGACTCCTAGGCACACCAAATAACCTGTTTTCGCTACCAGTCGTGTCTTCATTAAAGGGAGAAACATTTTTCGAGTGAGAGTTTCACTGAGAATCTGGTACGTTGTACTTAATCTTCGATAAATTATTTCGAATGATGGTGAAAGCGACCGTCGTTTATATCTTAATTTGTAAACTTTAAATAACAACTAACACAAAACTTTTGGGCGTCTATTCATATTGGGCTCAACGTCATACGATTGATTTATGAATTCCATCTTTATCATTCGAATTTTAAACCTTCTGCTTCAAAAAGTAATATATCGCTTTCTATTTCAAACTATAGTCGTATCCATACCTTTCTTTATACAGGGTGTGAATAAGTGCGACAAACTTCTGGAAGTGGTTATGGATGACGGATGTAAAAATAATGACATTATGCTTTTCGACTTTGGTCCGCAATTGAAGTTTTACTTAAAAATTTAAGAAAGCCCTGAGCAGGTGCTTTTGAGCGCTCGTTCATTGGTGAAACAATGAGGGATTGATACTTAATATAATACCATAATTTAATTTCGAGCCCTAGTTTGAAAATTCCAATGATATTTATATTTTTATCGACTTCAGGACAAGGGCAAATACAATCCTTTTTAAATGGTCGACGTTTCGATCCTTGTTTTGGATGTTTCTCAAGACTGAAAACCAAACATTTATTGAATTTGAATCTCTTACAATAATCCTACAGAACAGATGACAAAATTGCAAATTTCAAAATAATAAAAAGCTGACTGTTGATGTTTGCTTTATATTATTTTGAAATGTTTCATTTTTTTAAATACAATATAGGCAGTAAAAGAAACGAAAATTATCTATTTTTTTTATCAGTTTTCAGGAAAAATTTCAACACTCAGTTACTCCGAAAACTAAGCATATAAGGACAAAATTTATTTAGCATAATGCCGCACTTATTCACTATTTCGTTCTAAATGTCAAATTCAGTTTCGGAATAATGAAACATTCGCACAGTAAAACAATGGAAGGATATTCAAAACACTTGAATATCTGTAGACTGTAAGCGTCCCAAACTTTTTGTCGGGTATTCTATAATACCTCGCTCGAACCAAGAGTCGGTTTCCTTTCTTCTTTTGAGTTACAGCCAGCTACGATGTTTATTTTATGGCCTGCCCTGTTACAGCTGTCATAACTTTTATAAACTTGTCTTGTATATTTTACCTGCCACAAGATATCGGCACTCTCTGACAGCCTAACATTCTGCAAAGTGTTGATATTTTATCAGGAACATTTGAAACCGACCATGTTACTAATCAAATTTCAACAACGTTTCGCATCCATCTTCGATAGTAATTTTCGCTAGTTGTTTTCGAGAATTGATTGATTGAAAAGTTTGGAAATGGACTACTGCAATACGAAAATGTTTATATGTATATGTTGAGGCAGAATGGTAAAGTAAAATAAAAATAATCGAAAATATTTGGATTAAGCTTCATTCGAAAAATGAATGTAGCATGTGATTGCTTCAACGGTTGAACGAAAGTAAACTCCATCCATTTTTTACGTCGGGATCTTAGAAATAGTTTTATATCTAGAACTGGGCGAATTGGTACTAATTAAATACGTAGCAATGTCGATCAGTGTTACGTTACCAACTCTACTCTAATTCCCACTTCGTACTTCTTATCGAAGGGCGCTGTTTCCGATTAAAGTCTCGTCAAAATTATCGGAATCGAGAGATTTTGTGCTGAATAATTTTCTAAAAAAATATGTATAACATACCATTAGGAGAAATCGTTTCACAGTTAAAGTTGTAATTGAAATAGACGGCAAAGAATTTTCAGCTATGGGTAGATTCTAAAAGACACTGGCAAGAGTTAATTTTGTTTTCAGAAAATATCAACAATAATGATTTCTTGTTTCAGTCAAAAGAGGAATCTTTTTATACTAACTCAAATACTGCAAAATGGAAAGTTCAAATATCGCCATTGAATTTTTCTAAACTATTACGGAATTGTGGGAAGCCATGAGTCTCTGACTTGAAATCAGATGCCTTTGAAAGCTTACGATCGACTGTAAACACAATAACATCCAAATGATCATCATTGAATATTGTCGGTTATTTGAATTGATCAAACTGTCTTCTAAATAGAACAACTTCGGTCGATTCGTAAGTACTAGGGATTCATCAAGTCAAGTAGCTTGATTTATTAAAGAAGAACTTGACTTGAAAGTCAAGCTTGTAACGAATACATACTTGACTCTTGACTCGACTTGATTTAAGATATTCATTACTTGACTTGATATCAAGCTACTTGGTATTACTTGATCTTGATACGATACGTATGAGTCGTACTACTCGTACTGCGTATATTCTGCAAGTTCATGCGTGTTCAGGGGGTTCCCCGAGCTCCGAACTGAATGAAGCGATCGCGCAGTCGTCAATTCGATCTAGGTGAATAGAGAGGTATTTTTGTCCAAGTGTGTGAGTCGTTAGGTACGTCACATAATTATAATGATATAATGGTGTTTGAACCTGTGCTGTGCAAAAAATGATTATTTCATCGGAAATAATGGAATTAGATACCAGCGGGTCAGAATATCTGTTTTACGAAAATACTCAATCCGGAAACACGCCCCCCTGGCCCCCTTGTGTTTCCATTTTGAAATTGTAGTTATTCAAGTTTAATAAATAAAAGTATTTTTTGCAAGGGTCATTCTCATTCCATAATTTATTGATGTGAACACTGAAATAAAAATTTTAAATTTAAAATCAAGTAGCTTGATAAAAGTAATTGATTTTTCGAGTACTTGATAAATTAATACTTGACTTGACTTGACATTGAAAAACTACTACTTGACTCGAACTTGACTTGATTTCAAGTCAAGCCAAGTCAAGTAGCTTGAATATCAAGTCAAGTCGTGAATCTCTAGTAAGTACATACCAGGTTTTTCACTATAATACAACATTGGAATGCAACTATATTTTTTCAAATGGGATACCCTGACCTGTATATTCTTCCTTTTTTTGATAGGCTATTTCCTCCTGATCTCGAATATAAATGCGTATGTGGATGTGTCTCTTCAATTTTCAGAGTTTCAAAGTTTTGAAATCATGACATCGAATGAAAAAATGTGAAATACCTACGAAATTCTTTATATCCAAACAATATGCTTAAAATTATTATTTTAGAATGAATACTTAACAATTACTCAACCAATGAAAAATGATAAACTATGGTAGTATGGTAAGAATAACACTAACTAAAGAAATTGCTCAAAATGACCACCTTCATTCAATACACATAGTTCATATAGTTGTCTCAAGTTGTTTAGACTATTATTAAGGCTCTGATTCAAGTCAGAAATTAAAGCTTCAAAATTTGTTTCTAATCATTACAATGTTATCATTATTCTTTGTGCGTTGACAGGATTAGTTCCAAATTATGGGTTTAATATTGGTTGATTTTATATCATTAATATTATATTATTCTCCGCTTTCATTGATTGCCATTATTGCTGAAGTTTTTTCCTTCACGAACGGCTATAAAAACGTGTCCAACAGTGTTAAATCGGGACTATTTGGTGGCCATAAAGTGGGTGCGCCATTATCAATCCAAAGATCAAATTGGCCACTTAAATATTCACGAACTTCCAAAACGCTATGCCAGATGGTTATTGAAATTGAAAACTCTGTGGTTCTCAGAATAAAAGAGATAGACCAACATACGTTACATATTCGAAATCAGGGGAAAAAAAGCTAACCAAATATGTAAAAATATACAGGGTGTTCCATTTGAAAAAATTTAGTTGCCATCAATATGTTGGTCACCCTGTATATATTTAAGTTTCTGGACGCATATCAAAAAACCTCAGTTGATTTCGTGAAACTTTTATACGAAACATTTTTTTGTATCTCCTTCAGTAACAAAGTTAAAGGGGGGGTCAAATTATAGTGAAAAACCAGTATGTACATTTCTGGAAATATTTATAACTCTACTGAAATCATGAATGAGTTTTTGAAATAATTCGTTATGTTCGTTTCGTCACTTGCAATTGCTGCGAATCAAGAACTATTAGAATAATACCATACCATTTTCTGACAAAAAAATGATAACCAATGATAACCGAATGGAAGGAGCCTGTTAATTTTTTTTCGGGTAACAAGCGAAAGTGTTGAGTTTTTGCATACCCCCATACCGGCGCTCCATAGGTGTAGTTCGAATTTAAGCGATATATATGTATAGTGCCGACAAGCGAAATGTGAACGATTATTTTTCTATTGAAATTGGGCTCCATTCATACATGCCCCTGTATATATATGGTATAGTGAAACCATTCTGTATCAAAGCCCCATTTAATCAAATACAAAAAGTTCTGTACAGTCGTTCACTTTTCGGTTGCCGGCACTGTACTTTGTTAAAAAAAGTAAAAAAAAAGTACATTTTTCATTCTCTATATCATAAGCTTGAATTAATTTCCCAAAAGTTTTCATATCGTAATTAAGAACTTAAATGAAGAAGCTGAATCCGATCGGATATGATATTAAAAATATTAGAAAAAGTAGTTTCGAATTTTCAAAACTCCAGAACTATTCGACCGATTTAGCCAATTTACGAACTCAGCCGAGAGATTACGACCTGTCTTGAAAATTTCAAGTTTTCACCTCGATTTATTGTATAATAATTAATTTCATCACGAAATACTTGTAATCTACGTCAGTGATTACAAACAAAAAGTTTCCGACATTCGGCAGAACTATAGCAAGCTGTTTCCCTAAGAACAAGCGTGAAAAAAAGTGGAGCACGACGCCCTCAATAAACTAACGACCCAACTTTCAAAGACCCAGTCATCCCTAATCCCCAGAAATGTCCTTGTCCCAATCTTTTTGTGGGGCATTATAACCATGAAAGAAACTCATAACTGAAACCCGTATACAGCCCAAGCCATCCATCTCGCTTTTATGCCCTCCCAAATTTATTATTCTATTTACCTTGCTACTGATTACGCTTTCCAAGCTCGTTCCGACATGTCGGCAAAGATCAAAGGCACCAGAAGATTTTGTCATTGTCGCTAGTCGTCATGGGTGGCACTCCCGGCACCGACATGGAGACTTGAAACGTGGCTGCTTTAGCGCTTTGTCATGCTGGTGCGAGCTGCTCTTGGATGGAAATGAAACATTATACGAGACAGAGGCTGCTGCTGGGATTAAAGGGTAACAAGCATCTCACGATTTGTACGCAGATACTTTTGTCCGTTTAATGCGTGGCTTTGTTGGGAATGATGGTAATCCTTGTTCTTGCAGGTGTGGGGATTGATGTTCCCGATATTGGAATTAGGGAGTACTTATTTTGTATGCATAGAAAAGATAAGTACTGAAGTGCGCTAGGTTCGGTCTTCTTTGGAGAGTCTTGTTGAGAAGCAAAAATTTAATGAAAACAACGTCTTTCTCTGGCACTGAGTTGAAATATTCTGTAGTACCTATATAATATTAAGCGTAATATAATTCAATAGATGAGTACCACAAGCTTGCCAACTACTTGAAGTCTATCACTTTTTTATGCAATAAATCAACTTTTCGAAAGCTTAAATGCTGATGCACAATGGACGTAACCATAACGAACACGTAAACGTACTTTGTCCGTGAACGTTGTGGTGTTCAGAATGGACTTTGGGCGCAGTAGCAAATTCTAGACGTTTTTGTAGAGTAAGAAGATGTTTCTATACCTTCATAATGAGTGTTCTATGAATTTTTTGACAATTGATTATAGTGTTGTCATTAATTAAAAATGTATGAAGTATTAAGTCTGTTTTTACTGAGACGATGTTTGAAAAAAAGAAAAGAAATTGAAGAGCAAAATTCGAAACGAAGAAAAAGACGACGTTGGTAGGTTAGACAAATTCCTATAATTAAACGTTAGAAATACGGACTACCATAAACTCAACGTAAACGTCAAAATTACAGAGCCTATTGTGAACAGTTTCATATGATTTGCATTGGTTCAACTTTGCGTTTTTCGTTTACGTTTCGGGAGTTTTATGGTTACGTCCATTGTGAATCCAGCATAAACCTTAATGAACATAACCTGATAATCAGATCAGAAGACACGAATGCCAACGAAGGTTCAATAAATTTTTATATTTTTAAGTTCTCACCAGTTGCATTGAAACTACAGGGTCTATATGAATGATTATAACAGCGCAGTTGGCGTTGGACTATTATGAATATTTATATTCTGATGTAAATTTCAATTTAAATAAACGATACAGTGAGTTTGGGCTTTCCGAAATACAGGGTGTCCCAAAACTCGACGTCAACCCGGAACCGGGTGAAAAGGCAAGTAATGCTGGTTGTCAGAAAAATATTTAAAAAAATCTAAGTTGCATGATTTTAAAATAATGGGCATTTAAAAAAACACGCAAAATTCCACACCCTGTGACAGTCTTTTCTCTCCTGTTGCCACAAATATCAAATTTTTCCAACTTTTTTTTTGCTGTGTAACCTTGAATAATGCATGTCTAAACTGTAATCAAAATTTGGATACCAGCTGCTCTACGTTTCATAAAAATAGGGCTTGCTTCTCAGAAAAAAAAATCAGAATAAACAATTGCCTAGTTTCAACTGACTGTATTGAAAAAAAAATGTACTACGCAAGTTTGGCATGTTTTGTAAAAAGTTGGCGCATTTAGTAAGGATTCCAAAATGGTATAATACTTGTTAAACTGTAGCTGCCGTAGTTCAAATTTATTTTCGATTGCCTTTGAATACACTTTTTCTTAAACTGCTTCCCAGTAAAAAGTCCAATGGATTCAAGTCCAAAAAAAGCAAAAAAAAGTTGGAAAAAGTTGATATTTGTGGCAACAGGAGCGAAAAGACTGTCACAGGGTGTGGAATTTTGCGTGTTTTTTCAAATGCCCATTATTTTAAAATCATGCAACTTAGATTTTTTTTTATATTTTTCTGACAACCAGCATTACGTGCCTTTTTACCCGGTTCCGGATTGACGTCGAGTTTTGGGACACCCTGTATATTGAATAATGTAATTGGAATTATAAATTTGTAGAGAATTTATAAGAAACGATGAGATAAAAATTTTCCGGAGCAACCTACGATGTTACAATCATTTTTATAAGGACCCCGTCCTTCTCACTGTAAGGGTAGAATATTAAAATAGCAGGTTCTAACCTTTTTTTGGCTACGTAGTTGAAAACTTGAGAACAAAAAATTTATAGAAATCTTACATCTTCACAGGCCTAGGTGACATCTAATATTTCATAATATGTTCGTCTTTCGAGTAAAAGTTGATTTTTCGCATAAAAAGTAAAGTAATTTTCGCTGTGTTTTGAGCGGCTGGCCATTTTTATGGTACTTCTCTGGTAAATCATTTTTTTATTAATATCTACAATACCACTTCAAATATGAAATAAGAAATCATTATTCAATATTGAGCAAATTTGACCTCTTGAATTTTCTTCGACCGACGCCTAGGTTTCATCTAAAAATATAAAATATACGTACCTGTCTCTGCATGGTGATATTATTGTTATCATACGAAGAAACGGTTTTATTTTTTTAAGCGAAAACCGTGGAGCGGATTGAAAAAAGTCAAGAAATCAGCTTTGGTGAGAAATGATTGGGAATTTCAAAAATAATTTTTATTTCAGAAAAAATCTGTGGCGTACAATCAATGTCTGCCAAAATAGGAAGGTCAAATTACGTACAAACGCCACTGGTAAAAATTAAAAAAAAGTTATACCTACATTAAAAATGCCTCTTGATTCATAGTACGTTTGACAAATTCCATTAAAGTAGTATTGTAGATATTAATAAAACATGATTTATTTTCGAAAACTTTACCACCGTGTAACTCAAAAGGTTTTACATTTAGGACAATTATGTTCATATGAAGTTTTTTTCCTGAAATGGGCCCAAAAACCCATAAATGTGGATATTCAATAAGGAAACACCCTGTATAAGTATGGAAAACATGAATAAATGAGATAGACTTATTCGAATTATAATAGAAAGAAGTATGAACGCCTTCTTTTCAACACCGAACCTATTTATCCAAGACAGACGATTCTGGTTGAATTGGCTTCTCTTCGCAGCCGTCAAAGTTTTGGCGGACGCGCCACGCATGAGCGTTGTGCGCTCCCAACCAATTCCACAGTCGGCGAACGGAACAGACTGTCCACCTCACCCCTCAAATCGAATTGTACCGTCGTTGGGTCTGTGTCGTTCAGAGATCTCAATCACGAATATCGCAATAAGTCTGTTATTTTCGGTCCTGTGCCCTAATTAAAGTGTTAATTTGTCACCAATGGTTGTGTTAGAAGGTGGTGGAATGTTGTCTTCATCAGGAAATCAGTATCTCCAACCGGATTATCTATCCCCATTACCAACTACGGTAAGTCGAAGTTTATGAAATTATTCGAAATTTTAATGAGCGCTATAGTTTTACGAGTTTGCTTTTATACCTTCGTTCTCTTCATAAAATTCTTGTCAATAACATCTGAGACATAATATATTCACGGAAAAAAGAACATGAATACGCTATCCGACGGACACACTATCGGGAAGTTTATATTAACTATCACTATTGTAGGAGGGCTATAGCGTTATAACAAATATTCTTCAACTAATTTAAATAGTTTCAGGATTATTATATTGGTTTTTTCTCGGTTGCAAATGATCAATTTTTCAAACATTTACAGAACATTGTGTTTCATGATGAAAATACCACTACGTTCATAGACTTATTTTTGATTAGTTTCGTACCATTATAGTAGGTAATTATTGAATTATCATCATGAAACCACTTGTATACATTTTAATTTCATGAGAAAAAATGATGAAAATTATAGCACCATTTACTGAATGACCAATAAAACGTTCGTGTAGTTAAATTGTTTTAAATTTTCAAGGTTCATTCCTGATGATTTCAGTTTCCGTCGGTAAACGTTAGAACCACTGGGACTTGCTTTTTTATATTTCCATTCGAAATTAACATTGTTGAATAGATTATATGTAAATATTATTTATTTTTATCCTTCAGCCTGAGCAATTAGATTATTCGTATTCGATATTTTAGAAGATAACTCAAACTCACTGTATTGATAAATACAAATTAGAAGTTCAAGGAGACAGACGATTCAATGTAAATTTCTTATTTCAGTTGGATGCAAAAAAGAGCCCGCTGGCTTTACTAGCCCAGACATGTAGTCAAATAGGAGCAGATTCCCCATCATCCAAGCCTTTGATGTCATCAATTGACAAACCCAAGAAGAGCGCCGATAACACCCGTTCATCTCCTGCTGCTGCTAGGGAAAAGAACTCGCAGAGATCAACGCCTACTGAGCACAAGCTAGGTTTCAAACCGTACGAGTCTAGTAACTCCACTAAGAAACAAGAAGAACGTCCGTCATCCAAGTCGAGCGTCAGTGGCAACGAGGAAAAACGAGAATCGAAGTCGCCTGAATGCAAGACAGTGTCGCCGTCTAGTAGCACATCAGCAACCCCTGTTCCAGAAACTGGTAAAATGTCTCCATCTGGAGGTTCTACTGAGAAATCATCAAGTCCTTCCGCGAGTGGCGCCAGTCCTATTATACGTTCCGGTCTAGAGATTTTGCAAGGACATAAAGACACATCATTGAGTGGTTTTAAACCTACTTTATCAGGACTTAGTGGTGGTTTGAACGGACACTTGAGTTCTTTGTGTTGTCCTCCAGGTTTGGAACATACTAACCCTGCGTTTAGACCACCGTTTTCTGGAGCGCCTTATTCCCATCATGCCGCAATGTTAGCTGCTGGTTATGGTTCTCCTGCCCCTTACATGAGTTACGCAAGAGTCAAGACGCCTACTGGTGGTGAAGCTTTGGTTCCAGTTTGTAGAGATCCTTTGTGTACTGGTTGCTCGTTGAACATTCACAACAATCAATATCTAATGGGAGGAACTGCTGCACCCGGTCCTTGCCCCAGTGGATGTACACAGTGCGATCATCAAAAATACAATTTAGCTGTGGCGATGTCGTTAGTACCCCCTGGTTCTGTACCATCATCTTTAGCTTATTCGCAATTAGGAAGACCGTATATATGTAATTGGATTGCTGGTGATAACTACTGTGGTAAAAGATTCGTAACCTCTGAAGAATTATTGCAACATTTGAGAACCCATACGAGTGGTGCTGATGGAAGTGTAGTAACATCTTCGGCGTCGTCACTCTTGAACCCTCATCTTTTTTCAACAGCAGCTTTACATCGTTCAGGATATCCAAATCCTCCATTGAGCCCATTATCATCTGCTAGGTTTCATCCATATGGAAAGCCTACCCTTCCAACAAGTCTAGGGGCTTCGCCTTTTAGCGCTTTCAATCCTACTACCCTAGGTCCTTATTATTCACCCTATGCGATGTATGGTCAACGTCTTGGAGCTGCTGCAGTTCACCCATAGTAATCAAGGCAGTAGGTCCACCATTACAAGACCCATATGTCCATAAGTACTACTGTGATAACATGTATATAGTCATAAACGACCTAAAAGAAGTTGTAAGTGCAATCCAGAGAAATTTAAAAACTGTATATAAATTCTATATTATATAATTTGGTCGAATCAAGATTTTTCATTAAATTATTATTTCATATCAAATACTTAACGTTAAGTTACTCATATTTGTATAGACCTGTAAGTATTAATGTTGATTTTAATGATGCTTTAATAAAATGTTTGTAGAGTATGAATTGTTATTGATTGATCCTGATCTCGATCAAAAATATTTTGAATTAAAAAAACATGTTATTTTACTTCATCTGTTTTTCTGAAGAATTCAACCCAATTCGAAATCTTCTTCGGAAATTTCAATTTAAACAATTTTTTGAACATTGAAAAAATTAATCGCAAAATTTGAAATACAGAATAGAGTGAACTATTACTGGAAGAAAATTTAAATAATGACTTTTAACACTAAACGAACCTTCAGAACAAGACATCAATGAGAATGAGTTCGATACCAGATGATTTTTACAAAATAACATACAACTTACATTAACTTCAACTGAGAGCCATTAATTTGATATCGTAGATCATTCATGGATTGATTTTTTTTAATGATATCATTATCTTTATTTTGAAAGTATAGAATACTTATTAGCCATTAAAATTCATTCTCTTTCATAGTGAATATATTTTGAAGGCGAAAACTTGGTCGTATCGGATTTCATTTCGTTACAAGTTATTTTTATAAATCACGACAGTTGAATTTGTATTCACTCCGGAATATCATTCAATAATGGGGTTATGAAACACGGTCAACATGTACATTATTCATTAAATCAATCAAGTTGAATTACCAATCAGAATTTATATGATAAAACCGTAGGTAAAACGGAGGTGTTGAAATAATCAACACTTTGTAATATAATTAGTACCAAGGCGTGAAAATTATCGTGATGTGGAGAGAAACTGACTCATTGAATCAGAACATGAATAAAATGCAAATAATTAGTAGGTACACTGAAAATATTGTTTATCGGTTCAATGAGTTGAAATAACTAACTAACACTATTATTGGAAATTATGAACGCCTGAAAAGTTCAGATATCTCAGCAGTTATACTTCTATGTCTTGATGAGTTTTTAATTCAATCTCGAATTGTGTACCTGCAGACACCCTACAGTTGAGACTAGTAATGATAATATCGTTTATTTTATGATCTGAGACGAGTACTGGATGATTGCTTAGATTTTTTGTGGAATGTTTCCAAGTATAAAAATCGGATAAGGTCCAAATCCATACTAATATTATAAATGCGAAAGTATCTGTCTGCCTGTCTGTCTGTCGGTTACTCTTTCACGCCTAAACGGCTGAACGGATTTTGATGAAATTTGGTATGGTGATAGATGATAACCTAGAAATGGTCATAGGCTATAAATAATCACGCTATCGGTCTTAGGGCGTAAGCAGTAGGCAGATAACTAAATTGAGTTAGTGATTTTTAGTCGTTTTTGTTGGGACTGTTGCTCTTTCACGTCTAAACGGCTAAACAGATTTTGAAGAAATTTAGTAAGGTAATAGATGGTTACCTAAAAACGGATATAAGAGTAAAATGATCACGTCATCGTACTTAGGGGGTAGGAAGTAGGCAGAAAACTGAATTGAGTAAGTGATTTTTTTATGGTTTTTCTGGGACGTCACGAAAGAATTCACTATCTCCTGAGAAGGTATCGCTGAGATATCTCTAGAACGTTACTGTGTTGACTGGGTTGTCCTCGTCGAAAACAAATTTATCGAAACAAAAACATCCAGGGAAGTTTTGATCTCTTCTCATTCGTGAATTCAACTGTTTGCTCTGACCCCAACATCATTCTCACTCTTTTAGGCTTTCCTTCAGGAAGTTATTTTAACGGTAGCTCGTTCAAAACTCAAATATGTAAGTTTTGAAGGATACAATCGTGTTGATCTTTTTTATTATTATTTATTATTATTATTGTTTAGGCTATTCAATGATGAATTGAATTGCGCAATAGTTTTCGAATAAACCCAGTGCTTTTTACTTCTTACTTTACCAATTTCATGGTAATAATGTTATTTCTACTCTCATTCTGGATAGTATTAGGTATACAGGGTCTCTATAAATGATTGTAACAACGCAGTTGGCTTTGTATTATGCAAACCACAGAATTCTGTGATCATGCTATGTTCTGAATGGTTAGAGATTGGTATTCTGTAATCCAAAGCCAACTGCGCTGTTACCATCATTTATAAAGACTCTGTATCTGTATTTAAATTCTTGATCTACACATGCAGCATAAATTTTGAAGGTTGTTCATCGAAAAATGTTTAAGTGTAATATGTCATAGTTTTGGACAGATTTAATGAAGTTCATCAGTTTTCTAGGAATAAGAAATCAAATTGGAAATGTGTTTTAGCTAAAGCCAATTTATTCTATCCAGATTTATCACACCTGATTATTTATGATAGCTGACAGTAATTAATTTCATAATATTGCTGTTATAGTTGAGTGGTCAACAAATCAAGCTTCACAATTTACAACATGCAAACGAGTAATTGTCACAAAAGTTATATATTACATCAATTAAAATTAATTGGTAAATTGATGCCTGTAAGTGCAGAATGACAAGCGATTTGAAAAGTCGATATCCTTGTGGTCTTGGAATTTCTTGGTTTAACATAACATTGATTTAGCTATGAGGTTACCATTCAATGATTTGACACGCTTAGTAGTTTACTGCATAAGTATTAGGTACTATTATATTAACAAGTTAAATTTATGGCTGGATTCTGAATGAAGCTAATGGGAATTGGAAAAATATCGTTACATATTATGTATAAAGTAGAAAACGGTGTCATTTCAAGATTAATTTCTATAACGGCATAATCTACCAGTTACCACTTCAAAATCTCGAGATTTACCCCAATGAGTTGTTTTTTTGAAATGTATTAATATTTTTTGATGATTTCACAAGATTTTTTCTGATATGAGAGAAAATGGTTGAACAATTCGAAATATGGGAATGTCAAAATATAAGGTTTCCAGTAAAATATTCCATGATAGTCCGGTCTATTTAGACCAAAAAATGAGAGTGAAGTTACATAAAGTCCCAACAAGCTGAATTTCTGTGAAGTTGTTCAAAACATAATTATAAACAATGTCTAAAAGTTCCTCATCATTCCCCTGTGAGGAAAAAATTTTATTCGAGGTAAAGGTCAAAAAAATAAGTTTTTCGCGATTTTCAGCAAAACGGTAAGTTTTATCATAAAAGTACCCTTGACAAAAATTGTAGATCATAAAATTATCTATAAAAAGTGTATCAATACTTTTTTTCTTACGAGCCACCGTTTCTGAGATATAACGATTCAAAAAGTTATAAAAGTCGTTATCGTCATAATATGCACACGTTTCCACGCCACCTATGAGGTAGTGTACTTAGCGCGTAGTTATAACTTTTTGAATCGTTATATCTCAGAAACGGTGGCTCGTAAGAAAAAAAGTATTGATACATTTTTTATAGATAATTTTATGATCTTCAATTTTTGTCTGAGGTACTTTTATGATAAAACTCACCGTTTTGCTGAAAATCGCGAAAAACTCATTTTTTTGACATTTGACCTCGAATAAATTTTTTTCCTCACAGGGGAATGATGAGGAACTTTTAGACATTGTTTATAATTATGTTTTGAACAACTTCACAGAAATTCAGCTTGTTGGGACGAAAAATTTTATTTGATGAAGCTTCCATTAATATCAAAAAGAGGAATTTGAGAGGAATAAAATGAAAGGAAGCAGCTTTCATGTCATTTACCGAAAATCCCATCAGCCTGTTGATCTTAAAACAATCTGTGCTCTAATATCAAGATTCGGCTTAAAATATCGAAAGTATTGTTTGACAACTGAATCAGTCAAAACTAGATCTATAATATTATTTTAGAAACTCTCAGTATAAAAAGACATATTCGAAGAGCGACGAAAGTTGCTCCTCCGAAAATTGCAAGTTTCAAGAGTTTTCCTGATGACGGCTGGCGAATGCTGACCGAAACGTTGAATACAAGAAGCAAAAAAGATGAAAATAGCCCAAGTTATATTTCCATAATCAAGAAAAGTCATTGAAAATATGATTCAATCGTAAACTATACGGAACGAAAAGTGATCCTTGGTAGTGCGCGTTTGCTAAACGAAATCCATAAATAATTTCCACTCCGGAAAAGCCAGGATTCGTATATGTACGATTCCACAGTTGCTCCTCGAAAAATCTTCCTGCATACTCACGCAACCGAGCTTGTTATTCAAAACCCTGTGGAGGTTGAGTCTAATTTATTGATGACAGCATAAAACCAGAAGCGTGTTCTTTTGCTTGTCTGCTCTTTGATGTTGTTGAAACCTTAATGTGCTCTTCCATCAAGTTACCACTAGCTGCGGGAAGCGAGAGATAATCCAATAAATCAATACTTAATTCACTCAAGTATCATCTGAACATATGCGTTCATCTGAAATTGAATCAGGAATGCATTGGGAATGATTCTCACCTTATCAATATTTGAAAGCTTGTTCTTAAAAGAATCACGTTGAGTTCCACTCGAATGTCTGTAATTTTCTATTGTAGAATCTGGTTTCAAGCAACATTAGTCGCTGTTTTTAATAACCTAGTTGATTAAATAACTATTACAGTGCAGCGTATATCCGATCCGCTACTAATATGATATACATAGATTTATAATGTGATTTCTTCATTCTGAAAATTCTAGTTGCGTTATTTAATCAAACAGTAGTTGATGAACCGCTGGCTTACCCGCGGATGCATCATATCAATGAAAACAAATAGAATGTAATCGAGATATTTCCAACATTTCGGCTATCTGTATATTAGAGAAACTTGAGGTCCTTTACATGTTCGATTCAACGGACATAAAGGATGAGCTCTGGAAGGAGATACCTACTAATATATCAAAGCTCAAAGCTGATCTGAATGGAGACCATAGGATTTCATGGTGCAATGTTTTCATAAAATGGAATGAAAAAAACGAAAATGTAGAAAATTGAAGAAAAGCTTTCATGTTAACTACCGCAAGTCGCATTACTCAACCTTCTGTAGATTGCAAAACAATCTAGGCGCCAATAATAAGATAAGAGTTCCAAAAAGATCTAATGAAATGTTTGACCACTAATGCTATCACAACAAGATCAAAGTCATCGATGATTGTCAACAATGACGAACATTTTCAAAGTGATGAGTGTGTGTTACTTTACTTGCAAGTTTGAAGTGTTTTCCTGACGATGGCTGGTAAATTCTGCAATAAACATTAAATACAAGAAGCAAAAATGACGGAGATAGCCCAAATAATATTCCAATAAACATTCCATCAACGCTGGTTCTGTTATCTTTTGATCATTTTTTCTGCTCCCAAGTTGTGACCAAGTTATATTGAAAGAAAAGTGTTTTTCCGTTTGGAGATGAATGCATAATATCGAAGCTTCCTCATGTATAGGTTTACTGCTTCTTTTATCCTTCAGACCCACATAAGCTTCTTCGGCCTCCTGCAATGAAATACATCCATGTTAAGCCACATTAAACGTAATTATTTGACTTAAGACCGACACTAGCTCATTTGCTTCACTAATTATCCATAAATTATAACATAAAACGCTCGCCTTTTGATCCCGAGAAGCATAAATAAACATTTACACGTCAGTCAAAACATGAAAAGGTGGACGAACTGGATGAAATAAGTACAGTGTTGCCATTCGTCACCGTCCTCTCGAAATTTTATAGCAATCGTCTTATATGTTTTCAGATACAACACTGAAACTAATTGTATCGCATATTACTGAGTAGATGAATAACAATAATGGGGTGGCCTTCATAGTAATTCAATCGACTGATTTAGTAATAACAGTGATTGATGGCCAAGATAGTTTAACATGTCAGCTGAGCAATCACGTTAATAGTGCTAAACCATTAATCGATAGATTAATAAACGAGTTGATAAGATTTTTCTTTGGACCGCATTATGGAAATACATTTTCATTTTGCACAAGATATATATTTGACATTAGGGGCCATCCATAAAGTAGGTCACACGTAAAGGGGGGGGGAGGGGGTCGACAAAGTGTGACAAGGGGTGGGAGGGGTCCTGTTGTAACTTAGGTAGTATTTTATTCTCATTTGATTTTGTACCTATTGTAAAAACGTCACTTTTATATTTAGCGAGTAGGCATGTAGTTTCAAAAAATTGATTTGACAGATTGTAATATTAGAAAAGTCATTCCTAGTTTTGGTAGTATTGTGCTGTGCTGTATTTTATCATTGCTGCAGTAAATTGAGTTTACAAACCTTATTTACATTTTTATTTCGAACCACCCAGGCGCTAGACCCTACCGGTGTGTAGGATTTCGGCGGGGATACAACATTTTTGGCGACCGTGACAGGACTTGGTGCAGTTTTTCGAAATACAGTAGAGTTAGCGCAAAATGGCTAATCTGGAAAAAACTAGGAAAAATCGTAAAGTATTACGAATGTGCTTCACAAAAGCAGCAAACGAATTGGATGGGCATATTAAGACAGTTCCTTTGGTATTTAGTGATGTCGAGATCGCATGGGAATGCTTGAAACCCAAGTGGGACAACTTAATTGCTTGTGATAAAAAAGTGTTCAATTTGTTGCTTGTTGAGGAAGCTACCGAAGAACAGTTGATGGGAGAAATAGAACAATGTGAAGCCTACTTGAAAAGGTTCATAGGTTTGAAATTACAAATTGGAAAACTCCTGTCAAAGTCTGTAGATGAGCAGTCTGTCGAAGGTGATACGGGGAAGGTAGATCTGAGTAAAGGTGAGCGAAAATTTAAAAGATCTCCTTATAATTCGACCCGTGATGTTGAGAATGACAGACTCAATAATTCTCAAAACGATGAATCAGAAACTCCTCTTGATAATAGATTCAAAAATTTGTTACGTTTTGTATCAGAGGTGGAAAATGAACAGCGAATCGTTTTAGCCAGTGAAGGTTTTGATTTAATGAAATCTGTTGCAACATCGAAAGCAAGCGGAAAGAAACTTTCGGGATATTCTGCTCCTGGAAAAATGACTGCCGCGGGTCTATTGAACAAGGAATTCAATGGTGCCAAGTGTGTATTTTGCCAGGGAGTACACGAAAGTGACCAATGCTTTAAAGCGCAAAAAATGACGAAAAAGAAGCTACTCAGCATGGCTCAGAAGGTTTTTGACCCCATAGGCTACACTTGTCCGGCTACGTTGAAACTCAAGTTATGGTTACAAGAGCTGTGGTCCAAGAATGTCACATGGGATGCGGAAGTAGACCAAGATCTAGCCAAGGATTTTAAAGAATGGGTCAAGGATTTACCAGTTTTGCCAAACATTGAAATTCCTAGATGGAATAAAATTGGAAGTTTGGAACCAAGTGAAGTAACGATCCTCACGTTTGTGGATGCCTCACAACAAGCTTATGCAGCTACGGTTTTTTGTAGAGTATCCCAGGAGAGTCAAATGTGGGTTTACTTGTTGTCAGCCAAGTCCAGAATTGCTCCTTTAGAGAACAAAGAGAGAAAGATGACTATACCACGTATTGAAGCCAGACTGTATATACAAATGTCAAAATGGTGGGAGGGTCCTCAGTGGTTGTACAAGAAAAAGAAGAAATGGTCCTGTACAGACCAACGAGTAAATGAAGAAGAGGTGAATGCTGAGCGAAAGAAAAGTGGAAGAACTTGTGTGACGTTGAAATGCTACAAAAATTTTGTTATTAGTTTTAAATTTGTGAAAAAAGGTTTTGGTTGAAACCGTTTTTCAGGTGGGAGAATGTTGTAACTTAGGTAGTATTTTATTCTCATTTGATTTTTGTACCTATTTTAAAAACGTCACTTTTATATTTAGCGAGTAGGCATGTAGTTTTAAAAAATTGATTTGACAGATTGTAATATTAGAAAAGTCATTCCTAGTTTTGGTAGTATTGTGCTGTGCTGTATTTTATCATTGCTGCAGTAAATTGAGTTTACAAACCTTATTTACACTTTTATTTCGAACCACCCAGGCGCTAGACCCTACCGGTGTGTAGGATTTCGGCGGGGATACAACAGGTCCTAAGTTTCGTGACATCACATTTCAAAATCTAGAGGAAATAAAACCAATTTCGGAACTGCTGTTTTAATTTAATAATTTTTCGATGTTAAATTGCAAAACATGTGACGTCACACTAGGGAGGGGGGGGGTCTCAGAAATGTGACCACCTGTGACAAGGACGGGGGGCTCAAAAACTCATGAAATTAGTGTGACGTACTTTATGGATGGCCCCTTATATAATTTTCTATGTTTAAATGTTCCAGTGGAGTTGTGATATCACTCGCATTGCTTCTGTATACTTCGTGTTCGGTTGCCCATGACAATTGCACGTTAAAATAGCATAAATTGTACGTTAAAATAAGTCATTATTGTTCAAGCTCATATACAGTGAACCCACCTTTCATTTTGAGATCGACCGAAAATATAAATTAATAAGCTACCAGATTATTTCGATCGTAAATGTCTTGAACTAGAAGCTTAATTTTTTGTACTAATGATTGAGAATTATTCTCTCTTTTGGAATATATTCATCATTTGATTTCTCTACTCACTCATCTAATAATAAATAGAATTATGAGTTCTTGTCTAGATCCTGATAATTACGACCCCTCCTCTCGAAATTTTCGCAGGTGATTATCATTTTTGAAGACCAATAAAACCTTCTGGCAACAATGGGTATATCTCATTTGGCAAGTTTATTGGTATGTAAAAATTCCATGCTTGTCGTTCTGTCTTTTCATAAATAATTTAGCTTCAGCCGTTAAACATTTATGACTGATAATGAATTATAGTTATTTGGTCTGCGTAAACAGCGAGAGGATGTTACTAATCTCGCTGTCTAGAGACTATTTCCTTCATGATTTACGACTGAGATGGAACGAATGCAGATTATGTTCGGAGGTTGCCGTACTCCATTGGTTATACAGTAAGTTTTGGTTCTTCTTTTGAAACAATGAACCTAGAAAAGCATTGTAGAGGCTGGGGAAACTGTGAATGATCAAATCCTTGTACAAAACTGATTCAGAACTGTTTCTCATGAAACCGGTACGAAAGCAGTTCTAAACTGATTTTCATGATATTAGTTCGGAAATCATTTCAACAGGTTATTATAGCATATGTTGAAAAAAATGTCAATACTGCCTAGTAGGCAATGAACGGCGAAGAACTTAATTCAGTTCCAAAGCGTTCAGATTATGTATGTCTTGTTGTGAAATTAATTGATAAGGAGGTTCCAGATAGCTGGCATGAAAAAGACATAAAAAATTTATGAATTGTATTCATGAGCCATTTTCTGTAGAAAGTGTTTAACGAGCCATTCAAATATACAGGGTGTCCCAAAAATACCACGCGAAAGTGACACTGGAGATAGATTGGCATTAGGTCTATCAGATAGCATCAACATGACCTCAGTAAAAGTCCGCTGGTTTTCGAGATATCACCACTTTTGTGTAATTTTAAAGAATCTCCAGTTTTCGGTCTTTTATCGCCTAGCATTGCTAGAAATTACTTCAAGCTCATGTTTTTTTTTACCTAGGCTATCCTGAATAATTGCTTTAAACATTGAAGTAATTACTTTACCCAGAACTGAAACAAAATCCTTCAAAAAATGTCTAACTTGTTGTATTTTATGCCGAAGTTAAAACGTTAACTTAAGTTTAACTGACTGCTGTGAAAAAAAATTATCAGACTGAATTGACAAATAATCTTAGAAATTTGTCCATTTCATGCCATTTTTAAAATGATACAACACTACCAATTTTTTTTAACCGAAGACTGGAGATTTTAAAAAAATACACAAAAGTGGTGATATCTCGAAAACCAGCGGACTTTTACTGAGGTCATGTTGATGCTATCTGATAGACCTGATGCCAATCTATCTCCAGTGTCACTTTCGCGTGGTATATAGATGGTTTGTCTGAGAGCAGTGTTCTGTGGAAATTTGATACACGGATTCAGATGAATATCAAGAAAACTTATGTCTAAAAAGGGCAATAATCAAAGAGTTATAATTCAGTGGACTGTATAAAATTCAAGCATTGACTAACCAGTGAATACATTTACAAGCAGTGATGAAACTGGTTCAAACTACAGAAATGTTTCATCGTTGAGAACATTCCTGAACAAGAGTTGATCTAGACAGAGACTAATGGAAAAAAAATATCAAACGATGTAAATTCAATATTTAATAAATAAACAAATTCTGGTGAAAACAAACGAACTTAAATAAAATATAACTCAAATGACCTGAGAGAAGTTCCTCAATTCAAAGAGCAAATTTAAAAATTGCACTTTTGGGTATCTCTGCCTTATTATTGGATGTATCCACATTCTTTTATCCATATTTTCTTGCATATTTTTCCATACCACATATAATAAGGCTTCTCAAATATTGGGTGGCCCATTTTTATCAATGTCGCACAATAATCACCTTAACATTACCTATTGTGTGAACTGACAGCATTCATCCCATACACTGACTGACCGTGACCGCCTTACAAAATAGTACTGTGGATTTTGAAAATTCAGCACGCTGATTTGGCGGAAACCGCTGTGTCTGTAGGAACCCTTAAGTGGACGTACAGACGATCAACTTAGTTGACAATCAAGTTGTCAACGCGCCGTGTTGACAACCAAGTTGAACGTCTGTGGGCTGTGTGGGCTGGCTGGTGGTTGATATTCCAAATTGAGGACTAGGCTGATGCAATATAAAATCGGTTTGATATTTGGTGGTAGGAGCCTGATGTTGGCAACCAAGTTGCCAGCGTCTGTGGGGTAGTCATCAACGAGGTTGACAACACCAGTTGGCGTAGTGCATATGTAGAGTGAAGATCGCATAGCGTCTGTAATATTCGTCGCATGTATTCACTTGACAATATTTGCAACCATCCAAACATTCGATTTCTTCGAATATTCAGAAGATCTACCCGAATTATGGAAAGTAGTTAATTCCAACATATACAGGGTGCGGCAGCTAATACTTGCACATTTGAAGAAGCTGTTGAAAAATAAATATATATATATGATATTTATAGGAAAATCAGCATGCCTTAAGTGACGTAACTTCCCACACTATTCCGCGGTTTTTTTAGTGAAAGGTAATTCAACTTGGTAATTTGTCGAAATCATTCAAAAGTGTTGTGTAAAATTGTCCTTTTCGTCGTTTTCGAATGTCTCTGTGCCACCTCTATCTACACGTTACAACAAACCAGCCTCAGTATCTCCAGAAACGATCTCCATCCAGCTATCGGAATGAAGCACAGCCTCGTCGAAATAAACCTCACCATTATCTCTGCCAACGATCGTACAGTACGTCTAGCCGCCAAAGAGAACGCGCTATAAAGGCCTATCATAATGTCGAGTAGTCATCTTCTTCCAATTACGCACTGAGATGACTTGACTAGTCGGCCGGCCATTTCCATAGCTGAACAAGTTTAATGGTCATCCTTCATCTATCTATAATATATCGAACGCGGTGTTCGTTTTCTTTTGATGGATTAACTACAGCCTGCTACTGCATTGTTCTTGGTAGGATGATTAATGGCATCCATGGCAACTTCGATATGGAATTAGGTCTTGCCGAGAACCGTTACGAATCGTTTTATACTGGTTTGATGGAAGTCTGAGTAGTGGACTTTTCACCTCGTCTGTGAGTAAAGTGTTCTCTCATATCATAAGGATGTGATATTATTTCAAGTTGATAAACAAAATCATAAACCAATAATTATTGAATACTATATGAAAACACCCTCACAATTCTGTGACTAAAATAGTATATTGTTTTCCGTGTAAAAAAAACTTTACGTACCTTGGCGACACAGAGTCCAGCAATAAAGCATCTTCTACGAGGTGATCATACTATTTTTCCATAAATTCTTCAAAATTGAACAGATATCCCCGGGACTTTTCAGAGGTGTTGGAGGCGGTGAATAACTGCTCCATTAAAATTATTGTCAATGGAATCAAGAGAAAAGTACGAAACAGCTATAGGGAAAAATTTCCTCACATTTCCTTAAATTGAGCAAGTGTGACTTTTTCTTCAAGAAATTTTGTCGGGAATGAAATGTAAGCATTTTTATTTTAGTTCAAAGTTAATCAACACCATCTTGTAATGGGGTAAATTTCCCTAATTTGTTTCATCAATACGATTAAATCCAATTCATCAAATTGCCCATTTTTTTTAAACCGTTATTGATTGATCGCAATCTTGACCGATTTAAAATCAAAATTGAGTGTACCACGAAATGGTTCATCTCATCAACAGAAGTACCGTTTTTGTGTGATTAATCCTGAAAAATCAGCGTGCTATAGGTTTATACAAATACCTGGAACTTTCGAATTTTACGCCGGAGTTTCAAACCATTCGGACCCACTGTTGAAGAATCCGATGTTAGAAACAATTTTGAAAGGCCTACTTCGTTTTTGAATCGAATGGGTTGAATGATTCACGAGTTATAGAGATCTTAACTTCTATTGTAGGAATATTCTGGAAACAAGTGTACCGATCGGATCGAAAGATACTACAGGTTGTGCAACTCTGTGAATATTCTCAGAATAGAAATTTTGAAAAATTTAATTTAATTCTAATGCTTCAGGAACTACTCAAAATACATCTGTGAAATTCTGACTCCAAATAGGTATACGGGTAAAAAATGTCAGCTCACCAGGGTGGTCGCAAGCGCAGCGGGTTTATATCAACTTTGAACAAGACTACTGCTTTTGAACGCATTTTCTTGGGGAATTAGCTCAAATGTCTGAAAGTTCGAATTTCAAGCACAAACCTTACTATTACTTACTATTTTTGATGCTTACATACTGCGCTCTTCTTTTTGATCATCGGTGAATTTTATAATAATTTTCCATTCAATTTTTTTTTTCAATTGGTGAAAAAATATGTATGAATTCTTGGCCTGGAAGTTATGCATTTTGAATAGCAGTGACGAGACACTTTGTACTTAAAAATATAATAGAAAAAATGTTCTTTGCTTGAATATAAGAATATTGACTGATTTCGTAAAATATTTTGTGATAACTCCTTCAAATTTTTTATGTTGAGTATTGTCTGACAGCTGATTCGGATGACTTTCCTACATATTGCTATAATTTCAGAGTAGTATTCGTCCAATTCAGCCAAGGGCGGATTTACGGGGGGGTAATGGGGGCAATTACCCCCCCCCATGAATATCGAAAACCTAAATAAAAGTTACGCAACGTGGTGCATATATTTTAATTTGTTTGTTTTTTTTACTAATATTACTTCTATTTTTTCTTATTATATTATTCCTCCTAAATATTTTGATTAAATTTTTTTCAAGTTTTGAACCTGATCTATCGATCTTGAATCATTACTACCCCCCCATGAAAAAAAGCTATATCCGCCCTTGAATTCAGCAATTACATACTCCTAAATTTACTGTCCTTTACAAAGAAAATTTTGTCCTTGTCATTCAAAATCTTACTAGGACATTATGATACATATCTACTCGTAGATTTTTTATGCTAATATAAACGAAAAATTTCTGTTTGGTTATGAAGATTTTGATGTAGATTGAAAGCTATTATTCTTCGGAATACTGGAAATTCGTCGCTGTCAACTTAACGAACGAATATATCACTCTGAATGGTGTTACATAGATTATTATGCAAATTTCACATTTCGTTTCAGATAGCTCGAAAAGTAATGCAAATTATGTTTTGAATGAGGAGGACCGAAATAAACTTCTAGTCAACACTGAATAATTTGCGAAGATCGGAGGCAGTTTTTTTCCTGTTTTTTATTCATTTAATTTTTTGATGGAGCAAATATTTGAACTCAATTAATTCGAACATGAAAAGAAAGCTCTAGATTCATCAATCATCCAAATTATTTACCACACTTGTCAAGGATAGGGTTATGGTCTAGAGACATGAAAATATTTTGAGTTGCCATATGGTCAGAAGTGAAAGGTTGATAATTTTGGAATGATGAATTTGATTCATTTTTCCATCAATAAACTTAATCAAATCTCAATGGCGGGTACCTAATAATAAAAATAATTTCTCACAATATCTTTTATAATAATTTCCTTTATTTCCAAGCGTAGCTGCGCCTAGGATACATTTTTGTTTTACTTGATCAACTTATCATTATAAAAGGGAAAACACGAATAATTGAAGTTCATCCGCCGATATGGTCTTGCTGCAAGCGTCACCGATGCAACTGCGATGGTGGTGTAATGGTCAGCATAGTTGCCTTCCAAGCAGTTGATCCGGGTTCGATTCCCGGCCATCGCAAGGAAATTTTTACAGATTTCACTCTTTTTCAATGATGGGATGTCTAAAGTACACTACTGGAAAAAATTAAAGGATCAAAAAAAAATTCCAAATTTTTCGGCAAGTTTCAACATGCCGTAACCTTGAGAGGAATGGTCGTACAAGGAATTTAAAAAAAGGAAATTGTAGCTCCAAGTGTCTTGTTTTTGGATTAGAACTCCAAAAATTCTCAGTGGTTTTCGAGTAATGATAGAAAAATCAGCAACAAAAAAATTTTCAAAATTTTACCACTTTTTTTTCGTGTCTACGAGCGTGGAAATTTTATTTTTGCATAATCGTTATAATGATGGGATACTTTGTTAATTCAGCTTTAATTTATTTTTCTATTGACCTCAATACGTACACTTCTCGCCGAGATATCGGTCTTCAGATAGAAAAGGATCCATTTGTCTTTGATTATCGATTTCTCAGCAACCAATGATCGCACAGAAAATTGAAGGAGGGTTTCAAGACCTTAAATGAACTCCTATTATTTTCTTCAACTTTTGTCACCATCAGAGAAATTCAGAATTACTTATGATCAAAAAAACTTCAGTTCAGGTTTTCAGGGTTGGCATAGTTCATCATGATAATTAAAATCGCTACTTATGTCTTTTTATCTAGGCCAAATTGAAAGAATTAGTAAAGGAAGAAAGTGTCTCTTGTGGCCTCAAAATTCTTCGGTTGAAATACTTTACATAGACAAAGACTCAACCTGTGAAGTGTGTGTCTGAATAACTACATCTCATCTGCGAATCTCCCTAGTGATGCAATGATCAAGAAAGTAATCACTGAGAAAAACTTCATGACATTGCTAAGTAAAAGAGATGATTGGAAACGGGAATACACCGACTATAATCTCAAAGAAGATACCGTAAAATGGTATACAGATGGTTCCAAAACCTCTACAGGAGCAGGCGCCGGGATATACGGGCCAAGCACCAAGTGTGCACTGTCGCTGGGCTCCTATATGAGCGTCTTTCCAGCGAAAATCTTTGCTATTGAAAGATGTCTAGATATAAATCTAGAAAGAAACTATCAGGAGTGTGATATAGCCATACACTTAGATAGTCAAGCTGCTATTAAAGCACTGAGCTCCTACGTCATCGACTCTAAAATGATCTGGGAGTGCCGCAACAAACTAAACGAGGTAGGCAAGAAAAATAAGGTCTTTTTAATTTGGGCTCCCGGCCACTCGGGAATCAAAGGAAACGAAGAGGCCAATACACTTGCCAAAGAGGGCGCACAAATGTCACTCATTGGCCCAGAACCCTTCTGTGGTATATCTAAATGTACCTATAAGAAGGAGTTTCTGGAGAAGGAGAAAGCCGAGAGCGAAATGCTCTGGCGGAATCTCCCAGGGATGGATCATTCCACTGAGTTCCTTCGGAACTCCGAGACAGCGGGATCCAAAAGATATCTGGATCTTGGTAAGAAGCAATTGCACCTCCTCACTGGCTTTCTTACCCTACATTGTCGCCTCAGGAAGCACCTGTTGAGGATGGGATTGTCGGACACTGACGAGTGTAGGTTCTGTGGGGAGGAGGAAGAAACCCCCTTTCACCTAGTCACGGAATGCCTTGGCATTGCGAGCCTGAGGAAGGAATGCCTTGGACGAGAAACTTGTAAGAGTGAGGAACTAGCCTCGTTGAAGCCTTCACAGTTATTAGATTTCATTAGACCTCTGGAACTGGACGGCGAGCTGTGAAGGTTTTTGGCCAGAACAACCCTTCTTTAAACTATCAACTATCAACTATCAAGGGTGTGTCTGAATTCATGCTACCAAATTCAAGGGGTTATTGCTCCTATATGAATTAAGGGAGAGTCTTTCCTGTAACAAACTTTCCTCAGCCTAACCTAATCCTGTTCAAGATATCACCTAAGATAGCCAAAATTGAGTTCAATATTTATTTAAATTTCCGTAGAGCTAGTATCTTGAAATTTTGAAATTTCCTCAAAGAACGAACCACGGGTGTTTTTTCAAAAGTTCATAATACGGAAATGAAAGTAGCAATCCTTTTTATTTCCTATCATTCGATATTGAGTTTCAATGCATAAAATTAAAAAAAATTAATCCTCGTTACTTTTATTCATTTAATACATTCTTAAACTTTTGTTCCGAGAACCAACAGTTCTCGGATAATTTTTTTTTACTAAATTGAGTGGGAACAGTTATGATGCAAAATTAAATACGATTCATAATGAATGGTTAGTCCTCCGCTTGTGCGTTTAAAATATACAATTTCAAGTTTCTAACTCAATGAAATTTAATAAAAGAATAAAAACTCAATTGTTACCACCTTTCTTATAAGGGTGATATCTGGAAAAAGGGTGAGCTGAGGAAATTTTATTATGAAAAAGTCCCATCTTAATTCCATACGAGCAATCACCACATGAATTTAGCAACACTCTGTATGTGAACCAAATAATTCATGAGTAAAAATAAGGAACGAGAACATCATTTCTAAATCAGCCTCGAAGTAATCAATTGTCCAAAGATTATACAGCTCGGGAGCTTCGCTAAAGGTCATTCTTTCATCTCTATCATTAGTTACCCCATCAAAAACAGAATCCTCATTTCCAAAATTACGAATTACTATTATTAATATTGAGCTGTTATTGAGAAGTAGACCATCCCACTGGCAATCACGAATAATTCTAAAGATATAATGAATACACTCTCATTAATTACAGATTATTGCCAGTACTGTAAAACGTTCTCCTGCATAATTATTCAAAAAGATTATTGGCAATTTATTTTTAATAATATTATTTGTTGTGAAGAATGGAATATATTGTAATCAAAGGACTATTAGCGATGGCTGACTTATAATTTATCTAAGTACACGTCTGGCATCAAGAAAGATTGATAATTATAGTTTGAGATAGGCGAGATATTTCGTGTCGGTATGTTGGCTGCACTGTCCGTAACTCGACATTCTTGGCTGGCCTGTTGTTATGCTGAGCAGCTGATATCTTTTATTTTAGCCCCTGGGGTCTTCTTTCAATGCAAATCTTTGTTTAATGTGTAATTGGTAATATATCTCCGGCTGTTGCATCTATTACGGTAAACTTAATCGTAATGCTTCAGGGTTTAGGTTTAGGGTTAACGTTGAAACATGCTATTATGATTCATTAACCCTGAATGCTTCGACTGATAATTAATTCATGGAAGCTTGTATTATTAATCACCATAATCAATTTTTGATTTTTTGTGCGTTTTTTCTTAGAGGAGAAGCAAGCGAAAGATTTGCTCTAATAACACAGGCCAACACACATTTTGGTGCCTGCGATTTTTTAACTGTTCCTGAGTAATTTTTGGATGCAGAATGTAAAAAAGTTCTCAGATTTTGTCTATCAGATCTAGTTTTTGAGATTTTTAAAAAAATTGTGTATATAATTTACGTTATATATACAGGGTGATTTTTTTAAGTGTTTCATTAGACGTTTTCGAGGAAGGAATTGTAATACAGATTCAAGATTTTGGATTTTCGTTTTAGAGTACATGAACTTTAATTGTAAAATATTTTCAAGAAGAATCTACTTCCGGTTTCACCGGAAACGAATGTAACTTCGTTATTTCAAATGCAACACCCTGTATATTTATACATATTCGAATTCTTCGTTCAATTCTACACTGATTTGATGTATGATATGTGCAACCACTCAAGCGGTTCTTGAATTATAGCCTGATTATCAAATTTTTTGAAAAATAGGTTGTCACAAATTAGTGTCCATATCTTCAAAATCCCTCATTACAAGAATTTCTTTTTGCGAAAGTGGAACAAAAAAAAGTACGCTGATACTGTTTCTTGTATAACTTATGAGGAAATATTATACAGGGTGTCTGAAAAAGGGCCCCAAAGTGAGCCTCAATAAAACTATGAAATCTCACTTTTTTCAAATGGCAACCCTATAATTTTGTAATTCCAATCGATTGCTCGTCAAAAACCAGTTATGGTATCCCGAACATTTCATGCCTCTAAAATCAGTATTTTTGCCGTTATTCAATAAAATTCGAATTTCACGATTAAAGACAGGTTTCGCACAGTTTGTAAGCTTGCATTCTTGAAGTAGGCTATGTTAGGAACTGTCATTCTTACTTTTTCTTACAGCACTAAGCAAAACATGCGATAATAATTTCACTGGAATGATATATGAAGGGTATGCTCTTTATTTGCGGAAAATGTAACAAATTCCTAGAAAAGGTAATTAGGCTCGTATTCATAGTTCGCCCTTGAGGGTGAGTGTGAGTTTTTATCGCCCTCATGAATATTAGCTTTAAAGGTGACATCAACAGTCACTCACCCTCAAGTCCGAACTATGAATACGGCCCTTAGAAATTCAACGAACGAAATTCACATTTACTGACTTTTTTTGTTAAAGGTGGTAAATGTGGATTTCTTTCGTTAAAAGTTCTGACTGCCCTTTCTAATATTTTGTTACATTCACCAAGAGGTAAACAGGAGACCAAGAGAGGACATCTGGCAGAGCAACCCGTCCATATCGAGGAAACAAAATACAACGGCGGACACATAAATCTGGTCAAAAAATTCTATGAAAGAAGCGGAATAAATGACCCAACAGAAAACACCCTGAGAAGGTTACTAAACTTCACCAAAACCAACATAAGACTAATCAATATGAAGTCAAGAAGAATATTTTTACTTAAATGTAAAGATAGAGATCTGTTACTAAATTTCCTAAATTTTAAGACCAATCAAATTAAACTCGAATGTAAGTATCTTAACCTTAAATTTAAAAGTTTGCATGAAAAACATAAAAAACAAATCCTAAAGTTGATCATAACGGATACAACTAAAAGCATAAACCTACTACAACTCAAACTAGATCAGCAAAGAAAACTTATACTCACACGAATTTCAGAAGAAATGTTGTCGTCATTTGAAAGTTTACAATCAAATATCATTAAAAACAACATAGATTTAAATACAAGAAGACACAACAAAAAACTGATCAAATTGTCACAGTCAACCCAAAATGCCACACAAGTTCAAACGAAGAGCACAGTAAAAAATTTATTAGATACCATAATCCCGGACGAAATTCAACTCCTACTTAGCCAAGACCCTAAATTTGCAATACGCCCCAAAGATGCAAATCAAATTCCCACAGATCAAATAATAGCCAACATCGAAGCAAATATAACGAAATTAAACCAAGAAAACCAAAACGAAATTAGAATAAAACTAAATAATACTTTAATTAATCATCACAATAAAGTTAAAAATGAAAAACTTAATTTTAAAGAAAGGAAGAATATAACAGCATTCAATAAAACAAAAAAATTTTTGCGAGATAATCCACAGATTATAGTAACGAGGGCGGATAAAGGGAACTCAACTGTCATAATAAATAAATCTACCTACGAAACAAAGATTAGAGGACTACTAAATGATACGACAACATACAAACGCATAAAAAAGACCTGACAAATTCTTTACAAAAACACAATAACGAAATAGTTAAAAGGTGGGAAAAATACGGATTCATATCACCAACCCTTGCTAGATCCTTGACTATACATAATAGTATTCCACCCAAAATATATGGCTTGCCAAAGCTCCACAAGCCAAACATTCCACTCAGACCTATCATCTCTCACACGCAAACACCACTTTATAATCTGTCCAAATATTTAGCATCAGTTCTTTCAAATATTGTAAACAGAAATCCATTTTACACAAAAAATTCTTTTGAACTAAAACAGGAATTGGATACACTATACGTTCCGGATGATCACAAATTGTTTTCAATAGATGCTGTGTCCCTATATACAAATATTCCTACACAACTGGTACCACAGATATAGGAAGAAAAAGGGCACCTCATAGAAGAGTACACGGAATTACTGAAAACAGAGTTCATAGAAGCAGTACAACTCATATTAGAGACTTGCTATTTTCAATACAAGGACTGATTTTACCAACAAATTGAGGGTGTAGTTATGGGTAGTCCGGTTGCTGGTGCGGTGGCCCAATTAGTGCTGGAATATCTTGAAGAAAAAGTTTTGCTAAACTCATCATATAGAATAACAATATTCAAGAGGTATGTAGATGATTGTTTTATAATAACCACTGAAGATCAAATTGAGAAAATAATGGAAGATTTGAACAATTTTAACAATAAACTAAAATTTACTCTAGAAACAGAACTAAACAATGAAATCAACTTTCTGGATATGACCATCATTAGAGAAAATAACAAAATAGAAACTAAAATGCTGAGAAAATCCATTAACTCAGACCGGATACTTGATTATAACTCAGCTCATAACACCAAACAAAAAAAAGCAATAGTAACTAATTATATAGATCGAGCAATAAAATTAACCTTACCACGCTATAGACCGGAAATACTAAATTCGATCACCTCCCTACTTACCACAAACAACTACCCCCAAAAAATGATAAAGAAAACAATAAAACAACGCACCTATAAATTTTACAACTCACTGAGTTTCCAAAATCCAAAAACCGACCCAATAGTTTACATACCCCTTCCATACATCCCAACACTGTCTGAGAAAATAGAAAACATAATGAAACCATACCCTAATATAAAGATTGCACACAAACCATTCATACAAATAAAACAGTTATTTACAAAATTAAAAGCAAAAGTCCCAAAAAATCAAAAATCACATATTGTCTATGAGATCCCATGCAACCAATGTAACGGAGTGTACATAGGACAAACGGAGCAAAAATCAAACGACAGGATGAAGGGACACAAATATTCAAAAACTCAAACAGCCCTATACAAACACATAGTAGAAAACGGCCATACTTTTAACTTCGAAGATACAAGGATATTAGATAGGGAAAAAATAAAAAACCAGAGAATTTTTAGAAATGATTTGCATAAAAAGAAATCCCACCTAACCTAACCTAACCTAACCTTACCACGCTATAGACCGGAAATACTAAATTCGATCACCTCCCTACTTACCACAAACAACTACCCCCAAAAAATGATAAAGAAAACAATAAAACAACGCACCTATAAATTTTACAACTCACTGAGTTTCCAAAATCCAAAAACCGACCCAATAGTTTACATACCCCTTCCATACATCCCAACACTGTCTGAGAAAATAGAAAACATAATGAAACCATACCCTAATATAAAGATTGCACACAAACCATTCATACAAATAAAACAGTTATTTACAAAATTAAAAGCAAAAGTCCCAAAAAATCAAAAATCACATATTGTCTATGAGATCCCATGCAACCAATGTAACGGAGTGTACATAGGACAAACGGAGCAAAAATTAAACGACAGGATGAAGGGACACAAATATTCAAAAACTCAAACAGCCCTATACAAACACATAGTAGAAAACGGCCATACTTTTAACTTCGAAGATACAAGGATATTAGATAGGGAAAAAAATAAAAAAACCAGAGAATTTTTAGAAATGATTTGCATAAAAAGAAATCCCAACTCTATAAACGACAGAACAGATATAAATGGTCTAAACAAAATATATTCAACACTTATAAGAAAGACAGCAGAGAACAACAACAGAAAAAGAAAAAGAAGAGTGACAGAAACACCGATATGAAAATTCAATGACTCAGCACCACTAATATTATAAAATGAGGACACGTGTGACAGAGGCAGACGAAATAAAGATTACTGAAATTAACAAAGGTAACAGGTCTCTATCTTAGAAAAATAAAATTGTATGTGTAACTGTGTTTTTGATATTGTTTTAGATTGAAAAAGGGCCCGACCCGAAACGTATCATATATGTATAGACCTTTCATCGAATAAATTAGGTTATAGAAAAATTCCATATAATCAATTAATTTTCACAACATATGAATCTGAAGGAATAAATAAATCAACAAACAACATTCACCATAAATGAAGAACATATTCAATACATCACTGTTACTGTAATTCATATTTTGCATAGTGCCCGATTAATCAAAAAAGTATAAATGACAGTTCTCTAAAATGAATTATAAATCAATAGACATAGCCTTCTTGAAAACTTCTATCCTAATAAATCTATGGTTAGACGAAGAAACCTTGATTCAATCCTGAAATTCGAATTTTATTCAATAACGGCAAAACTACTGATTTTAGAGGCATGAAATGTTTGGGACACCCTAACTGGTTTTTGACGAGCCATCGTTTGGAATTACAAAATTATAGGGTTGCCATTTGAAAAAAGTGAGATTTCATAGTTTTATTGAGGCTCACTTTGGGGCCCTTTTTCAGACACCCTGTATAATATTTCCTCCTAATTTATACAAGAAACAGTATCAGCGTACTTTTTTTTGTTCCACTTTCAAGAACAGCTTGAGTGGTTGCACATATCATACATCAAACCAGTGTAGAATTGAACGAAGAATTCGAATATGTATAAATATACAGGGTGTTGCATTTGAAATAACGAAGTTACATTCGTTTCCGGTGAAACCGGAAGTAGATTCTTCTTGAAAATATTTTACAATTAAAGTTCATGTACTCTAAAACGAAAATCCAAAATCTTGAATCTGCATTACAATTCCTTCCTCGAAAACGTCTAATGAAACACTTAAAAAAATCACCCTGTATAAAGCGGGTTTTTACAACATTCATAGTCGTTTTCCGCATCCTAACGTCCATATTCTTCGGTCATTCCAATCGCCATCATTTAGATTTCTCCTCTCCATACTCTCTTCGACCTCATTTATCCAGCTTCTCCTTGGTCTTCCTCTTCTTCTTCTCTGTTTTGGATGCCAATTCAAAATCTTTTTGGGCCATCTTTCGGATCCCATACGCTGGACATGTCCGTACCACCGGAGACCTTTAGTGACTATTGTGTCTATTATGTCAACTGAAACCCCCATTCTATCTCTGATAGTTTAATTCCTCACTTTATCTCTGATAGTGACACCACACGCTCTCCTCCAGTATCCCATTTCAGTAGCAAGAAGCTTTCTCTTTAGGTGTTTGCTTGTAGTCCATGTTTCAGCTCCATAAGTTGTTATGTTCTCAACAATGGCCTTGTAGATTCTTATTTTCGTGGATTTTCTAATATGTCTACTCCACAATATCGAGTTGAGTTGCCTGGTTGCTGTCCTTCCTTGGGCAATCCTGTTCTTTATATCTGTCTCACACGTTCCATTCTCTGTGAAGGTTACTCCTATACTCTGAGGTACTTTTATGATAAAACTTACCGTTTTGCTGAACATCGCAAAAAACTCATTTTTTTGACCTTTGACCTTGAATTAAATTTTTCCTTAAGGGGGAATGATGGGGAACTTTTAGATATTGTTTATAATTATGTTTTGAACACCTTCACAGAAATTCAGCTTGTTGGGACTTTATGTAACTTCAAATGTCTAAATAGACCGGACTAAGAAGGCGAATAAATGAAAAATCCAATTCGAAATGTCAAAAGTTGTTTATCATTAAACGTCACAAAACATAAAAAAATTTAAAAATCCTTGAGCGGGAGCTTCAGAACGCTAGTTCATTGGTGGAGCAATAGGAATATTACCTCAAAATTTTATATGGGACTTGAGAATCATACCAAATATAAAAATGCAGAATCTCAGCACAATCGGAATACTATTCTGAAAATTATTCAAAAAATGAAATATGTGGAAAATGAATAAGTAAAGAATTTAAATCCATGGTTCTGATCATGCGATCCTCTTGAAATATTACATGAACATTCAATATATCAGTCTTGATCTACAAATGAATTTTTTATGGAAATAAGAAGTTTCTTTTTTTGATATTTCAATCAAATTTTCTATGGTTCTGTTCACACTTTGGCCCCAAAATTTTGCATAAAGCTTATTATAACCATCTTGCATATGACCGCAACATTCAATTTCAATGGGTTTTGTTTTGTCTGAGATATTGAGGAACAAATATTTTGAATGGCCATGTTTTATGAAACACCCTGTACGATTTTGGCTGGTTACCGAACTCAAGCGAGCATTTGGGAACCGAACTCACCCTGAAAATCTCAAATTTCTAGGACAATCTCTTCGAAAGTTATTGTGCTAACGTCCGGACGGACGCACGGTCAGCCCCATGGGGAGAATCAAATTGAACCACGCATTTGTCATCAGGGAGTCGAACCCTTTAGTTTGAAAAAAATTTCTGCTCAAAATTAGAAAATTACAGTCATTTGGGCAAAAGAATATAGCACTCGTTCAAGTAGACCGAGCGCTTAAAAAGGGATTTGTTAGGATTCAGACAATAGCAAATTTTTCTTTGACGTCAACGTTGAAGAACAAACAGAGAGCTTATATAATCAAAAACATCCAAAGAAAGCTGTTTCACCCTGTTGGGGCTCATCAGTACGGATAATAACTCTGAACAAAACACTTTAGGACCCTCAAGTTCATAATCTGTCATAATGGGTACGTTCAGAAGCACTCAACTGTTGGAATAAAGCAAAAATCTGTTGAGTAGAGTTGAGTTTCAGCGGATGAAAATTTTCCGAACGCTTCGCTGACTGATTTACAAATCTGACATATCATGATATATAACCTTATTTTTTGGTACCCAGTTGAGAAATTTTTTGTGGTTGTACTTGCAGATTATAAATTGAAGTGTATTGGAATAAGCAAAATACTCCTCAATAAACTTCAACTCACAGAACACAACAAAACTAAACTAAAGTAAAAACCCTAAACATAAACAAACTGTTGCCAACAGTTGCAGCACTCAACCGTTGGCATAAAGCAAAAATCAGCTGAGTAGAGTTGAGTTTCAGCGGATGAAAATCTGTTGAACGCTGTGCTGAGTGATTTACAAATCTGACATATCATGATACATAACCTTATTTTTTTATTCAACAACAAGTTGTTGGTTTTTTTCTGACAGACCTAAATTGTAGCCAGACAATCCTTTTTTGATAAACATTTTCGAAATACGCCAGTAAGCAAAATATTCCTTAATAAACTTCAACTAAAAACCCTAAACATAAACAAATCACAAAATAATAGGTAAATGCGCATGTCTAGAGGTCAGATGAGTTATAAAGCGTAAATTTTTACCGCTGCCAGAAATCGACATCTGCTGAGAAACATCGCTTTGTCAGCGATTTTACTGAACGCTATCGCTTTCTCAACTTACTCAACTGTTGCCAACAGTTGAGTGCTTCTGAACGTACCCATTGTTTCGGGTATTATTCTGTTAGAATACCGAAACAATGTCATAAATGAGGATCCGTAGAAATAACCTACCTTCAGAAATAATGTTGTCAACAGTCTTCAAGAGGTCCATCAGTCCATCTAAAGTTCCAGTTATGTTGTACCGTGTCCCTTTTCAATCAACCAAAAATTTATAATATGAATGATTAAAAAATTAGTTTAATCAACTCAACAGATTATGATCTTAAGTCTTTCTTTTTTTCTAAATAAAAGAAAAAGCGACCAATCTTGAGTTTCTCGTCAATTGCTCGCATGATTGGAAATCTGACGGAATAGTACTCGATGAGGCCAATTTTCAATTAGCGCAACCAGTGGCGTGCTGCCTGTCCCGTAATGATGAATGACCAACCAACGTGGCGAAGTAATCCATCATCCACAAGAGATTTGAGATTTCAGCAGCGTGGAGGTCACTGGGTGGCCATCCATCATAACTCCTTGTCTTGGATCGGACAGGTCTGTGAGTGGCGTATTGGGGGACTTAGATTTTCTTATATAAAATAAAATTGATTCGTAAGGGGAACCAAGAACTTGTTGAGTTTTGAGGAAGGCAACTGTTTACTTGTTAGGAACGATAAACGATCAAAAAGGCACAAAAAGCAAACACGTGCTATGAATAAGCTCTTTAAATAGTTCAATTTTTCGAAAATTGTGCAGACATCGGCAGCAATAAACCAAATTCTTTGCTACCACTTATTCTCGAAAGTCAATAGCAGATCATAAAAAAAGGCGGTAGTCCGTGAACTACAACCTTATAACTTCAAATAAAAAGTAATGGCAAATTACAGTAGTCTTTTTCCATAATGCCGTAAACTACGTTTCTTTATCGTTTTTACCTGGTGTTGTAGGTCAAAACATAATAATTTGTCAATTTCAACTTTCTCTGTTCCCCCTTCATCATCTGTTGCCTCACTTTCATATTATGTTGATATAATAAAACATTTAACCACATCGTGATTTCCGTATATTTACATAGTACCTGATGATAGACATAAATGTTTCGCAAAATAAAGGATTTTCCAATAAGAGGTGTTATTTTGATATTCAAAGTAAAATGGCATTTTTCAATATGAATGATCGAATGTTTATTTCATTATAAAGAAGAAGCTATGCCGTTAGTAGTGGAAAATAACATCGACATATGACCACCACGACCACGCTTACTAGACTATATCCTTTTAATGAAATTTTTCATAACCAAATCGCAAAGTGACTGCCCTATGTCCTCGATAGCCTCACGAATTCCATCTTTGAGGTCTTGAATCGACGTTGGGCTATCGGCGTAGACCTTCCCTTTCATGTAGTCCCAAAGGAAGAAGTCGCAAGGTATTAAATCACAAGATCTCGGTGGCCAATTGTGATCACCTCTTCGAGAGATAACACGGTCTGGAAACTTTTCCCTCGAAAGATCAATGGTTTCGGTGCTTGTGTGGCACGAAGCGCCGTCTTGTTGAAAGTAAACGTTGTCCAGATCAATACTATCCAATCTCAGCCAAAAAAATCATTAATCATCTTTCGATAGCGCGCAATCCATTCACCGTAACTGTTGCTCCAGCCTCATTTTCGAAAAAGTAAGGTCAAGCAGCAATATTCTTGGCTGTTCTTGAGCGACGTGCACGGGTTTTATTCTTCACATCACTTAATTGTCCCAACAGCTCGAATTTTTCCACCGACAAATTGCTTCACGACGACCCAAGAATGTTCGAGTTTTACGAACCGTCTCTGTCAAATTTTCACCATTCTATAGTGAATTTTAATAATTTCAATGCGTTCTTGAAGCGTGTATCGTTCCATTTTTATTAATGGCGTAGTTTCTACTTGTCAAATGTCAAAAAATGACAGCTTCAAACGTGATATCTACTGAAATAGCGGGCTATTCAAAATAACACCTCTTATTGGAAAACCCTTCATGAGCATCCCTTTCAAAGGATATGAATTATATTTTAAATAAATGATTTATTAGATGACCAAGCTGATATTTTTGATTGTGATAAAATGTGAAAATCTCCATAATTTTTCCTTCTTGTCGAAGGGTTTCCTGAAAAGATCAGAAGAATTGCAAATAAGTACAATGTGAGAACAGCATTCAAGATTAGAAATACAGTTAGGGTTAATCTAACTTAAATTGAACCTAATAATGAAAATCCACTAACCAAAAGTTGCATGTTTGAAGCACCTCGCGAGTGTGATGAGCCTATATTGGAGTAACTGCTTTGAATGATGGAACCAACGAACCGAAGAAAATTAGCTCAACATGAAACAAATGATAAGTATAATCTCGCTCAACATACCTTTTTCGTGGAGTGAAACTCCTTAATATCAAAAGAATAAAGACTGAAACGTAGAAACTTAAAGGAAGCTGCTTTCATGTCAACTACTAAAAATCCCAACTGTAACGAAATCGCAGTTCGTACATAAAAGAGGGGTTCTTATTAAAACTCTGTCTTCTGGGGCGAAGATATCAGATTTCTTTATTTTTCACACAATCTCGGAGATACATAAATTCTTGCGTATTTTTATGGGTTAATTCGATTTTCGTTGTTGTTATTAACATATGACAATGTGTTGAACAATGAAATATTATCAAGATTATAGATAGAGGAGAGATGGAAGCTACAGTGGTAGGGCGGCGCGCAACAATATAATTTGATGCATTTGAATTTACAGCGCGAAATTCAAACATCCTCCCCCGGCAATTCCGAATATTAAAAGAGAATGAGGAAATCAATTTTACAATTTTAGTCAATAATAGTCGATAAATGAAATTATTGCAAAATTTTAGAGTCAGAGATCTCTGGTAGAGGACAAACCTTTGATATTGGTCTTGTGAACACTCCATCTCTTGTTTTCAATTCGACTACCCTAACTCTGTTATCAGGACCAGGATAAACCTTTAATATGCGTGCTCTGCGCCAATTCAAGGGGGGTGAATTGTTTTCTTTCAAGAGAACCAAATCATTGACATTTAAGTTTGGGTTGGGCTTTAACCATTTAGGCTTATTTTGTAAGTTATTCAAATATTCGACAGACCACCTCTTCCAAAAATCTTGTTGCAGTTTTGTGCAAAGTTCCCAACGTGACAAGCGGTTTGTAGGTTTTGTGGAGACATCCTTATCCGGGAATGTAGTCAGGGGCGCTTCTATAAGGAAATGCCCTGGGATCAGGCAACTCAAGTCAGTAGGGTCGTTCGAAAGGGGACACAAGGGCCTGGAATTTAACACAGCTTCAATTTGAGTGAGTACCGTGTAAAGCTCCTCAAAAGTAAGAGAAGCATTACCAACTACTCGATATAGGTGATGCTTGGCGCTTTTAATTGCAGCCTCCCATAATCCTCCCCAATGTGGACTATGAGGGGGTATGAATTTCCATTGTATGCCCCTAGTACTCAAGTAATCTTCCAAGACATTAACATTATTCTTTATTTTGAAAAAGTCATAAAGATCCTTCAAAACATTACTTGCTCCGAGAAAGTTGGTTGCGTTATCACTATACATACAAGCAGGACATCCTCTACGCGAGATGAACCTTTTGAGTGCAGATATAAAGGCCTGAGTACTAAGATCGCTCACTAACTCAATATGTACTGCTTTTGTAGCCATACATACAAATATACAAATATAGCATCGTATTATTGGGGCCTTCCGCAAATTAGAGGATTTTATCAATAATGGCCCTCCGTAGTCCAGTCCAACTTGAGAAAATGCTCTAGCGACTGAAACTCTCACTTTAGGAAGATCTGCCATTATTTGTTGGGCATTTTTTGATCGGAATCTATAGCAAGTTATGCATTTATTTATTATATTTTTGATATCTTTAAGTCCGTTTAAAGGCCAAAATTTCAATCTGAAATTGGAAAGAACCGTTTGAGGACCAGCATGTAGTAATTTTTCATGTTCCAATTTCAGCATCAATTTTACTATATTATTTCGTGAGGGCAACAAAATAGGGTGTTTTTGGTCGAAAGGAAGATTAGATAATGATAGCCGACCGCCGACGCGTATTATGCCTTGACTGTCTAAAAATGGACTTAGTTTGACGATATTTCTATTTTTTATTTCAGAACCATAATGGAAATGTGAAAATATATTTGAAAAATGAGTCCCTTGTATAACTTTAATTATGGAGAGAAGGCAATGCTGTAGTTCACAAACCTTAAGTGGGCCTTCTATTCTTTCCTGTAACCTACAGTTATTGTAGAATCGAAAACAATACGTAAGGCTTCGATGAAACCTGGAAAATGTAGAAAAGGATTTGGACAACTTTTCCACATCCGATTCTGTTTGAGAATCTAATTCAAGTAGAGTTATCTTTCGCTGCTCCGGTAAATCCTTAAAACAAGGAGTAAATTTGAGTTCATGAAGGTTTGTATCGACATTAGATAAGAGGTTGGGACCTTTCCACCAAGTTAAACTATTTGTCAAATCTTTGGGTGATAACCCTCTCGAAACCAAATCGGCGGGATTTTGAGCAGATCTCACATGAGCCCACCTACAATTAGAGGTCAACTCCTGTATGATTGTCACTCGATTGGCTACAAATGTAGACCACCGAGAAGGGGGAGAAGATATCCACGCTAATGTAATTTCTGAATCAGAAAATAAATGAGCACCATCTATTTTTAGTTTATCATAGATATTTATGATCTTATTCACTAATTTTGACAATAAAAGAGCAGCGTTCAATTCAAGTTTTGGAAGTGACAAACTTTTCAAGGGGGCCACCCTGGATTTGGCGCAAATGAGGCGAGTTGAAATGGCACTATTAGTGTAGGTAACACGCAAATAAATACAGCAACCGAAGGCCTTAGTACTTGCGTCACAATAACCAACCAATTCATTCTTTGAAACAGGAATATTTAAATAAAGAGAACGTGGAATTTTCAATTGTTTTAGGTGATCAATTCCCTTCGAATAGCCTCGCCATTCATCCGATAGTTCAGAATATAACTGATCATCCCAATCAATATTACAAGACCATATTTTTTGCATAAACATTTTTAGTCTAATTGTAAAAGGGGCTATCAAACCCAAGGGATCGAAAACTTGTGATATTAAGGAAAGAACTTGGCGTTTTGTAAGAACATTATCATATTTGAAGTCTGGAATTGTGATCAGAAAATCATCATTATGAGGATTCCACATAAGGCCTAACACCTTATCAGGAGAGTCTGAAATTTTGAAATTGTAGTTATCGCCATTTTGGGGATGAATTTTATCGAAGTATCTCAAAAATTCTTCTGAATTTGATTTCCATTTGTGTAAGGAAAAATGTGCAGATGTACATAAATCATGAAGCTCAATATACATCGCCTTTAAATCTTCTGGTGAATTCGCGCCGCAAATGAAATCATCCATATAACATTGTTTCATGATACAACGATATGCTAATGGGTGGGTATTCTCATTTTTCACGGCTAATTTCTTCAAAACCCGAGTCGCGAGGAAGGGAGATGACTTTAAACCGTAAGTTACTGTGCAAAGCTCGATACACTTGAGTTCCTCACTTGGATGATCTCTCCAAAGTATATTTTGAAAATGTCTTTGAAATGGGTTAACTTCTATATTTCGGAACATTTTTTCAATGTCAGTTACAAATGCATAAATAAATGTTCGGAATCGACAAAGAATATCAAACAATTCTGATTGTACAGGAAATCCCTTCAACATTAAGTCATTGAGGGAAATCCCAGAAGAGCTCTTCATAGAGCCATCAAAAACAACTCTAATTTTAACCCCAGACATGGTTTCCCTCAAAACACAATGGTGAGGTAGAAAATATTTATTGTCATTTGATTCAGTATATTTTTCTAATGGTACATATCTTGCATGGCCCAATGCAACATATTCATCTATAAAATCTTTATACATACGAAATAAATTATTATTTTTTTGTAAACGTGATTCCAAACTGTGAAAGCGCTTTTTGGCTAAGCTAAAAGACTCACCGAGCATAGGAATATCGGTTTTGAGGGGTAAGTTTACCTGGAAATGACCATTGGGCAATATTATGGTAGTAGATTCAAATATTTCTTCTGCAAACTTGTCATCACGTGATAAAGTGTGAGGTATATCTATTTCTTCAGTCAACCAAAATTTTTGAATAGTATTATTTAAATTCTCGTTTTCAGATGAGGTGAGATGAGAAGTGAAACTGAAGGTGCAGGAGGGAAATAAGCATGACTTATGTATGGGTCCCATGAGGACCCATCCTAATTCTGTTTTTTGCAATATTGGGGCGTTTTTACCAAGTCTTATCATATTAGGAGCTATTAAACTATGATAGATGTCACAACCTAACAACAAATCAATATTTGAGGGTGTTGCAAATTCAGGGTCTGCTAGTTTAATATTAGGGGGAATATTCAATTTTTCAACATCAATCTTACATTGGGGCAAATTGCAAGTGATATTTTTTAATACGTAGCAAGTAATATTGAATTTTCGAATTTTACCTTCACCATGAAAGGTTATACCCACCATTTCATTTATTAGAGTATTGCTATTTGAAATTCCTGAAATTTCTACAATTTTAGGATGCGTGGTTAAGTTCAATTTTTTAGTGAGGTTCTCGGTGATGAACGAACTTTGACTCCCTGAGTCAAGTAAAGCCCTTGCCTTAATGGTCTCACCATTTTCTGTGAGAACATTAACGCAAACTGTGGCCAAGAGGATATGAAAATTTTCTTTATGTGCTGATATATTTGTTGCATACATATCTATAGAGGTAGTGCTGTGCTGCGTGGCACCCTGTGAGCTTATTGTTGATTTTTGATTAGACTTAGGGTAAGATGATGGGCTAAACTGACTACTGACTTGAGTATTTTTAGGGCTCTCCTGGCCAGGGCCAATCGGGCAACTAGATGAGGGGTTGTTATAGCAAGGAGAGGTATTGCTATAACTAGAAGAGGGGTTGTTATTGAAATCGTGAAGTAGCGTGTGGTGGAATTTTTTACATATTGTACATCCTTGTGATTTACAATTGATTGTCAAATGTTTTGAGCCTAAACAGTTAAAGCATAGTGTCTTTTCCTTCACAAACCTAATACGGTCCTTCAGAGGAATATTTTTGAATTTGTAACATTTGTAAACAGAGTGGTTTTTCAAATTGCAAAACAAACAATTTTTAGGTTCAGGAGACTTTGAGGAAGCCTCCCCTGAGAAGTGAGAAAGCTTAATGTTTTTACCCTTTGAATTGTCCGCAGATGATAGGTTCTCGAAAATCACACAGCGTTTCTCTAAGAAGGCGAAAAATTCTTTCAAGGTAGGGAGTTCATCAGAGTCTCTTTCCACTTCGAAGGCCTTCCTGGTGTTATAGTCTAATTTCTGAGAAAAAATATAAATGAGTAATATATCCCAATGTTCAACTGGCATTTTCAAATTTTTTAAAGATTCTAAGTGCTGTTTTATTCTAGTAATAAAGTCTCTTAAATGGTTCACAGAGTATTTTGAAAGAGGTGGCGTGTCCAAAAGGCTTCTTATGTGTGAGTTAATTATCAAAAGCCTGTTCTCGTAACGATCCTTTAAAGTATCTATTGCTATTTGAAAATTAGAGCTAATGAGTTGCAAATTGTTGATAAGATTAAGAGGTTCCTGTCTCAAGAAAGACTTCAAGTAAATGAATTTTTGAATATCTGTTAAGTTTTTGTTTTCAATTATTAATGTGGAAAATAACTCAAAGAAAGGAATCCAGTCAGAAATATTTCCAGAAAATACTGGAATATTCAACTCAGGCAATTTTACATGCATTTTATTTTCTGCCGGTAGAGCATCAGAGGTAGTTGGGCTGCTTACTTTATGTTTAGAGTCATATTGACTTATTTTACTTTTAATTTCAGACAAGATCCGGCAATATCTAGCTTCCATCTCCTCTCTATCTTCAGTGTCTACAACCTCAGATTTTCCAGTTTGAAAATATTCAATTTTATCTTGTATCTTGTTATATTTGTTGAAAGCTTCAATTAACCAATCACGCCTCGATAAATATTCTTCAATAACAATCGCTTCTCTATCTTTATTTCTATTCAGATATCTTTCAAGACGATCGATAGTATTTTTGTGCGCTGTTCTTTGTTCAATTAAAGCTTCCATTTTGTTTCAAGAAATATTAAAATGTCACTTTTGATTCAAGAGATAAGCAATACTGAAAAAATATACAACAATTCACAGAAAATCAAACTTCAGAAATGAATCAATTCAAAATGTTAATTCGAATATGAAATGAACGTTTCCAGAAAAAAATATGAATTTAAATTCCGTATACACTGATGCAAAATTCAGCAAAAACTACCAATTCTTATAATAAAATAAATGAAATATGCTGAAACTGTGCGACAAAGATAGTCAAATTTCTTTCAATTCAGTAAAGAGAGATGGAAATATGCACGTAGTGTTCAATCACAAGTTCACTGTTTTCACTTTTTATAGAGATAACTGAAACAATCTGACCTGTATTTTTTATGTATGGTTCGCTCAATTCCTTTACTGTAGGTGAAGTCGAAAACCTGAATTTTGCAGGGGCTCAACGGGAATCCAGGAACACTTCTCGCCAGATAGAAATTCTAGGTGGTTACAGCATGAAAATTTGTAGAAAATTTCTCCTTCGTGGGTGAATCAAATTTTATTCCACTCGTCAAAGGATGTGATGGGTACTTCCCTTAATGGTAGATGTTCTAGATGGATATACGATGAACCAGTTCGTGGAAAATTATCAAAGTGTTTTATCTTTCTTCAGTGAATCAATGGGAAAATTCCCGGGTTTCGGCACCAATTTTTATGTAACGAAATCGCAGTTCGTACATAAAAGAGGGGTTCTTATTAAAACTCTGTCTTCTGGGGCGAAGATATCAGATTTCTTTATTTTTCACACAATCTCGGAGATACATAAATTCTTGCGTATTTTTATGGGTTAATTCGATTTTCGTTGTTGTTATTAACATATGACAATGTGTTGAACAATGAAATATTATCAAGATTATAGATAGAGGAGAGATGGAAGCTACAGTGGTAGGGCGGCGCGCAACAATATAATTTGATGCATTTGAATTTACAGAGCGAAATTCAAACACCAACAGTCTGCTGATTTCAAGAAATCTGTGCTCGAATGATAAGAACCCAGCTTAAAATAGATCAAATGAATTGTTTTACAAATAAGAAATAATTCATCCAAAAAAAGATAAAAACCATCGAGGATTATATACTGAGAACTGTCGGAAATGGAAAACATTTTGAAAAAGTGACGGAAGTTGTTTTTCTGAAAGTAAAAAGTCTTAAATGTTTTCCTGACGACGGCTGACAAATGCTGGTGGAAACATTGAATACAAGAAAAAAATTATGATTATGTTTCAGTATTTAATATTTTGATATATTTTGTTTTAATTTGCCATAAAGGTATTCCCGAATGATTGACATTGACAAATGAATGAAATGATGGAAAAGAAAATAACCATTCCATAAATATAGGAATTATAAACAATCGAAGGTGCTGTTAAAAATTGATTAGTCGTTGCAGTCGATAGTTATTCATTCCAACCATAGAATAATATACTGTCATTTTATCGTTATCATTCGAATCCAAACATAAATTGTCCATCTATTAAAACCTCGCTGTAAAACTACATCAATCATCTACCTATTCACAATGGTATACGGCTATTATTACAATCGAATTGAATTTTACCGCACCGTCATATATTCATAATGGCGGAGTTGTTATATAATGCTTAAAATTGGTAATGCCACAGCACTCCACGATCTTATCTCGCAGGTTTTAAATTATTTCTCCATTCGTTTATGAGGCAGAACGATGTTTACAATCAGGATGTGGTTGTATTGCGGTAATAAAGAAAGGCATGAAATTACCGGGTTCGAAGAGTAGCACCCTATCATTTTGTTTGTCTTTACCCCACCCGTTAAGTATAAGCTTGTGGGTAAACGGCAGCCTCACATGCCATGTTTTGACGTACCTAAGTTTCGTGTTGCATGCAGCTTCACTTCGGGGCGATAGTTTGGGGTATCAAGATTTGGCTCATTATTTTCAAGTTACTTTCAAGGGCGTCCCTAGGTCTTCGTCAGGGAGGGTAAAAAAATCACGTTGATATTTGGCATATATAACGGGTGTTTTTTTCAAAGTATAGAACTTTAAGTTGGCATTACTGTTCAAGATGGCGACCAATTTAACAGCTGTCAAGTGACGTTTTCTCAGTTTGGTCATGAATAGACTTACGCCTGAACAACGATTGAAAATAGTGCAATTTTATTTCGAAAATAATGGTTCTGTGCGGAATACGCATCGCGCACTACGTCCATTTTATCGTCGACAAAATCGTCCATCAGAGCAGTCAATCCGATTAACCATGGAACGTTTTCGCACCACGTTTACTCTTATTGATAACTCGCATCCCCAGAGACGCCGTACAGAAGAAGCTATTGCTACTGTAGATCGTAGCATTGAGGAAGAGCCGAATGAGTCCATCCGCCATCGAGCCCAGGAATTGGATCTGTGTTCATCCACTTTATGGAATATTTTGCGGAAGGATCTTGGTTTGCGTGCTTACAAAATCCAAATCGTGCACCAATTGAAGCCAAAAGATCATCAAACAAGGCGTAGATTCTTCGAGTGGCCCAAAACGAGATTGCTGTTGTTCCCGATTTTCATAAGCGAATTTTGTTTAGCGATGAAGCGCACTTCTGGTTCGATGGCTACGTCAACAAACATTTGGAGTGAAGCTAATCCTCAAGTGTATGTCGAAACACCGTTACATCCAGAAAAACTGACCGTTTGGTGCGCTTTATAGACTGGTGGAAACATTGGTCCGTACTTCTTCAAAAACGATGATGGCTAGAACGTTTGAGTCAATGGTGACCAATATAGAGCAATAATTACACACTGTTTTATTCCTGAATTGAAAAACCATGATGTAAAGGAGCTGTGGTTCCAAGAAGACGGCTCAACATTTCACACAGCTAGTGCCACAATCGATTTATTTAAAGACACGTTTGGTGACCGCCTAATTTCACGTTTTGAACATGTGAATTGGCCTCCAGGATCTTGTGATTCTACACCGCTAGACACCCAAAATGGATGAAAATTTTCACGATCGTACTTCTTTTATACATCTCGAATATGAAAACAGAAGAGTAAAATATCAAACGGTTTCGTTCCTACAGCCATTCGTAAATGAAAGAAGGATTTCAATTTAAAATTTTATTTCATGAAACTTCATCTCCAAAAAAGATTTGATGTGAAATAAAGAAAGAGTTGCTAATTTTGCCACCGTATAATGTAAAAGGGATACATAATACCCGTGGTTAGTGTTAGGTAAGCAAACCTATATTTTATGTATTAAGTGGGCCGGGATGTCACAATCATAAAGTTGTTGACAGATAAAATGTAAAAAGTGAATGTTGAATGAAAAGTTGTAAAAAAATAATTTTTTTAATCTTTACAGTTAGTACTCTGCCAGTACACGAAAAGTGAAGCATTTCGTGTTTCTAGCTTCACTACTCGTAGAATTTTAGACAAAAAATGAAAACTGAATTTTAGTCATCACCTCTTAGGGGTGATATCTCGGAAGGTGGTGGTCGGAAAAATTTTTTGTATTGGAAACACCCAACTGAATTTCGTACGAGCAATCCCCTCCTGAAGTTTTTTGCATGAATTCGGGAAGACCCTGTATAATGCATTATACAACTAGTAGAATTCTCTACTCATGTTCAAACTATACTTATTTATGATCCCATGCATAATGAATTCAGTCATAAAACAAATTAATGGACACTTTGGCTAATTATGATTAATCACATGGATGAAGCAATAAATTTGAATTATTCCAACATTTATGACTTAATAGTACATCGAATAATTGGAACATCCTCTCTAACTAACAAAAATATCAACAAATAGTCGATAATCAAAGTTCTCAATGATAAAAAATTGTTATGAAGGTTATAAATAATACAATGTCCGTTGTTTGAACATAAATGATATATCGAAAGTTGTAAGAGGACGATAGGACTAAATTGTTTGATTGAAAATAAATATTATTTAGACTATATATTTGCATCATTTTCTTTTTTTGCTGTCGTCGAAATCAAAAAGCTAGGTACTCGCCGTACTTTTGGAAAGATTTATCACTTTTGGCTGTCTCAAAATTAATCACTAGCGACTTTAACAATTTTGTAAATATTACATTGCCAAAATTCAGTTGATCTCATGCAATTCTGTTAGCATTGAATCCCAAGTGTTTTTGATATCTTTAGATGTTTGACTATAGGGGATTTCGACTATTAACATAAAAGCTGCTTTCTCTGTACATACTTCTAAATAATTTATGGAATGTTCATATTGAAGAATATCAAGAAATTGCTCAATGAATAAGTCAAACACGTCTAACCATAGAATTCAATGGAATGTAGTGTTATGGAATGACCATTTTAAATTAGAAACTACAATGTAATATGTAGTATTATTAATTCTTTTTCTAGATTTTCATTCATTTGCAGATAAATAACCATTTAAATTTCATAAAATAGCAATACTTTACCTCAGCATATCATTTTCATAGATTTTCAATCCTTTTCATGAAAAATTTTCTAAATTCCAAAATATATTTATTCCCAATTAAATCATTTACAGAACATATTAAAATCCAGATAATTTTCACAGTAAATAACTTTTCAAAATTGATTTATTGATTTGATTTATTGATTTATTGATTATTGAATTAATCCAACATGTACCTGATCCCTTGATAAATGTTGTCGTTAGCTTTCGATAAGCATCGGAGAACCTAAAATAGAAAATTTGATGAATTTTGTTTGATAATAGGACAGTTATATAGGATATTAGTAAATAATGTAAAAATATGTGTTAGATGTATTTATTAATTTTTAGAATTTGTTGATTATAAGGTAGATTTAAGTTATGCAAAGAAAAATCATTAGGAAGAAAAAGGTATTTGAGAAGAGAACCAAGCTGAAGAGGAGAGACTAACAGAATTATTTAATATATCACTTACCAATTTGTCAAGGAGAAATTGATCTCATCCTTCTAAATCAATAGTCCATGGAGCATGAGATATTACAAAATTCAATGAAACAATGCAGAAAAATTCATTGTTACCATGGAGAAGTGAATAAGAAAACGAATTGAGAATCGAAAGAAATTTATGAGAAGTGAAGAATCTGAAAAAAAAATTGAACAAATTTCAAGAACAGTCAAGTAAAAATATACTTGCCTGAAACAGAAACCAAGATCTAGTGGGAGGCTGGTTCTATAAGGAATAAAGAAGTTTCCAGAGGCCAGATGTAAGAAGGGCTGGTTTATTTTATCCGATTCAAATAGAAGAATTACAATTGAAAAATATCAGAAGAAACCATAATTAAAACAATACAGGATAACAGAGACAACAACTCGGAGGATTTTAAGGATTGTGAAGAAAAATCATCAAGAAGTAGGTTAGTTAATTTTAAGGTTAAGACATAGAGTAGGGATAGTAGGATTGTTGAAAATTTTTTTTCTTTATACTATGTAAATTTAATTCAGTTAAAATTTTTATTATTTTCAGGAAACTAAGTTCATTAAATAAGAATAGTTATTCCAGAGCCGGAACTAGGATTCTAGCGCCTGTGGCAAACTTTCAAAATGCGCCCTTGAAGAAATTCATTTTTCAATAAATACATTTTTTTTCATAATTGACATTTCGATGGGTTTAATGCAGAACTATACCGAAATTCTTACTTTTCAGGAGACACGTTTTTTTGAATAGGTCAAAAGCTGATTGAAGATATATACGAATTTTTTCATTTTGAACTTCAACTTGAAGATCCTGATTGTTTTGTGATGGTAAACTTTACCCAAAAAGAAATTTTCGAAAAATTGGGACATAATATAGCTTTGTATGGTAGTTCTGAATATCAGAACTATTTAATGACCACTTTCAATGCCATCTTGAAAACAGACCTCTGTTTTCAAGATGGCATTGCCACTTTCAACTAAAATATGTCCTTATGGATGGGTCAGAACTATGCTATGTCCACTAAATCGCTAGATTGAACTATCACGTGAGTTTATATGAAATTGAAAAAGTGGGGTAAGGATGTAAGATGGACTTGCAATACTTCTGCATCAGATGAAGTGTAGTAGCAAGCACGATACACAAACACCGGTATGCCAGATTCGGGGTCTAAACTCGTCCGGCGCAAGCATCTACGTCATTGCGGGAATACTAGAAACAAATTCCAATCAATTCTGTCGAGTTCTAACACTTCTATCCCGCAAATGCAATGGAAATGCTCCGCAGCGACGTCACTCTCGATGCGCGTCGGCATACCGGTGTGTGTGTATCGTGGTAGCAAGCATTTTTTCAGCCCATAAACCGATTTTCTGGAAAAAAGGACTTGGGATAGTTCTACATTCAACTGACTATTTATTCATTATATTTTGAAGAACTTTTTTATTCACAATAATCTTAATCCAGTCGAATTGTGCTTTCAGCTGGAAAGTTTTGTGGTGGTTTTGATTTCTTTGAGTGTTAAGTGCTAACAAAATTTCGTGACGGAACATAGAAAAAAGGAAAAAAATCTCATTCTTGGTCAGTTTATTGCTCATTACTCGGAAACTATCAAATTTTCGTGAAAAACTTTTCCATACAGAATGAAAGTACATAAAATTTCCTACAAAATGTACTACCACATCTTGTTCTGCGACAACCTGTTCTGGCTCAAATTATAGTTGAAAGTGAGGTATTTTCTATGACTTCTTTTCAATATTCCAATTGAATTTTCTATGGTTCTGTTCACACTATGGTCACACAATTTTGCATAAGGCTTATTACGAGCATCTTGCATTTGGCCGAAACATTTCATTTCGATTGGTTTCGTTTCGTCTGAGATATTCAATTTAATGGGAATATTAAAGGAAGAATCTTTATATTTCTATAACAAGATATCCGATTCGAGTGAATTTTTTTGTGAATCGAGACTGATATACTGAATACTCACTCATGCAAAATTTAAGAGGATCGCATCACTGGAACCATAGAATTCAATTTTTTCTTCATTTATTGAGTCACAGAAAATACCTCATTTAAGTTGAGCCAGAACAGGTTGTCGCAGATCAAACTGTGGTAAAACAATTTGTAGGAAAGTTTATGTACTTTCATTTTGTATGGAAAGGTTTTTCACGAAAAGTTGATAGTTTCCGAGTTTTAAGCAAAGAACTGACCAAGAATGAGATTTTTCATTTATTTTTGTTTTGTTTCTATGTTCCGACACGAAATTTTGTTAGCAAACCTCAGATTCGAATTCAGCACCCCAAAAACATAACAAATGGAATGAAACTTTTCAGCTAGGGGTTCTTTTAAGCACAAATATACTGAACCTCCCATATTTCTTAAAAAGTAATGAACAAGAACTCAATCAACAAAATGAACAGAAAACGATAAAAAAATTGTTGTTTCACATTTTGCGCCCCTAGGTCGTTTGCGCCCGTGGCAAATGCCTCTCTCGCCACGCCCACGGTCCGGCTCTGAGTTATTCTTAAAAAGGAATCCACCCTGAGAAGTTTCAATAAAATTATTATATTTTCAAAATAATTCAAAGGAGATACCATAACAGTAGCTTTCATATCTAAAAAAAAACAATATGTACAAATGAGAGGCCGAAAACCCATTCAGTCAATCACCCGTAGCTCTCAAAAACATCTTTGGCTGGAATAATAAGATCAACTTTGGAAAAGAAATTATATCAACAGAATTTCGACAATCTGATATATCACCAAAAGTAGAATCATTGATAACTCTTTCGCTATGTATTTGCTTAGCAGATTGAAAATGAGCAACAGGTAAAAATTTCTTGTTATTCCGAATTCTTCAAATCAGTAAATGACGAGATGGTAAGTCACACAAGTAAGACCTCAAGACGTGTCTAGTCGACTTTAATTTATTGAGTGACATCAAAAGCTTCATTATATTTGATGTGTAACGTTATTGTCATGTATATCAGCAGAGGCTGAGCGCATACTGCACCGTTAAATTGATCGAATATAAAGCACAGCCGTGTAGGGAACTGTCAGCTGTATCCCTTCACACATCAATATCAATATTTTAGGCATTATAAATACTTTACACAACTAGTCTTCATTATCTTGACACATTGATTGTTCCGATGGCAATAAAATCATAAGACTGACGTGCCTGCCGGGTTATTACCTAGATTAAAGTTGCTGTAGCGGTTGACAATTTGATGGGTGGATAAATAGATAAGAGTTATAATTTCTACTGGACAATCAAGCGTGATAAATAATGCTCGAGGTGAAATGACACATTAAAATTCTAGATTTTGATCGTAATTTTACTGTTGTCGTCCAGAAAAGCAGGGAGTTTATGTAACTTCACTCTCATTTTTTGGTCTGGATTGACCGGACTATCTACCCTTGATTCGCGAACGTTTCGTTTCGTTTCATCGGCAAAACTGCATAATCGGAAAGCGGAAAATAGCGAAATTTGACTTTTTGGATTTATTGGGTTTGTGCCGTTCGTGTTACCACGTTTGCTGGTAGTTTCGTTTCCTTGGTAGTGTTTTCTTTCCACAAGAATTTTCATTCTTGTGACTATCGGTGCGGTAGTAACATCGGATCGGAGGTTTCAAAATGAGAGTACTACTTGCCTACCGGCAGTTTATTTTTTGCAGTGTTAATAAAACATATTCCGATAGGGTTTGGTGAAAAATTGGTTAAAGCGACTTAACTTATCTCAATTACCAAACAATAGAATGCTAGAATCATTGCATTGAAGCATTAATACTGAATAATTTTTTAAGTAAGGATGAAATTAAAATTGTCAGTATAATTGCCATAATAAAATGAAGATTTGTATTGGATTCAAATATCCAAAGTATCAGTAATGATTTTTTCATAATGATAAGTATACAGCTGACAAAGTAGATTTTATAGGATTAATGTTTTCTTTGTGATAATAAATTTTTTTTTCTGATGTGCCTCATCATTTTATTTTGTCACAAGCCGCCACTGCTCGTTTTGCTATCTACACCGGTTTCCCCAAATGTCTGTAATTTTCGAATTTTGTGTCGAAAATGTTCTGAAACGATAAGGTTCTACTCCCTGATGATGAACTCGTGGTCAAATTCAATTCTGTCCGTGGGACCATCCGTCCAACCGTTAGCACAATAACTTGCGAAGGGATTATCCTAGAGACTTGAAATTCTCAGGGTGAGTTTGGTTTCCAAATGGCTTGGTTGAGTTCATTATCCAGCCAAATCGTACAGGGGTTTCATAAAACATGGCCATTCAAAATTTTTGTTCCTCAATATCTCAGACAAAACAGAACCCATCGAAATTAAATGTTGCGGCCATATGCAAGATGCTCCTAATAAGCTTCATGAATAATTTTGTGGCCATAGTGTTACCCATAGAAAATTCAATTGGAAAATTGAAAAGAAGAAATTCCATATTTCCATAAAAAATATCCGATTCGAATGAAATTTATTTTGTCAATAAAGATTCATACACTGAATGTTTTGTGACCATAAAAAATTCAATTGGAATATTGAAAAGAAGAATCTTTATATTTTCATAAGAAGATAATCGATTCGAATTATATTCATTTTGTGAATGGAGATTGATATACTGAATGTTCAAGCAAATTTTCAAGGGTGATGCTCTTGAAAATCATCAGAACCATTATATTAATTTTTTTTCCGCCGACGTCGAAATAAAAGGTGAGTTTAATGTGTACGAAATTGAGCATTATGACCCATTTTGATGCTCATTTTTTTTTAGCCATTTTAATGTGCAATCCTCATGGCAACAGTTCACAAAGTATTCAGAAGCACTACGAGAAATGTCAAAACTCTACTGGAACATAGATACACAGAAATTTCACTATGACAAACGTATGTCTTGTGCAAAATGAAAATGTATTTCAATCAAGAATTCATACACAATTCATATTGAGATGTCGGGAAAATCTTGTAGTCAACTCGGTTATTAATCGAGCGACTAATGATCTCGAACTATTAAAGCGTTCGCTCCGCTCACGCTTTAAAATATCTTGACCATTAGTCGCTGTCTTTAATAACCTAGTTGATTAAATAACTATTAATTATTGATTTTTACATACATATTTCATTTTCCGAATAATTTCCAGAATAAAATTCAGATCATGCTGATATTTTGCATTGATATTCTTAGCAGGAATCTTAAGTCCTATACAAAATTTTGAGGTAATAGCATGAAATAAAATTCTATCAGCTTATCCTCTAAAATGCATCGTTTTCAAGATGACGGTATAAGGTACTCCTGGTCATACGCTCTGAAGGCGACCGTTTTCAAGAAAAATCAACTTTTATGTTGAAAAACATAATCAATATTTTGACTGTAAGTGAAGAACTTCAAAAAAAAATTATCAGTTGTAATTTAACTAGTGCAATGAAAATTATCGATAATTTTTGGGAAATATGCTCGAATGCAAGTTAAGTTGAAAAAGAGCACGAGTGCGCGGAGCGCTCGAGTGCCTTTTACAGTTTAACTTGCATGAGAGCAGATTTGTCAAAAATTATCGATTCATTTTCATTGCAAGAGTTAAATTTAATAAGAAAATTTTGTGAATCCATCAAATCGTATTGTGTCGCTGTAAGTTGCTGTCACATTGCCGTTACTCTAATAAGTAATAAACGTTCATAATTACGTCTGCATTTATTTTAAAGGACCTGATAATTATGCACTAGTGCAAATTATCGATAATTTGCACTAGTGCAAAATTATCGCCTAATTGTATGCTCATTGGCTAAAACAACAATAAAAAATCAGTCGGAACATTGTTGTCTGTCGAATTTGACAGATGAATAAAATTTTCTCAAAAATTTTTTATCAGAGTAGTTGATTATTGTCGAAAATTGTCAACCATTCAACTAGGAGTACCTTTTTCGTGTAAGGAGCATTTGCAGTTCACGTGATTGTATCCAGAACTATACTTTTTTCATTAGAACTTGGAGGTAGAACACTCACTACCTATCCAAATCCTTCACCAATCTCCACTTTTTATGACTTGAAAAAATATCTCCGAAAAAAACATAAGATTAGAAAATGCTCAAGAGAGCTGTTGTCTGTACGATGAAAGGTTTCAGAGATATTCGAAAAACCATTTTTTTCCAATTTCAACACGCTGTTATCTCACGCTATAATCCTTGAGTTTGTCACACTCATTCATCTACACCCTGTATATTGACTTTGATGAGATAGTTATTTGTGTGATGGCGAAACATGAATCAATCAACTCGTCTTTTCTTGATTGTTTGAAGATATCAAGTCTTTTTACGTGGCTCGGATATTCAAATTCGACACAACCTGTATATCAAATGAATGATAATCCGAAATAATTAAATAAATCATTCCAGTCTGACTTGCCGGTCGAGCTATGGTAAACATTTAATCTTCAAATCGAGCTCTAATTATGTAATCAAACGAATGATCCGAGGACCATCCAAGAATATATTCGAGATGACGTAAATCTATAAATCATGCGGTTTAGTACACTATAAATCCGTATATGGGAAGATGATGGAACCTACAGATACAGGATTGATAGTGTCATAAACATTACCATTTTATATCCAATACATTAAGTGAGAAGTCGTTGAAACTTTGTATATGACAACGTTAAAGTCTTTTATGGTCACGACAACAGAGAAAATGGATATACCTTAACCATAATTGACGCAATCTTTACGTGGAATTTTTATGAAAATGACTACCATTCCGACGAGAAATATACGTGAGGTGTCATGAATCGAGAATTCGTACACATCTTCTTGGCCATAAAATGGAAGGCATCTCGACTTTCGATTCGATTTAAGGCTTTGGCTGAAATTCCGTGTTCAACACATTTAGTAACAGTTAAGTGATATCTTTAGTGTTTATCGAACATTACTGTTTGACTCAATTCGCCATAAATTTGAACTACGCGAATCGCAGTTGAAGATGGGTAATTTATCTGACATTATTTGTCTTCTTTATTTGACGTGCTTGGCTACTAATCTCTTCAAATAAAACGGAATGAACGGAATTACTTTTCCCAAATGAAGAAACCCGGTTAAATGCAAACGTTTTTATAGGAAGTTTCATTATTAGACGTATATTTACTTGGTAGTTAACTTCCTTGATTACTGGTGTTGCTAAAACAGTTTATGGGAAAAAGGAATCAGGTATAATTACTAACAACCTTTAGCAAGTGCTGAGGTTTCGCTAACATAATTCTAGTTCTTCAGGTCTTATCCTTCTTGCACCATTTTTTTGTATCATTTTTTACTCTTGAACTTTTTTACTATTATTATATTATTGTTAGACCCATTGGTCTGATTGAAAAAAACTAAATCAATCATTTTAACCTTGCACCTATATTAAACAAGGCCAGAAGTCCTTACGTTCGGGCGGGGTTGTCATACAGAATAACTTTTGAAATCGGATAGGATAATCTTTAAATCATATACTTTTGAAGTGGACAAACTTCGAGAGGTGATTATACAAGTCATTTGCAACAAAAAATCTCATTTAACACATGGTCGAAATGTTGACGGTTATTCTTCAATTTAACGTTTTTTGATTTTACGAAAAATTTCAATTTCTTTATCAGTTTATTCAGTTTTCCTTGTAGTCTCATCAAATTTGACCACGAAAAGGACAATAATTTTTACTAGAGTAAAATCGGCATATATGGAATAGTCGGGTAATATGAAATTTCAAATATTTTTTAAACAAGAAATGCCATCTCATAAAGAATGGCGCTATTAGAGAAGTCCTTATATATGTGGAGTTCTGCGGTTAAACAAAATCTGCGCACAACGCTATGAACGCTGAAATATGTGAGGTTATGATTCCGATGGGATCCGAGTTTGCGCGTCGTCTCAGTAGAAAATATTTTGCTACCACCCTGTGTGAAAATAAATTTGTTTGAGACCTTGGTAAGTTTGTTTAGGCATAAGGTAATAGAAATATTGCAGATTTGAATCCATAATTTCTGTAATTAGCAATACAGCATTAGTTTTGTTTTCATTTCGGAATGCGGGTAATATGGAATATTCCATATTTGCCGCATTATTGCTATCCCATATTACCAACGTGATTTTGAGCAAGTTATTATTGTATGTTATTGGTTTGATCACTCCCAAGAAAAGACCAAACCTGCATCAACAAATCCAATATTGCTGATGTTATAAAAAGCCAACCAATGACGATGTGGAATGTCTTTTTTGCCAGGAAAATTTTTCCAGTAGCAAAAGTAGGGAAATATGGGTTATGTGCGCAATTTGCAAAGGATGGGCTCACGAGGCGTGCACAACTGCGGAAAAGGATGTTTTTGTTTGCGATTTCTGCAATTAACTAGTGTTTGTGTATTATCAGGTTCTATTCCATATTACCTCATACTACTATTCCATATTTCCCCCCCTTTTTTTGTACGAATAAAAATCAATTTTTCAAATATATACCTCTAAATTCAACGAATTCAATTTTATATTCAATTTAGTATCTAATAGTGTTTGGATATACTTTGATCTATTTATTAACCAAATCTTGCTGCTCCAAAGACTTTATGACCTGTATAATTACTCTATTATTCAATGGTATTCCATATATGCCGACTTTACTCTATAAGATGTGTGCAGAAAACACTCTTATTGCAGGCGTGGTAAGGAGAAGAATATCACGATTCTGAAGTAAACAACCTCAGTCCAATTTTTCAAATGGTTTTTTAGATGAAATTTTAAAAACTAGGCCCACGTTTTTTCCTCAGTGAAAAAAAAGTCTAAAAATTGGGAACCTAAATTTGCTCTACTTCGAAGCTTTTCGTGATCGAATTTTAATGTAGTTTTATGAAAATCATCAATTCATCTTGAATCGAAATAATAACGAAGAAATGGACCTCTTTCTTCAATACATTTGACACATCGTTTTCGTACTGAATCTACAACTCTACAAAGTTCAAAGTGTTTCTGACGCATTTATGCACAACACAATTTTATTCTGTTGGTGAGATCCTTCTGAGTCTGAAAGCGAATTAGATAAACTTTTCCTTTCAAAGTATTTTAGACATAAAAATCCAAAGGCGTAAGATCAGGGCTTTTCGGTGGCCATCTGACCGAATCGTCAAATCCCTTGTATCGCAATATATTCATTAAATAGATCTTGACATTACAACTATTATGTGCTGGGCAGCCTTTCATTTGAAACTAGACATTTTATTTGTTAGACAGGTGCATTTCATCGAATATGTCTGTCAAGCTGCTCTGGATTAATCTGATGAATTCCTCAGCATCCAATTGATCGGTAAGTATAACTGGTCCGAAAAGTTCTCCTCTCATGACTGCCAACCCCATGTGTACTCATGTTTGAAATGAGAAACAATAGTCGCATGAGGGTTTTTTCTCTACCATACATGTTTCATAAATTAATCACACCTGATTTTGTGAAACTGACCACGTCAGTCCTTAATATCCTATTGCCCTCACTTTCCTGAATTATTCTGGTACCAACTACAAAATGTAATTCTGTTATTGTGCCTCAGATAACAGATGAATTGATGATTTCCATAAAATTACACTAAGATTCAATCACGAAGAGCTTTAAAATAGAGCTAATTTTGGTTCGGAATTGTTATCATACCATAATATTATTGCCATTTCGGAATATGTGGTCAAATTTGATGAGACTACAAGGAAAACTGAATAATGATCATTTTAGAGAAAAAACTTGAAATTTTTCGTGAATCCAAAAAATGTTGAATTGAAGAATAACTGTCAACATTTTGACCATGTGTTATATGACATTTTTTGTTGCAAACCACTTGTAAAATCACCTCTCAAAGTTTGTCCACTTTAAAGTAGACAGCGTGTATAATGGAGCATCGATGACATTCAATTCAAATGAACTTTTTGTCAACTATACTCCGTTCACGGAAGGTTGAGCCGTCGGTTGGCCATGAAAATTTGGTATATTCCACTGTGTATATTGAAATTTTAGGTTATGTTCTTTATTTTCTTGTCAGATTGATACGCAATGTTGTCAATATTGCATAGAGTTCTCTGATAACTCGCAAGCTCGTCGGACGAGGCCGAGTACATTCGGCAACGTCGACTTTATTTTACTTTATGACAGTAAATACTGCCAACTTCAGATAAATAAAGAAACGCCTACTATGCTCTCAACCTTTCGTGAACGGACTATAACTATAATTTATAAATGCCCCATTTGCAAATTCCAGATTTCAGAGGACTATTGAACAGTTCTGGTTAATCGCCGTTGAAGCAATGAATCTTCTTAATTTGCTTTGGAGGTACAACCCTTGAAAAATTCTGCAATTCGTTAGAACTTTTCTGCTTGTCAAGATTTTACATCTTTAGTACAGTGGAACTTCCCTATAACGAAAGCTCTAAATCCGCAAAAAAAAAATTCGTTATGAAGAAATTTCGTTTTACAGAAAATTTGTTTCTATAGTCGGCAATGTCGCGGTCGACTTCACTGATAAATTTAAGTTTATCATTCAAACTGAAGCCCTTGCCGTTAGATTGGTTAGATTGAAACCAACCAGCCAGGGGTGTATTCAAAACTGTTTCAGAAGGACCTCTCTGCCCGCCGTAATGATTTAGTTCAAGTCCGGGATTTATTACGTACGTACGTACGGAAAAATTTCTTAAAACACCCACCCTTATACCTTCTATACAATCAAAGAGTGATGTTCTTCGAATATTTCGTTATAGAGAGAATTTACTTCATTTGAGAGGGTGTTTTTAACATGGAATTTGAATTCAAAGTGCAATGTCTTGAACGAAATTCGTTATACGGGGAAATTCGTTATACAGACGTTCGCTATATAGGGAAGTTCCACTGTATATAATTAATACGACAAGTGTGTCTTATTTCCCTAATTAATAGTCTTCCAGGAACACTCTTGCAGTTTTTCGTAATGAAAACTTGGAATCTTCCAGACTAATCGCCTGGCAGTAAATATTCTTTCAACGAAACAAAAAACATTTAAAATAATCCCCTATTTCTCGAAACTCAGAATCAGAAAGCAGTCAAACCACAAGTCCATCTTTCCTCTGGAGTTCTGAACAATCTCCTCCAATTTGGATTCAAGGTGCAATGTCTTGTACTTGCGTGAATTCGTTATACAGAGAAATTCGTTATATAGATGTTCGTTATAGGGAAGTTTCACTCTCAGTGGCGCAGCCAGAATTTTGTTTTGGGGGGGGGTGAACTGAACAATTTTTGATGATACAACAAATAGCGAAATTTGCAAAAAAGTAAAGAAGAAAGAAATAACGAAGAAATTGATCTTTGGGGGGGGGGCTGCAGCCCCAAAGCCCCCCCCCCCTAGCTGCGCCAGTGTTCACTCTATATGTTTAATTTCACTATCTAAAACTCCGAAAATTACAGTGCAAGAAAACATTAAATTTCACACAAACGATATCAATTATTCCTCCACATGTTCGCCAGCATTTTCCGTCAAACCAAAGAAGGTGCCCTTGTGCATTAAAAAATCTTGTTAACGTGTCACTTCCACTATGCTGCATGAGCAAAACCGGGGTCAAATCAGCTGCCTCGAGGGTCACGATGTCGAATGCGTAATCACAGCCTGTCAGATCAGAACGCTGGGTTCTATCATGAAGATTTAATTTTCTTTTCATCCTTATATAATAGCTTGCCCCTAGCTGTTTCTGCCGCTCCAAGAATGAACATGTAAAATACATACGGCTTGTGTATATTTATGTGAATATGAGATGTTGATTAGATATTTCGATGTGGAAGAACGTTTCAATTGTGGTTCCCGCATATATTGGTAGTTAATTATGAAGCAGTATATTCTTTGAAGATTGTGAATTCTTCTGATTTTAGATTAGATTGAAGGGTAAGTAGACCTCGCAGCACCTTGACTCTAGGTCTACTCGTATTATGTCACTTTGCTTGTTTGATCATTTCATCAAGGTCTCAATAAACCCCAGTATATTCCTGGATGTTACGTCCTTTATTTTTCAAAAATTTGGGAAACACGAACGGAGTTCGCAGAGCCTTTTCCTGTGAACTGTTGAACAATTGCCAAACAGGTATCAATTTTAAGGATTTTTCAATGAGAGGTGTTATTTTGATATTCTAAGAAAAATGCCATTTTTAAATATAAATGATCGGATGTTCTTTTCATTATAAAGAAGAAGCTATGTCGTTAATAGTGGAAAATAACATAAGGAAAATGACCACCACAACCACGCTTACAGGACCATATCCTTTCAATGAAATTTTCCATAACCAAATCGCAAATCGGCTGCCCTATGTCCCCGATAGCCTCACGAATTCCATCGTTGAGGTTTTGAATCGACGCTGGCTATTGGCGTAGACCTTCTCTTTCACATGGCCCCAAAAGCAGAAGTCGCAAGGTGTTAAATCACAAGTTTTCGGTGGTCAACGTGATAACAAGATGGCTATACGAGGGCAGTTCAAATATAAACGAGACTTTTCGATTTTCGGGCATAATAGTGGGGGGAGAACATTCCTGATTTCTTTGTTGTTGGCTAGGATTATCAGGAGTAAGGGAAGCACGTCGGATTGCCTCATCGACCCTCTCGATGTCCACTGTGAAGATGTGAAGAGCAAGAGGTTCCGCCGTCAATTGCGCAACGTATTGTTCTCTCCACTCCTTACTCGCTTGTTTAGACTCTGGGGTGTAGTGGTGCACCCATGTTTCATCAAAGGTAATAGTGTGAGTGAGAAATTGGTCTCCTTATTCCTGAGATCGTGCAAGAAGACGCCCACACACCTGAAAAAGATGCAATTTCTGATCAGCTGTGAGAAGGCGAGGAACCCACCTGGCGCAACCCTCACGGTACCCTTGCTCCTCTGTGAGTATGGAGTAAGTGTTCCCATGATTTATCCCTACTTAACTTGCAATTTCATAAGTGGTACGACGTTTGGCGTCTTCAAAAAGCCGTCGAACACTACTGATGTTGTTCGCTGCGCTCATGGCTCTCACTTTCAACACAATCACGACCCTCCACGAACTGTTTATGCCATTCAAACACTCTAGCTCGCGACAGTGTCTCTTCTCCGAACATGGGCAGTCAATCTCCTCAAGATTTGGCCAGTTTTACGCCTTCTGCGGCGAGAAACTTGAGTACAACACGTTGCGCAATTGACGGAGGAACCTTTTGCTCAAACATCGTCACAGTGGACACCGAGAGGGTCGATGAGGCAATCCGACGTGTTTCCCCTTACTCCTGACAAACCTACCCAACAACAAAAAAATTAGGAATGTATACTCCCACACTATTGTGCCTGAAAATCGAAAAGTCTCGTTTATATTTAAACTGCTCTCGTAGTTGAATCTCTTGCTGCGAATTTTTAGATTATTATTCACATCCATCTACAGCATTATATCAGATATATTGGAAATGATTTTATTTTATTTGACAGAATTATTCAACTTTTCTCTTCCTTCTCTGATAGGATTATCGGATGACCTTCAAAAGAAGATAATGCCTTCATTAGCATTCAACAAATATTGTCAGTATTTTTTGCACCACTGCACCATGCAATTCGATAAGCCAACGAAAAGCCCTCAAAATTGAAACGTGCTGCAACACTCCCCCTATGGAAAATATGGGGGAGATATCACTTTCGCATCCATAATTCATCATGGTAAACAGCACACAAACAAATAATTCAACTCTGGCTGCTCGAAAGCCATCATGTAACAAACGGAGAAGCACGGCGCTTCAGCGTTCTAAATGCTGTTCGTTATCGGCTCGTAAATCAATCGCGATCAATATTTGTACACATTAAATAAGCCCAGGCGGACAACAGGCAGGCAGGCAATACAGAAAATATGACCGCGATAATAGGGTAATAAACCAGTCCTATGTGGGTATGACGATCGTATCGCGAACGCGGCCCAAGCTCCGGGCATAAAATATTGAAATCTAGGTTCAATATAATATCGCATACGTCATAAAGATGTCAAAGCCCGGGTCGGATTATGAAATCGGCTTGTCGGCCGAATGGGTTTATGCGTCTCTACGTCCGGTCGATTCCAGCTGGCACTTGTGATGAAGTCCTGGAGAAAGGTGATAGATTGAAAGCCAATTTTCGACTTGAGAAAATGCTAAAGAAAACAGACAGCCTATTTCTGTCATACCTGCTCTGTCATCACCCATATTCAATTATTTATTTATTTATTTACTTCCACGCATACACCACAAGAAGGTAATTACATATGCAGAACAACACAAAATCACTATGAACTACTTAACCTAGGAGAACAATCTTCTCACATTTCCCAAACTAGGACAAGGAGGTTTGGGATTCCCCCGTACATAATGCGTAGATGCGTATTGCGTAGTTGAATTAATGCTGAAATGCATAAAAGCAAAAAGTGTGAAGCTATTGAAAAAAAGGAAAAGAAGTCAGTCTGATTTTAGAGGTGACATGAGCTTGGTCTACGGACTCGTCGGCCAGTATTTCTTATCGCAGTACAAAAGTTTCGTTTGAGTTCTTTTGTAGTTAATTTAAATGAGTTTAATCGAAAAATTCGACAAATATATCTAAGTAAAATTTCACAATCAACTTATTGCACATAAGCATCATTTTATTTATAGGAGGTGAACTATAGTCTGTTTACGAAAGGTTGAGCCGTCGGTTGGCCATGGCAATTTGGCATATTCCACTGTGTATACTGAAATTTTAGGTTATGTAATTTATTTTCTTGTCAGATTGATACGCAATGTTGTCAATATTGCATAGAAACTTTATAGGTTTTCACTCCCAGTCTCTGAAACATAACCAATTTGCTCCTGACAAATACTTAAGTGCAAAGATTTTCGCAGGAGCACTTCACCTTAATCAAACATTTTTTAAATATTTATGTTTCAGAGAATGGAAGTGAAAACCTATAAAGTTTCTAAGAAATGCAGAATCCTCCCAGAGTATATTTCAATCGATATCTAATATTGCATAGAGTTCTCTGATAACTGGCAAGCTCGTCGAACGAGGCCGGGTACATTAGGCAACGTTGACTTTATTTTACGTTATGACAGCAAATACTGCCAACTTCTGATAAATAAACAAACGTCTACTATGCGCTCAAACTTTCATGGTGTTACATGAAAAGTTTCCCTACTTCTAAGCCTCAGATATAAATAAGGTGCTTTTAATTTGACAAGATCAACAAAATTACAATCTTGAAATGATAAATTATTTAAAATCTTATAACTTCCACTTATTCCACCTGAAGTTGAATTGTCACACATACCTATAGACTTTTTCGATAGCGACTCAGTGCATTTGTTGCAGTAGGTGTATTGATACTGAAGGGTTTTCCAATAAGAGGTGTTATTCGGATATTCAAAGAAAAATGCCATTTTTTAATAAAAATGATCGGACGTTTATTTCATTATAAAGAGGAAGCTATGCCGTTAATAGTGGAAAAAATGACCACCACGACCACGCTTACTGGACCATATCCTTTTAATGAAATTTTCCATAACCAAATGGCTGCCCTATGTCCTCGATAGCCTCACGATTTCCATCTTTGGGGTCTTGAATCGACGCTGGGCTATTGGCGTTGACCTTCCTTTTCCCGTGGCCCCAAAGGAATAAGTCGCAAGGTGTTAAATCACAAGATCTGGGTGGCCAATTGTGATCACCTCTTCGGGGGATAACACGGTCCGGAAACTTTTCCCGCAAAAGATCGTTGTTGATGATCGGCCGGCTTGAATTCTTGTGTTAACTGAACTTTATAAGCTTTACGACCCAAATATTTATGCAAAATACGGTGTAATGACGTTTGTGGAATGCCTAATTCCAAAGAAGGACGAGGAATGGACAAACCTGGGTTTTCTTCAATACTTTCGGTCACAACAGCAATATTCTCGGCTGTTCTTCAGCGTCCTGCACGGGTTTTATTCTTCACATCACTAACTTGTCCCTACAGCTGGAATTTTTCCACCAATTTCCTTATTGCGGTCCAACTAAGTGCTTCACGACGACTCAAAAATGTTCGAGTTTTACGAACCGTCTCTGCCAAATTTCCACCAGTTTCATGATGAATTTTAATAATTTCAATGCGATTTTGAAGCTTGTATCGTTCCATTTTTATTAATGGCGTAGTTTCTACTTGTCAAATGTCAAAAAATGACAGCTCCAAACAAGAAATAGCGGGCTATTCAAAATGACACCTCTTATTGGAAAACCTGTAGGTACCTGATCTACGAAGACTCAGCAGAATTATTATAAAACAATTTTCTATGAGGAACTTTTTTCTAAACAAAGAGAAATAACTATTCATCATAATATATTCTACACATGATCATGTATAATTTTACACGTTATTAATCCATCACCAACAGCATCAAGCACGCTCAAAATGAATGTCATTGAGTGTCGGTATCAGCGCCACTGAATTTTAGAAAGGCCAATAGCCAGAATCGATTAATTTACATTAATGTTGTGTGAAAGCATTAACAAGCTTATCGTTGTTCGTGTTTATATGATGTCAATCAAAAACGAAACTCATTATTCATTTCATTAGGGTCATTGTGTACATGATCGCTTCTTTTTAAAGGCATCCCGAACCCGTACTTTCGAACTGATAAGTACCTCGATGGTCAATTAAAATTCTAAATTACGATGTGATTGGAATATTAAAATATAACTAGCTATAATTCATCGCGGATGAATTGAACTCTGAGCACTTTGTTGCGTTTGAGTATCAATAATCAAAATACTGATTGAACTGCCTTTGTTAGTTCAATAATTTATCCATTTTAAAATTCAGAAATGATGGTTTTGTTTATACACCAACAAAGCTGATCAATAGAACAGAAGTACCTAAGTTTGTTTAGATCAAAGTACACTGCGCAAAAAATTAACGCACATTATGGAAATCTCAAATTTATTCTACAACTTAAGGTGTTCTCAATGATAATTATTTTTATCAGAATTATGCATGCGTATGTTATCCACTTTCAACGTTTTTCTTCAATACAGATGTTTTTTCCCAGCAGGAATAAAAAAAGATGAAAGGTGTGGACATACACAAGAATTGCAGAAAGGTTTGGAGTTTACCATACAAGTGTGTCCAGAATGTTGCAGCGATTCAGGGAGATAGGTATGAATGTTCGAAGACCAGGACAGAGTAGATCAAGGGTAACCACTGCCATTCAAGAACGTTACTTGAGAGTTTTTTCGTTGAGACAACGGTTTGCAACCGCTCGCCTCTTTCAAAATCAGCTTGAGCATACTCATGGGGTGCAAATTAGCACTCAGACAATAAGAAATCGCCTCAGAGAATATGATTTAAGGCCTCGTGTCGCGGCAAGAGGCCCAGCACTTACCCCAGCCCATCGAAGGGCGCGTTTGGATTTTGCGTGAGAGCATATCCATTGGGAAGAGGCTGTTTGAGAAAGAGTTCTCTTCACAGATGAGTCTGATTCTGCCTCTACCATTGTGATCGACGTTTCCTTGTATACATACGTCCACATGAAAGATACTCTCAGTGCAATTTCCTGAATACTACTGGTTTCGGGGGAGGATCGATTATGGTATGGGATGAAATATCTTTGACTGCTCGCACAGACCTAGTTGTCGGTGATAATATAGCTATGAATACTGATAGGTATATAAGGAACATTCTTGAAGAGCATGTAGTGCCATTTGCTCCATACATTGGTGAAAATTTCATTTTTATGGACGATAATGACAGACTCTAAGGTGCGCGCATCGTTCAAGAGTACCTTGAAGAGGTTGAAGTCTCTCGAATGAAATGGCCAGCAAGAAGTCCAGATCTCAGTCCGATTGAGCAGGTTTGGGACAACCTCAATAGAAGGCTGAGAAGTTCAAAATCATCCAGCTACTCTTAATGACTTAGGAATCCAACTCAGAGAAATCTGGGAAGGATTAGATCAGAACATTTTAAGATCACTCATTTTGAATATGTACCGTCGTTGCCGAGCTTTAATTAACGCAAGGGGTGGAAATACCAAGTATTAAATCATTTATCAGCATTCCAGCATTTTGAAAATTGTTTATTTCTCTTCTTTCACATAAGATTCGGTGAGAGCCTGAATTTTTCTTCCATTTAATGTGTCTGGTTTCGTTCAAAACATTCCCGATAGAACATAAAAAATTAGTTATAAAGTCAATGTAGAGTTTAATCTCATTAAAATTGATATTTTCAGAATGTGCGTTAATTTTTTTGCGCAGTGTATTATGGGGACGCCAGTAAGGATGGTAAAATGAAGGTGAACACTTTATGAATTGCACTCAGCAGTATCGAACTAGGCTTTTGAAAGAAGGATTTCCTACCACATTTTTTATGTATAATCACTGAAAACTTTAAAAAAGCACTGGCATTGGAGCAAACTTTTTATATTGAGAAACAGGTAGTTCAAATTTATATACAGATTGTCTACTAACTAGGGATGATTATACAAGTGACTTGCAACAAAAAATATCATATAACTTATGGTCGAAATGTTGACGGTTATTCTTCAATTTAACGTTTCTGGATTTCACGAAATATTTCTAGTTTTTTTCTCTAAAATGATTCAGTTCTCCTTGTTGTCTTATGAATTTTGACCACACATTCGGAAAAGGCAATAAATTTGCTACAAGATGAGAGAGTCTGTATGCAGAAAACACTCTTATTGCAGGCGTGCTAAGGAGAGGAACATCACGATGCTGAAGTTAACAAAATCAGTCCTATTTTTCCTATGGTTCTTTCGATGAAATATTAATAATTTGCTCTAATTTGGAGCTCTTCGTAATTGAATATCAGTGTAATTTTATGGAAATAAATTCATCTGTTATATGACACCAGACTAACATTTTGTAGGCGGTAACAGAGTAATTCAGGAGAGTGGAGGCCATAGGATATTAAGGACTGATGAAGCCACTTTCACGAAATCAGGTGTGATAAATTTATCAAACAACCATGTATGGCAGAGATAAAATATCAGAGAAATATGACTGATATTGTTAACTCTCTCATATTGTAGCAAATTCATTGGCCTTTCCGAATATGTGGTCAGATTTGATAATACTACAAGAAAAATTGAATAATAATCATATTAGAGAAAAAACTCGAATATTTCGTGAAATCAGGAAATGTTAAATTGAAGAAAAACCGTCAACATTTCGACCATATTGTTTTATATGACATTTTTTGTTTCAAATCACTTGTATAATCACCCGATGAAGTTTTTTCACTTCAAAAGTAGATACCCTGTATAATGCATCCAACCTTCCTTTTCATCTCTTAAACCTACCCCGAAAATTACAAATTCTTCTTTCCGGTATTATTGAATATAAACAAGCGTTCAAAAGCTTCTGACTGTTGATTCTTGAAAGAAGGATTAATCTAAAGGCGACATTGTCGACATAGAAACACATTCAATTCCTTCACCTATTCCATTAATGGCATTATAATCCTCATTCACCACGAGTTGATTATTACCATTTGAGGGGCATCACGTTCATTGGAGTATGTGCTGATATCGGATTTTTCACATTTAGCTAAAACGAAAAAATTGGGAATCAACTAAGGCAGTTGCCCCAAGAACGCTGGTATGCTGAGAAAATTCCGACGTGGTTATAAAAATCCAAATACGGCGCTTTGATACCTGTAAAGTATTGTTGGAATATCTTGAATTCGCACCAGTTTCATATAAAGTCAAGAAATGTCATTTCGTCGGGAGAATCAAATAAATAACTGGTTTTAATTAATTAAAACATTCAGTTAATTTCTCTATATAAAGTGGACGTATTGCCATTTTGGGACGACTGCACCTTGTTGAAGCAATAAAATTTATTGCTGCTACAACGGCAAATCACTCTAATTAGTCCATGTCGACCAAAACGGAAACTTCGTTTTCTACAACTCATATCGAACTGACAACGGTTATACCCACACATACAGAGCGGCTTCATAAATCTCTCTTATACAGTGTGTTTGGTCTTGACTTAGCGATAATTTAAGGTCATCAAATATAACCAATATTATCGACAAAAACACCCAAACTTGGAAGATTACCTCCTTAGTTTTGGAATAGCCCGCATTACTTTTTATTTTCGTTGACCCTTCCAAATAATATCGATTTCTTTGGACATGAAGGTCCTCAAGATGTGAAAAAAATGTTTTTCGAAAGATGATACTACCACCTTTTATTGAAGTATAACAATATAAGAACATTCAATTCGAAAACGCCATAAAAAAATTCTTTAAAAGAGTTCATAGTAAAAATATGTAATGATTTTCTTAGTAAATCCGCAATAGTACAAGAACTAGCACATTGAAGTATATTTTATTTCAATGATTTAACACGCAAGGATATTAACTACAAAACAACACTCACATCATATCTGTAAGTTACATAATTTGAGAGTTATTGCTGTTCGAACATGATCACTACGCGAGCAAAAGACACAAGACAGGTCTACAGAGCAGAGGCGGCCACTTTGAGCAATTTTTATGATTAATTTGTTTGTTTTATCATTGAAAATTATCGAAAGTACAGTACTGAGTTCTTTTTATTTTATCAATTTTCATAAGGGTTATGTTCGAACAGCAATAACTCTCAAATCATGTAACTTACAGAAATGATGTGAGTGTTGTTTTGTAGCTTGTTTCCTTGCGTGTTAAATCATTGGAAAAAAATGATACTTTAATGTGCTAGTTCTTGTACTATTGCGGATTTACTGAGAAAATCAGTACATATTTTCACTATGAACTTTTTTAAAGAATTTTTTTATGGCGTTTTCAAGTTGAATGTTTTTATATTGTTATAATTGTGGTGGTAGTATCATCTTTCGAAAAGCATTTTTTTCACATCTGTAGGACCTTTATGTCCAAAGAAATCGATATTATTTGGAAGGGTCAACGAAAATAAAAAAGTAAATTTAAAATGGGGCCTACTCCAAAACTAAGGGGGTTTTAACTTTTGTTTGGGTGTTTTTGTCGATAATATTAGGTATTTTTGATGACCTTTAATTATCGCTAAGTCATGACCAAACACACTGTATAGCAAGAAGAATGCGAATTAAGGACAGATTATCAAGTTTTATGAATTGATATCTTTGATAGGTGGTGGGCCCAAATTATCGCAATTGTTAATATTATTAATAATGAATAATAATAATAATAATAGTTATTTATTATAAAAGGGAAAAAAGTATTAGAATTTAGCTCGAGGTTATGTTGTCAAAAGACCGAGAGCTAAAATCTAATATTTTTCCCGTGTTTAATTCACTTTTTTTTCTGTGACAGAAAAAACGACCATTTAACAGTGAAAGAAATATAACTTTTCAAGAAATCACTTTTTTCCCACGGGAAAAAGTGAGTACTTATTTCCCAGATACATAGAAACTCATTTTTTTTACAGAGGAAAAAGTAATTTCGTAAAAAGTTATATTTTGTGACCTGTCAAGAATAATAAAATGTTAATTTTTTTTCTCATCACAGAAAAAATTATTTTTTTTGTGACTGAAGAAAAATTCGACATTTTATCTCTCTTTACAGGTAGGTAACAAAATATAACTTTTTAAGGAATTACTTTTTCCTGTCAAAAAAGTGAGTGTATTTATATCCGGGAAAAAAGTACTCACTTTTTCGTGGGGAAAGAAGTAATTTCTATCACAATTGAATCGTCGTTTCCTTGTCACAGAAAAGAAAATAGTGTATTATATACGGGGAAAATATGAGATTTTAGTTCTCGGTTTTTTGTCGCTCCGCTCGCTCGTTAAAATATCTTGACCCTAAGTCGCTGTCTCTAATAACCGAGTTGATTAAATAACTATTTCCGCCGACCTCGAAATAAAAGGTGATTTTAATGTGTACTAAATTGAACATTAATGACCTATTTTAATGCTCAATTTATGCTATTTCAATGTGCAATCCTCAAGGCAATCGTACACAAAGTATTCAGAAGCACTACGAGAAATGTCAAAACTCTACTGGAACATAGAAATTTTGTTATGTCAAATTTATGTCTATAAAAAATAGTGCAAAATAAGAAAATATTTCAATCAAGAATTTATACATACATTCGCTTCGCTCACGCGTTAAAATATCTTCACCATTAGTCGCTGTCTTTATTAACCTGGTTGATTAAATAACTATTAATTTGAAGAGGCTATCCATAAACGAGGTAACCTTCTTGGATTTCGACTAATAAACTTGTTTAGTTCTAGTCATGTGCGTGCGTGTTCCTGTGTGTTACAATCGCAAAAGCTTTCCGCTATAAATCCATATATGTCACATTCGTATAGTTTATATGATATCCTGGCATGAACATTTTATAGGGCACGGTCATGACATTTTTTACACTACTGTTCCTGAATAACTTCTCTAATAGGTGACTTAATTGGCCATTTGCATTTGACCTCGTTTCCAATGGTTTAAACAGTAGTTGGCTGTATCGATCTGACAACTGGTCGAGTCAAAAACTCGTGAAAAACACATACTCAATTTTGAACACGAGGGTTTCCCTGAATGTCAACGTTATACATCAAACATGGACCTATAATACTAACTGGACGTTGAACTTCCTAACTGTCACGTAGAAAAAGTGAGGCAAGGGCCGCCATTTGCAGTTAGTGATGAAATACGAAGATTTTGACGTTATATGCCAACTGTGCTCGAATTTTTTTCGTTGAAAAATTGACACTTCTCAAGTAAAACCCAAACTGCAAATGGCAGCCGTTTGCCTCAAAATTTTTGACATGTTCGCTATCTAGTTAGTATTATAAATCTATGACATCAAATGATCGAAACACAGAGTAAACTATTTCATTGTCTTTATCTTTCAACAGTTTCAATCTATCTCAAGAGTATCATATTCGAAAAATATTGGTTGCATCACACAAAAACCATAATCGCAGAACTCAGGTTAAGAAGAAAGTCAAAGTGCAATTGGTCTTCAAAGTAATCCTTAGCTTTAACGACAGCGTTTTAGTGCCTCCAAGATAAAAGAAAAAACTGGCGTTTTACAGATTAAATCTTTCAATTGGCCGATTCAGATTGTGGGTTGACAATTTTAATCTGCGAATTGACATATTCCATTTGGCAATTCAAAAGTTGTTCAAATGTAGCATAAAATGCTACATAATGATAAAAATTGCCGACAAATCACAGGCTTCTTCTATTTCGACTGCGGTTTTATCACGTCAGGAATCTACTGGTTGACGCAAAGTTAGCGAAAAGTTGAAATTACTGTGATAAAGTTTACGTTGGACAGACGACACAATATGCAGGTGGCCGGACGATTGACGTCCAAAAGAAAAAAACAGGTCCCTCGTTTCATGGGGTATTCGAATCACCCCCATGTATGTTATGCGATTTTTCACGGTTTCCGAGTTATGAATTTTTTTATGAACTTTCGAGAATTTTCAACTTGACCATATTAAAACAAATATTAAAAAAAGTACAAGAGTTTTCTGATATATTTTTTTTGTAAATAAATCGCACTGAAATGTACTTTTATACATAAAATAACCAGAATCGTAAATTTGATAAAATTATAGAAATGTTGGTCTCAAGTGAAAAAGTTACGTATTTTGGATCATGATCTAAATTTTCAAATTTAAATTAAAAATGTAAACAGGCTACTTCATGGTTTCTCAGTAGGCCTAAAAACTGCGCTCAGCATTCAGCTTTCAGAATCATTAATAAAAAATGGTACTCAACAGTCTACTTTTGCTAGAATTAGCCTTCAAAGTCAGCGAGGTGGAAAAAATCAAAGAACTAGACGTTTACTTAAAAATTATTTTTTGCCATTTTAAGATTTTTCTGATCTGCAGCTCAGAAGTAGCTAAAGTGGACTTGGTTCACTTGTATTCTTAACCCTCCATTTAGTGCTTATTAGTACCGTAACATAGGTACTTTTATTGCACCAATGTAGTTTTTGAGAAATTGATAACTTAAGTTTTTGGTGCTGACTTCACGTTCAGATCCAACATTTTCCAATTATTATGCAATTAACGAACCAATATTCAGTGTCCCATTAACGATTATTGGTGTATTTGGAAACAAAGGGGAAAAAATGAACCGATTTATTTCAGTGCTGACTTCACGGTTCGCAGCAACATATTAGAATTTCGTGAAAATAGTTTCAAGTTTTAATTTTTCAATTCCCAATCAAACTGCTAAGGACTGTTGAAGCAAAATTCAAATATGAATTTTGAAAGGAGAGGATCTGTCGTTCTCGAAGGCAGAGACAGAAAGGAAGTATTGCGGTTATACGTATTGTACAATGTTGAATTACCAGATAAACTTTATCAATTGACAAGTTGATCTATCAATCGACAGATTCATTCTATCAGTTGACACTTTCAAATCTGTCAATTGTCAGATAGATACGCCGTCGTGAGATTCAGCAATTCTCATAGATAAGTTATTTTGCTCAATGATGATCAATAAAATACCACTATTTGAGCTTAATGAACGAACATCAGATCTCACGAACAAGTAAATAATGATGATGTGGATTGTTGGAATTTTCTGAAATGATAACTGGAAGAATTATGGTTACTTTTCCCATATTGAAAAACGTATTACTGACTCAGTTATAGCTGGGAGAAAAACAATTCTGATAATTGTATTTTGATTACACTCAATCAATTAATCATCTTCCAGATTATTCAGAGCGATAGGAATTTTTCCTATTACATCCGACATCCATGAATGCCTAATAAAATAGGGTTACATGTCATTAACAATCGAAGACAATTATCATCAAATAGCAATCAATCAATGATTTATAATGGAAGTTTTAACGAATGTTTAAAATTTTGAATATTTATGACTGTTGAATAATGAAATCTGATATTCAGTTCCCAAGGATTTTACATGAATTGGAAACTCAAATGGTAGGTATAATTTTTTAAACAACTAATGTTAGAATTTTTCTTTTTACTTCCATTAAGTATATCTAAACCCAATTCTCAATTATGAATGTTTTCAATCAACACACTAGAACAAAGGATTCGTCTTTTTTTCCTTCAGCCACCAACATTAAGATTTGAAGATAAAGTTTAAACTTTGCAAACCTGAACATGTTATTCGAGTACGAAGAAAATGCATTATCACATCTGAAGGAAGTTGGAGATAAAATAAATCTTCCCGAATCTTTATGAAAAATATGGTGTATGGAGCTAAAATTTCGGATTTTTGTCAAGTCCGTTTTGGAAATCACAGTCATACCGATAACAAAAAATCAACCCATCTAACTTTAAAAAAAGAAGAGAGGTTGAAACAAAGCTTTCTCCTCTAACTCTTCAAGAAGATATGGTCAATTACAGCTCAAATTTTTGAATTCTGGCCGACACATTCCACAGAACAGTTGTCATTTCCAAAGATAGCCCCCCTACTGTTGAACACAATTAGCAAATTTTCAGAGCAATTGGTAAATTTATGGAAACAGTTGGGCAAGTCTCAATGGAGTTGGTTTAGAAGCGTGCCCAATATTGATCATGGTTGGAAAATTTTCGAAACAGTTGGAAAATGTTTCAAAATAGTTCATAAAATTTCAAAACAGTTTGAAAAATTTCAATAGAGTTTATACCGGGACCGGCCTAATGTTGATCAGAGTTGGCAATTTTGCAAAGCAGTTGGTAGTTTTTCGAAGCAGTTGGAAAAATTTTAGACCAGTTGGAAAAATTTCAGAACCATTGGTAAAATTTTGAAGCAGTTGAACAAATGTCAATAGGGCGTACCAAATATTGATCACAGTTGGTAAATTCTCGAAGCAGTTGGTGAATTTTCGAAGCAGTTGACAAAATTCCGAAGAAGTCGGAAAAAATTCTGGAAACAGTTGGCAAAATTTCAGAACGGTCCTGACCTGTACGTTTTGCAAACATAATACCACTAGTGATCATTTACCACGGTAACGCTAAAACTGACGTGTCAGCTCAATTTATCTAAGGTCGTTAATAATGATTCGTTTGACCACTTGTAATATTGTTCTAATTGTGTCTTTCCACTAATGCCAATAAATGTCCCAATGTTTACAGTGGTCAACGCTAAATTCGACCGAGCCTGCTGTATAAATTAAATTTATTTCCATGCGAATTTATTAAAATGCTGAAACTGCGGTATTTCGATATCAATAGTGTCATTCTGTTATGTTGGTATAGTTTATGTATCGGCACGAATTTTTGGTTGGTTATTTCACAACACGAAATAATAATTTTCGGGAATAATTTATCAGCGTCGAATTTTAAATTTTGATTTCATTAATATCGAATGGCGCGGAGTTTTTGATTAATTTTATGAATTGAATAATGAATATACATATTACGAATTTCATTTCGTTGCAGGTGTTCGATTCTGTTTTTGATTATTCTGGGTTAAATCATTAAATGTATTCCTTATTAGAAGTACACTCATTATAGGTTATTCCAATTCAATATCGTGCTCCAAGGGCGTAGCCAGGGGGGTTTTGGGGGTTCAAACCCCCTCCGAAATGTTTCAGAGTTATTTTTTGTTGCAAAAATAATCTTTCATTTTGCACTTAAACCAACTCATATCCGAAAATCTACTCAAAATTATCAATTCATATCAGTAATATGGATGATATTAAAGTTTCATTCCATTTCTAGAATATACTATCCAACAATTAACTGATAGATTTTCTAAACACCGGAAATTAATATCAGCATTATCTGGTCTTCTACCCCAGAATTTTAACAGAGAATATGAATTAGAAGACGCAATATCGATGTAGGTATTCTTCACTACTCCCAGAAAAAAATAAAAACGTAGTTAAAGCAGAATTTGAAATATGGAAAATGTCAATGAACTCCATTTCAAAATCGGCATTAGAATGCTTAGATGAGTGCAATCAGAATATGTATCCGAACATCTACATCCTACTACAAATTTTAGCTACGATTCCAGTATCTACTGCTACTCCAGAAAAAGTTTTTTCAGCTTGAGGAGAATTGAAAATTACCTAGGCAATTCTTCTAGCGCAACTAGATTGAATGGGTTGGCGCTTATGAATATTCATTATAGTGTGAAAATTGATGAAAATGAAGTGGTTGACCAATTCGCTAAAAAAAAGACGGATAGACTTTAGCTGAAGGAATTCACCATAAAAAATATTGTTTGTGTTTTCTCATTTTCATTTTTAATAGCTATTCATATGTTGTTGGCACTATTTTGGAGTGAAACATTAAAAACTCTATTTAGTTTCAATGAAAGCACACATCCACACTAATTTCAAATTGATTCATCATGTAAGTATTGTTTGGGAAATAAATATTGTTTTTTAAGTTTTTGTTTGAGTGAATAAAAATTTAATTCTGAGGCATATTTGAGAATAGGTTAACCTAACCTAACCAGGAATATCTATGTTAAATATTTTTTTCCGAAGTAGGAAAAGGATTATTGAATTCTTAAAAACAACAAATACTTGCTTCAGAAAGCGACACTCACAATTGCCAAAATGTCAAAACCCCCCCCGAAAATAATTCCTGTCTACGCCCTTGTCGTGCTCATATTATATTCTACTATTCCGAAATAATAATAATAGGTACCTATTTTATCAACTATTTTTTCAAGACAGCGAATTAATAAACAAGTTGATTATAAGATTTTTCGGCCAACAGCATTATGAATTGAGTATTCTTGATTGAAACACATTTTTATTTGGCATAAGGGATACATTCGACATAATATAAATTTTAATGTTTCAGTAGAGTTGTAAATTACTCGTATTGCTTCGGAATGCATTAGCTTTCAGTTGTTGATTACAACTACTCATTAAAATGGAAGTAAAAATCACGCAATCAAATGGGTCATTATTGATTGGTTTCGTTTGCGTTAAACTCGTGATTTGGTGTTGCAAAAAAATTTATTAAATGAAAAACTTTATAGTTAATACTCATGTAGTCACAAACTGGACCCACTGTCCACGTTTGTTCCTCGAAGTTTCCTAGAGGAAGTTCACCGAGAAAAAAATTCAGGTATTATTTTGCAACTTCTCGGATATGCTCGTTAATGCGTAAAATCGACGAAGTGGAGTCAGAGATATAATTGAATGTTTATTTCTCTCCAATTATATCGATTCATACCGAGGTTTATATTCTCGACACTTGAACCTAGAACATTCTACCAGTTAATCACTAAAGAAAGAGGACATGCAATTATTCTTTATGTGTCCTGTATTACGCTCTTCTCATCCACTTTTGGAGGTGGGTTGAAATTTTCTATATGTGCGAAACCTTTTCAATGAAAGGCGCTTATTATATATATATACATTCGGGTTAAAAATATCCTAAAGACGTTGTCCGATACCCAATTGCCAATGCCTTCTATTGTTGCAGTCTTCATCATTTAGTCCTCTTTCACTCATTGATTTTCTAATTCCATTAATCCATGTCGTTCTTGGTCTTCCTCTTTTTCTGTTTTCTGGAGGTATCCATCTCATTACTTTCTTTGGTAATCTATTCTCTGCCATTCTTTGCACATGTCCATACCATACCAGCTGTTTCCTATCTATATATTCTGTGACGGTCTCTTTTATTTCCATAGTTTCCCTTATTATCGAATTCGGTATCCTCTCTCTTCTCGAAGTTCTGGATGCTCGTCGTATTGCATCCATTTCTGTAGCTTCTATCCTCCTCTTCAGTTGTTCTTTCAATCGCCAAGTTTCAGATCCGTATACTAGAGTACTTTTTATTAGTGTATCATATATTCGTATCTTTCTTTTCTTTCCTATCTCTGTGCTCCATAGAATACCATTCAGCGAACTTATTATTTTTTTTTAACTTATTTATTCGTGATTTAATTTCGGCGTCATCTGTTCCTTCTGCATTGAAGTTGATTCCCAAGTATTTGTAGCTTTCGCATTTCTTTATTGTTTCATTATTTTCTAGCTTCAAATCAGTGGGTTTCTTCTCCAACACATAAGTATTTCGTTTTAGATATATTCATCTGAAGACCCCATCTTCCATACTCTTCTTGAAACTTTCTCGCCATATATTCTAGGTCTTCTTTATCATTCGCACAAATTACTTGATCGTCGGCAAATTGGTTTCGTGCACGTTTGACAACTGACAGCACATCGGAGGTATAACAACCCCACTTTTCCTATGTAAATCATAGCAAAACAACGAGAGATTTTGGTTTTTCTCAAGTGTTTCAGTTGATTTATTGCTTCTTTGGACTGAAAAATCGTGAAAATGGACCTATAAAATTGTTTAATAAGTTCAGATCATATTCATCGAGGACGATATGTAGAAAAATATCAGTTTTGTGTATTCACCCTTGTCAACTGTAGAAGGAAGATATTTATCCATCTAACTTGGCTCTTTTCAGAAATAAAATGTATCCTGATATTATCAGTTATTCAGTGGAAACATAGAATGCTCCTGCAGTGAATCATTATGATATTTATAATATTTATTCTTCAATAAATGGAAAGAAGAAAAATTATCATATTTGTTTATTGAAATGAAAGCCCATGAATTCCATGATGATTTTATTGAAAAAATGAAGGATTTTATCAATATTAACAACTAAATTCCTATTATTCACAACGTAGAAAACGATTTCTATTGAATACAAATAAAAAAAATAAATATTTTGTCGAAAGTGAAGCATTCATCATTCAATTCAAAACCAACAAATTATAGTCTCTTGTATAAATAAAAACTTAATTATCTAATAAGTAATTGTAAAAATTTTTAAATACAGAGTTAGAAGTAAGTATGCTTATGCTATATTCTATGTATGTATTCTTTTGAAATCAAGAGCTAACATAATACAATACATAAAACAAAAATAAAAAATCCCTAACTGAGGTTGGTGCAAAACGGGGTACCATACTATTTTTTCGTATGATACCAGAGCTCAGGGAAAAACCCCAGTAGTGAAAAGCGGAGATAGCAGTTACCTTTTACTTGTTTCATATAAAAAACAAAAGATATACTGCAAATTAAAGAACATCCAGATGAGTTTTAATCCAGTGATATGATTTCAGGACATATATTTATGAAAACTCAAGTTATCACAACAATTTTGTCCATTAACAAGAATCTCTCCTTTCTCTAACGGGTGAATTGAAAATACATCCTATAGTCTTCTATATTTCCTCCTTGTCCAAATATGAATCCTGAAACTGGCTAATCTCTTTGTCTTCTTTATTTAATTGATAATAATATCAGGATACATTTTATCATCGGAATAAGACACATTAGATAGATAAATCTTCTGCAGTAGATAAGGGTGAATGCCCAAAACTGATATTTTTCTACATATCGTCCTCGATGAACTTATTAAACATTTTAAAGGTCCATTTTCACGGTTTTTAAGTCCAAAGAAGCAATAAATCAACTGAAACACTTGAGAAAAACCAAAATTTCTCGTTGTTTTGCTATGATTTACATAGGAAAAGTGGGGTTGTTATACCTCCGATATGCTGTCAGTTGTCAAACGTGCACGAAACCAATTGAAGAGTGTATATGCAAGTATCTCTATCAATTTCGATACCCATACCTCGACATTTTCTTTTCCAAAAAAAGGCGCTTATTATCAGAAGGATTATTATGACAGAGGACAGTTTCTACTGTAGTGCAAGGGCCTTGTATTTTGACCAGGGTGGGTTTTCGGTCTAATTTTCCACAATTATTTCAGGCTACTATTTCTAGTAGACCCTACTCTTGTCATTCTCTAGTGAAGTTTGATGCCTATAGCTAATGAAGGAGCTAAAAATAGCGCAACTGCCTGAGATGATGAAAACTTTCATCCAAAAACAGAGTTCAAAAAGACTACGATGTAGGAAAGAACCACTGAAGACCGAAGAACCTTGCACCTACAAGTAGCGGCATGCAGCACGCCAGACGTATAAGCAAGCGATGACCGTGGACATACGAGGGCGAATCAAATATAAACGGAACTTTTCGCTTTTCAGGCACAATAGTGGGGAGAAAACGTTCCTGATTTTTTTGTTCTTGGTAAGGTTTGTCAGGAGTAGGGAAAGCACGTGAGCTCGCCTCATCGACCCCCTAGGTATTCATTGTGACGATGTTCGAGCAAGAAGTACCTCCGTCTATTGCGCAACGCGTTGTTTACTTCGCTCCTTACTCGTTGAGGTGTAGTGATGCACTCATGTTTCGTCACAGTTGATAATGTGAGTGGAAAATTGGCCTCCCCGTTCTTCAAATCGTGCAAAAAAACGTTTTTTTGTAAATTCTGGTCAGCTGTGAGAAGGTAAGGAACCCACCTGTAGCAACTTTCACGGTACCCTAGCTCCTCTGTGAGTATGGAATAAGTGTTCCTATAGCTTATTCCGACCTCCCTTGCAATTTCAGAAGTGTTACAACGTCTGTCGTCTTCAATAAGTCATCGAACACTGCTGATGTTGTTCCTTGCTTTCATGGCATTTTTTAACACAATCACGATTCTCCACGAACCGTTTATGCAATCCAAAAACTCTGGCTCGCTACAGTGTCTCTTCTACGAACTGGGCAGACATTCTCCTCAAGATTTTCGCCAGCTTTACGCCTTCAGCGGCGAGAAACTTGATTACAACACGTTGCGCACTTGACAGAGGTACCTCTTGCTCAAACATAGTCGCAGTGGAAACAGATAGGGTCTTTGAGGCAAACACACGTGATTCCCCTACTCCTGATTAACCTACGAATTAAAAAAAATCAGGTTCCGCCTCCACTATTGTGCCTGAAGAGCGAAAAGTCTCGTTTATATTTGATTCGCCCTTGTATAGTACGGTGGAAAGATCCACAATCAGTAGTAGAGGTTTTATTAGATCCACCATCGCTGTACATATATGTAAAAGAAATCCGATGAATGCCCTCAGAATAGATCATACCTAGTAAGAATCATGGAAGAATTTTGAAATCATGGAGGGTTGAACTTCACTCTCACGGAGACCATCTTCTGATGACGCCATCTACGAAATGATCAGAGATAAGGTTCGACTCAAAAACCATTTCATTTGGTATACTACTGAATAACAGTTTCTCAATATAGAATATCCGTACCAATCATTTCAAATTTTTTAATTAATTCGAATATTTGAACGAGTCTTTATTAATCATTGAGCATGAAATTTGGATACGATTGGATTGGTTTTGAAGAATCATCATAACTCACTAAAAACTCGACTTATTCGTTCCATTAACAAAATTAGAGTTACAGTCGACTCTCGATAATTTGAAATTCAAGGGACCAACGAAAAAGTTCAAATTACCGAGAGTTCAAAATAAAAAGAGTTCATATAAACAAGAGGGAGTAAGGATGAAATTCAATTAAACAAGAGTTTGATCATAAGTACATAGGTACTAATGATTGTATATGCGATTATGTATTATATTCTACATACATGATCTTTAAGTGTATATGATAACATGAGTATTTCATTTCGAAAAGAAGTACGCAATTTTCATTTGAGTTAGTTACTTCCATCTAGCCTAGCATTGTCCAGGGTGCTTTCTATAAGTTGAGAGCAGAAAAGAATTCATTGTTTGTTTCTGCCCTCTGGGCAGAAACCGAGAGCCTGAGCGAAAGACTTTTTCCTCCAGACGAGGAAATTCAGCTTGACAAAGCCTTTTCTTCCTATACTGTTGACACTTCCAGTGATTCGTTTCTTATTCTTTAGAATCATGGACAATGTAGATAGTAGAATATCAAACTATTTCGCAACATCTTTTTCCAATGTGCCATTTTCCACCGCTTCGATAACACGTCTTTTCTCATTGAAAAACCCTTATTTTTTCTTTCACTCATTTTTAATTCGAAAACCGGTTTTAGTTCAACGAAATTCTAAGAAACACTGCGCCAACTCAATTAAGATAAGTGCAAGATGAAACGGATCACAGAAGAGTGGGGACTTCAAGTTATAGAATGTTTGGGTGATTCGACTTCAAATTAAAGAGTGTTATTGAGCAAGATGTCACAGCTATAACTTCAAATTATCGAGGGGATCAGAACACGTTGATTCATTTCAAATTATCAAGTGTTATTCAAGGGAACTGAAAAGAACTTCAAATTATCGAGAGATTCAATTTATCGAGTGTCAAATTATCGAGAGTCTACTGTATTACCACCCTGCTACTACCCTGAAAATTTCAAGTTTTCAGCTTCTTCAGATTTAAAGTGTTTATTGGACTATGGGCGGCCTGACACAATATTTGTGATCCCGGTTTATTCATCAGTGTGCAAAAGCGAACACTTTGAGACAACTCTTGGCTGCAGATAACATGGAGAATTTTGTGCAAAACGATGCTAAGCTGCATCCTTAGGAACTACTACACAAAAATAGTCCAATGAAATTGTCCATCCACAAAGAAGCACCAATCCAGTTTTCATTCATGGCCTAACTGGACCTGCAACGACTGCCTGTTTCCATTTTCGAAAACGCGAAATCGGCCACTGTTTGCAAATTCGCCACGGCGGCTTCCTCTATTTAAACGCCCGACACAGACCGACCGCGTTTGTGATTTCTCGTCACGTCGCGCATACCGGCGGACGGATGGACGTCGGCATTCCCGAAGTGTCGCTCGTTGGTCAATCAAAGAGTTTAACAACCGTGACAATTCGGATGTGAACCGTCATCGGTGCGCACCGAATATTCTGCTTGGTCTTGGTAGCTTGTTGTTGAGATTTGACTGGAAGAAAAAACCTTGACTTAAAGCCGGTTACAGTTAGGGGATTTATACACAAATTTTCAAATGTCTTTGGAAACCTATCAACTTTCAACTTGTTGAATGTAACATGACAATGAGGGCTACCGCGCTAGAGGCGCTAGTGTTGCGTGAGGTCCACGATAATTTTAATTGTCAAATATTCAAACGTGATTGTGAATCTGTATTGTTTCTTTTCAATCTTTACGCGAATGTGAGGAGTTTCACATACATATTCAGATTAATAACAGCAAATATGAATTACGTATCAATGAATATCACTGCTTTGAAAACGCAGTTCCAAAAGATAGGCCAAATTAAGTGGACCCAAAGGAAAGCTAATCCAAAGGCGAAATGTTTCAGACTTTCAAAACGCATTTCTTATGAAAAGTATGCTCATTTATTCAGTTTACATTTATGGTTTTTCTTTTTACAGACCCAAACACTATGATAGGAACGATAATTCCAGTGGAAAAGCATTATCATGATTTGAAATAAGTTTATTGCAGAAGTAGGTTATCATTTCAAGAATAATTGCTTTTTATCATACTCACATGATACCTGGGATAGCTGAAAAGTGTTAAAAGTTGAAGTAGAACAATAATCCCCACACAATCTTTTTATTTATCAATATAAGTGAATATATAGAAAAACAGTATGTACCAAAAGGAAAAACTCAAACATCAATGAGAAGTATATTAACTGATCACTTTCATTTAAGAGTAGGATAATTTATTTGTTAACGCAAGTATTGATACATATTTTAAGTGTGTTGAGTTAGTGTGTTGATTGATAACAAATATAAATGTTTATAGTAGTAAAATGCAGAGTTAATTGTACCAATTAGATTTTCAATTCGAAGTAGTTTCTATCACTCTCAAGTTCAGACGAAAAAGCAGTATCAGTTGAGCTCTCTTGACTACATATTGCTTTTCATTCATATCTCTCATCACCTTCCTGGTACCCAGAAAATTGGCTAGGTGTTGCTTTCAGTTTTAATTTAGGAAAAGCTGAAAAATTTTCAAAAGTAGATTACAAGTAATACAACTATGTAGAATAACTTCATTTATTCAATTTTGAAAGTAAATTGCTCAGAGCAACATAATGTAAAAGATATTTAGGTACTCACGGTTTTCTATATTAAGATCGTTAGGTCAAGTATTATCATCAGGATTGAAATGTTTGTTTACAAACACGTGAATGTTTTAAAGGGGTAACATCAACTTTATTACCTACAATCTAATCGTTCGGAAACTTAAGTCCTCCCTTTTTTCTCTGAACAATCCGGAACTGCACAACCCTGCGGCATGCTCGATATTGTACAGTATCCAAGATTATGATGTAGGAATCGAATGTAAACTTTTTTCACACGATTAATTGCACCGTAACAGTAATAAATAAGAATTTGTAATAATAATAATAGATCAATGACAGTACAACGAACTTTGACAGGACCTCACGCAACAGTGGCGCCAACTAGTGAGAAAAAATACGGTAGCCCTTATTATAAGTGTTTGGAATCTTCTCTATCTTATCACAGACATAGAACAATAAACCAGCCAAAATGTTTCTTTTCGGGAACCGATGTATTCCAAGTTTTCTGCATATTTTAACTCAATGTTTATACATGCATAATGCTTCCGTCCCACTCATTCAGATGGAAGTAAGGAAAGGCCATAATAAAACTGTCAAACGTCATTCCTATCTCCTCCACATCAGACAGGAAACGTTTATGAAGCACTGCACTGCAATCAGTTAAGCGAAGTGACAGATACCACCGACACGGCCTCACCTCTACACACACCGAAGTTACTTAAAAGTCTACGCTTTAACTTCGGTTTCTTATAAATAAAAATACGTGCTTTCAAAAGTAGTCACGTAAACATGCACGACTTCATTGTATGTAAAGCAATAAGTCGACGATAGCGTCTAAAGTATGCATCTCTGTGTTCGTTTCTGACCTCCCAACGTGTTACTGATAATTATTGAATAGCCAAACACTACGGTTGTTTGCTAGACAAAGCCGGATGCCATGTTAGGCGCATAATAACGCCTTAAAGTTAACCGTTCGGTAACTAATCAAAGAACGACACTCTTCACACCAAATATTTGATCATTCTAAACGGAAATGGAGAGACAACTAAAAGGTTTTATAATAAGTGGTGTTATTTTGATATTCAAAGAAAAATGCCATTTTTCAATATGAATGATCGGATGGTTATTTCATTATAAAGAAGAAGCTATGCCGTTAATAGTGGAAAATAACATCAGGCAAATGACCACCACGACCATGCTTACAGGACCATATCCTTTTAATGAAATTTTCCATAACCAAATCGCAAAGTGGCTGCCCTATGTCCTCGATAGCCTCACGTATTCCATCTTTGAGGTCTTGAATCGACGCTGGGCTATAGGCGTAGACCTTTTCTTTCACGTGGCCCGAAAGAAAGAAGTCGAAAGGTGTCAAATCACGAGATCTCTGTGGCCAATTGTGATCACCTCTTCGAGAGATAACACGGTCCGGAAGATGATTTTTCGATGGATATCCGGATCATTTTCATGCATTTCAGCGACCCAATCAGCAAAGACACGACGTTGTTGATGATCGGCCGGCTTAAGTTCTTGTGTTAGCTCAACTTCATGAGCCCTAAGACCCAAATCTTTATGCAAAATATGGTGTAATGATGTTTATGGAATGCCTAATTCCAAATAACGACGAGGAATGGAGAAACCTGGGTTTCTTCAACACTTTCGGCTACAGCAGCAATATTCTCAGCTGTTCTTGAGCGGCGTGCACGGGTTTATTTTTCACATCACTAACTTGTCCCAACAGGTTGAATTTTTTCAACAATTTCTTTATTGCCGTCCGACAAGATGCTTCACGACGACCCAAAAATGCTCTGCCAAATTTTCACCATTTTTATAGCGAATTTTAATAATTTCAATGCGTTCTCGAAGCGTGTATTGTTCCATTTTCATTTATGTTGTAGTTTCTACTTGTCAAATCTCAAAAAATGAAAGCTTCAAACGTGACATCTACCGAAATAGCGGGCTATTCGAAATAACACCTCTTATTGGAAAACTCTTCTTTACTAGAATATTCTGGAATTGTCACATCGAAACAAAAGAAAGAGGTGGGCGACCACAAATATACTGTTGAAGAGGTCCTTTCGTGAGGAATATAAGAAAAGTATTTTGAGATCATTAGTTCACTAAAATATTACCTCAACATCGAAATATCTGTAGATTCTTGGGCTGTACACTTGATTAAACTATCAAAAAGAAGAAAAACAGTTTTATATTTCGAGTATAATTTATTGGAAAAACCAGTAAAATGTTAATACAATATATAAAACTTAAAACAATACAAAAACCATGAGGTTAGTGCAAACCGGGTTTACAGTGATAATGAGATAACTGCTCAGCAATACGCACCTATAAATTTGTTTCGTACAATATCTTTACATGCTTTTGTACCATTTTTGTGTACATAAATGAAAATTTAAATTTTTTAACTCATATCTGTTGTCATCTTTATCTTGGAGTTGAGGCGAATTTAAAAATTTGGAGTTAGGTTGAACGACCAGAAATGTGAGGTGCTCTAGTCAAAAACAAGTAATTATATTAATAGGGCAGAAGAAAACATATTAAAAATGTCAATATTAGAAACTATAAAGGCCGAATTGAATTTATTCATGGACTTCACGTTAATTTTCAAATATGTTTCGTACTATGTTTCCTTTCAAACCATATGGCGTCATCAATTAATGTGACGAAAATAAAATTCGAAAACAAAAATTTTTTCACAAATTGACTCTTTTGAATATGGTAATGATTGAGATTGACATCTCAGTAATGATTAACTTCATTCATCAAAATCAATGGTAACGATTATATATTCTTTTGAATTGAGAGCTAACCAAATACAATACATGAAACAAAAAAAGTCCCTTGCAGAGTTTGATGCAAAACGGGGTACCACACTATTCTGTCGTATGATATCAGAGCACAGGGAAAAACTTCAGTAGAAAAAAACCCTGCCTCGCCGTTTTTTACAGAATTGAAACTTAAAACTATTCGAATAAATACCTTCAATATTCAGATACAAATACGTAATTCTTGCTCTTGGGCCAGGAGAGTGTTTTAAACCAGGTCTGGCGTTCCAAGTGATGATTTTCGAATCTTCTGTTCTTCTAAGACCGCTACAGGACCCTACTGAAGGGTAATCATCTCCCATAGATTTAAATGGTGGTATTTCATCCTAAATATCGAATTTAATTTCGGAATAATGATAAAAAACTTGTGAGAAACTTATGTCAAAATGACATCTTGCTAATGATGAACTTCATTTATCAAAATCATACTTATTTTTCGGCCAAGGCCGGGAAGTTTGTACTTCCAGGACTATTCCAGAAAATTCTGCATTCTCAAAGAAAAAACGTCCGAAAAAGATGAAAAAATAAAGTGAAAAAAAATAATACACTAAATATTTTCCTCCTGTAAAAAATTCTAGGTTAATGAAGTGAAATTGTCGCTAAATCACAGCGCATATTTGCCTCCTGGCAAAATGTTAATGGAAGGCGGTTATCGCAAAATTACTGCGATAATTGCATTGTAGAAAGCGGTAGAACCAAGCGATAACTGCACAAATAAACCACTGAAAGCCATGCAGTTTTTTGACAACATGCTGACAAGTAAAATTATCAGTAATTACTAATTGTGCAATTACTACTACTTACAGTAAATGATAGTGCCATGGTTAAAGCTTCTCAATTTCAACCAATAACTTGACTCCTCTCTTCAAATAAGTCCGAAGGACTTTAAATAGTTTCAATTCAACTGTCAAACACGTATTATGCAAGGAAACATCTCTATCTTCACTCAATATTATTAGATAATTATGCAGAGTCCTAAAATAAGAACGCCGGATAACACAATATATTATTATCTTCAATGCAGTAGCAATTTGAAATTTGGAATAGTCTTGGGCCTAATTTATCCTTCTTATCATATCGTGTTTTGCATATCCTATCTCAATAGTGCTACCGATCCTTTATATAACTTATTATCGCCATCCGCCATAATAAATTTCTCCTTTCACGAGTAAAACATTATCGTGTTTTACACAAGCAGCCACCCACATGGTATTGTTGTGGCTCCAGAAGTATATATTGTGTCTCTGACTTGTAATTATATTCAATAACGCAATGGTCATGTCCCGATCGCCTGCCCCGTGGAAGCGATAACATGGAGCAGTCGTGATGCTCTGGTTACCGTTTATTTTACGTGGGTGATAAGTAGAGACCGGATTATATGCATCTATGAGTGGTATTTAGCTAAGATCCAGTTATAATGCACTCTGAAAAAAATCCCGATGTAAACGCTAAACTGAACTATCAAAGATATTATCGATGTATTTTTCCCTTTTTAAATCACAATTATATCATTTTCATCGAAATTATGAGAATAAAGTGTAAAGTGGTGTGATTCATAAAACATTATCACCAACAGAAACAAAATCAAGAATAAATCAAAAATATTTGAAATCACACTGTGTTTATCAAGCTATAAGACTAATCTTACAAACAAATTGCTCCATAAATCAAAAAATTATCTCTTGGTTGAAAATATATACTGCATCTTCGAAGTTTCAAATAATAATTTCACAGAAATGATAAGGTATTACTTCTAAAGCTTTTAAAAACAAAAAGAGCACCTGAAAGTGTTTTTCGGCCAAATAAAGTTTGAAAATTTACACCAGCTGAATCAAAATACCCACCTAAAATATGAACAACCCATAGGTTTAATTTAGTTTGTCGCTAGTATTTTTACATGGTTGCCAGAAATTGCAAAATTATGAGCACACATTTAGAACCATAGTGTCTGATGAACTGATTATTTCAATCGAATAACTTTGACAACAATGTGAATAGCCATAGTTTCAATTCTTGGCGGCTCTAGAAAGAGTCTCCAGCATAGTCAAAACAGGACTTGCGAATGGTTTCACCTTCTTATCTATCTCTGTTTCTTGTATGTGCCTTTGTGATGATGAAACGAGAAAAGTTAATTTTGGCTGATAATTGGAGGACAAATCAATACTATAAGTACTACGCATTTGAACTTAAACTGATTCAGGTAACTTCCTTCAGTTTTCACAAGCGTTGGAACTTTCTTACTGTATAATATACCTAATTAGGTTATACGGTGGAAATATTTATTGTGACTTCTTTTGAGATTATTTACCCATATATTTTCAATTGACGGAAATAGATATTGCAGAATCACTTCAAAGCATATGTGAGAAGGTTCAATCCACTGAAAGATAAGATGTACAAATTTACATCCATTTATATTTAGTGTACTTATATCTGGTTTTTTCTTCAAGCTAGTTGAACAACCTTTCCTTAGGGTGATCTTGGAAGATACCTCTCACTGTCAACCTCTCACTTGATGTGTGTTTCTTCACAAATCAGCACAAATGTAGCACAAATTTTTACATTCTTTTGTGAGAAAAAAAACGAAAGTGCTGGGCTATCTTTTTTCTTAAATTTCGATTTTTCAGGAAACGAGAGGGACTTTCGAGAAAATTCGAACGGCACAACTCAGTACATGTGTAGCACAATTTTATCAATCATTTAAATCCCATTTTTCGAAAAGTGCTGGGCTGGCTAATTTTTTCGGTTTTTGAAATATTTCGAGAACCACTCGGAATTAGGGAAAAAAATATCAGCACAAAGCAGCACAAACCTAGCACAATTCAGCACAACAATTTTTTTTTCGAAAATCAAAAAGTGCTGGGCCAACTTCACACACATTCTCACTTGGTCTACCATGAGGTACATAATTACATATCTATTTGTTCATGATGTATTCATCAGTGTAAAGAAAATAAATTTGATCAACAGGAAAATGTTTTTCGATTTGCCAACAAATATTGTTGTAATCTTTTATTGTGAATAAATTCAGATGAATTGAATTGTTTTAAAAACCTGCACAGCGAACGAATACACTGAAAGGCTTTTCAGGAATAACAATTGCAGAACAAAAATAATAAACAAAAAATCAACATAGCTAGTAAGTACCTAGCTAAATAATAATTAATAATTTATGACTCATGATCTGTTGCCCAAACATACAGGGCCGGCGCTAGTAAATTTGGCGCCTGAAGCAAGGAATTTTCGGGCGCCCCTAGCCCTACCATACCCGAAATACGAAAAGTCAGCTTGCGAAAAATGCCGCCCCCAGAAAGCTGGCGCCCTGAAACATTTGCTTCACTGTTTCACCCCTAGCGCCGGCCCTGCAAACATAAGTATCCACCAAATATCCAAGTTATGAATTTCGCACACCTTTAAAGCCTACGCAAATCAGGTGACAAAACTCCCATATTCCCACCACGACTACTCAACAGACCGCCATACATCTTGTGGACTCTGACACCTGATTATCATTTATTGCAACAACATATTTCAACAAAGGCGGCTGTAATAAATTTCCTCCGAGTAATATTTACAAAACCAGCCACTCTTTCCACAATGAGACGAAAGGTTCCCTCTGAACGGCGCGGTTAGAAAGTGCCTTTGACGTTTATTAATGATCCCGATTGTGCTGTAACTCGTATCCGACAGATTTTAACTTATTACAGGTCGTAAATCACCGCCAATGTGCTTATTATACGCGATTGTTTGGGCGAGAGCTCGTGACGAACTAGCAGAAGGATATTATTTTGTTCCAGAAACACTGCAACCTTCAAGAATGTTCTTGCAATTGAGGCGGCTAGTTCCAAAGTGTTTGATCGCTGATTTTGCCACAACTGGAAACATGAGAAACGCTCTGAATTAAGTATTCTTGAATTCTTATTCATTATGAACATCCTGCAGAAATTATTTCATAATGAGCTGAACGTTCCTATATTTCAGTTAGAAAAACAGCTTTGTTCGAAATATAACCAGAAAAAATATGGAAATTATATAATTAATTACATTAAATTCTTCATTTCATTTTGAGAATAAAAAATAGAAGACAGAGGGACATGTCCAGTACCAGAACCATTTCTATTGTCATATCTACAACAGAAATTGTCCCTGAAAGTCTTGAATTCAGCCTCAAGGACCTCAAGGAATTTGAATGAAAACCTTCACGAATTAATGTAATAATGTTTATTGAACAGATCGACAGCTTATGAAAATACTTCGTCGACAAGTCAAACACATCGGACTTCCATAAGATACTGAGTGAAGCAGATGATTCAACATCTCTAGCTCTACCTACTGCTAAGCGAGTACCCTCATGAAACCACCGCACAGACTCATAGTAATAAAATTCAAAAATGGAGAGAAAATCCCCTACAAGGAACACACCTGAACGAGGTCACTCAGAAACATGTCCACATTCCTGCGTCGAACTACTGGCTGACTTCTGAAAGACTGTCCTTGTCATTCAATATCAAGTAGTGCAAACTGAAAACCATCAAAACTCATGAAGGATAGCAGCCTCACTGACGATAGTTGCCGTTACGGGTGCCAAACATCAGAAACAATTCAACATATCACGGGAGGCTGCCAAGTGTTTGCTGGAAATGAATATAAGAGTGGCATGATGCAGTTTGTAAAATACTTCATCAGGAGCTCGCCATTCAATTGAAGGTTCTGTGATCCGAAATAATTCCATACTATAAGTATAAGCCTGAATTTATACTGGAGAACGATCATTACTGTCTGTTCTGGAACCGCACAGTACTAAAAAACCTAACAGTTTCTCATAACAGGCCGAATATAATTCTAGTGAACAAAAGAAAAGAGATTTTAAGATAAAGAAAAAATGACAAACAAAAAAATTCTTTGCCTTTAAGGAGGCTAACCTAACAAATTTTTGAAACATAGATAAATTGAAAATAGTAATCATCTCAAAGAGTGAAGAGAAAGTAATCAGTGCTTTCAGCATGCGATCTTTGATGATTGAACTTCTCATTTGACACTACTCACTACTAGATGTCACCATCTGTAAGATACTACTCGATAGCTTCTTACAAGTAGTCTTAAATGTAGAAGTTTTTCAATAGGATGTTGTCTCTGAGGGATATGGGACACTGACGAGGCCTAATGAGGCCGAAACCGGTCTGTCTCTTTCCTCATTGACAACATCTTGAATAAATCATCCCAGTCCACATGAAGAAGGTTCTGTGAGCCTATAAATTGAAGATTGTATTCATTTCGATGATTACTATTTTCAATTTATCTATGTTTCAAAAATTTGTTAGTTTAGCCTCCTTAAAGGCAAAGAATTTTTTTGTTTGTCATTTTTCTTTATCTTAAAATCACTTGGCTTCACAGCCGCCAAAAATTGGGTGTTTCCATCACTCCGAGAAACTTGCATGAAGGCCCTGATGTAGGACCACTGCTAACATCTCAAAGAGTGAAGAGGAAGTAATCAGTGCTTTCAGCATGCGATCTTTGATGATTGAACTTCTCATTTGACACTACTCACTACTAGATGTCACCATCTTGAAGATACTACTCGATAGCTTCTTACAAGTAGTCTTAAATGTAGAAGTTTTTCAATTGGATGTTGTCTCTGAGGGATATGGGACACTGACGAGGCCTAATGAGGCCGAAACCGGTCTGTCTCTTCCCTCATTGACAACATCTTGAATAAATCATCCCAGTACGCTAAAGAAGGTTCTGTGAGCCTATAAATTGAAGATTGTATTCATTTCGATGATTACTATTTTCAATTTATCTATGTTTCAAAAAAAAGAAAAGGGGGCAATCCTTATAGACATAGCAATTCCGAATACAGCAATCGTCAAAAGTACGCTGAGAAAATATCGAAATACCGGGATCTAGAATTTCAGATCAAAAAGTTGTGGAGAATGTCCAGTACCAGAACCGTTCCTCTTCTCATATCAACCACAGGAATTATTCCTAATAGTCTCAAGTCAACCTCAAGGAGCTAGGTAGGATGAAAACATCTACCATGTAATGCAGAAAGTTGTACTTCTCGGTATTGCTAGAACGGTAAGGAAGTTTGTCACAATGGACGCCAGGAACAGCCATGGGAAAAACATTGCAAGACCGACTACCGAGAAATCCAGGTCCAAGCAACGAAGGAGTGAAGGACGAACAACCCAGGAGAAGAAGAACACCGAATACCTCAGAGCTCAATCCCCCAGATACTTGCTATCCGGGAAGCAGGAAGTGGATCGTAAAAATTATATCATAACATAATGGTTCAGATTGAGATTAAAATTAATCGTGTCGTCAAAAATCTTGATAATAATTTCAATCACTAGACCAATCACGAATATAAATGGGTATTTGCTATGTTATACGCTTATTATTATCTGAATGAAAATTGTTGAAATTACAACATTCTATATAGTCAACAGATGTTATCTAAAGCTTCACGTATTCACGTTCGATCATTCATCATTCATTAAAGAAGCGCCTTGTATATCTTAAGCATTATGAAAGGAATCTCCTCTTCGTTCTCCACCAACTGCTGGACCACAAATCAAACACGTATGATTTACGTCGACATCTCCAAGCCCGATGAAGTCCCTACACGAGTTGCCAAGTCACAAACGTGGTGTACGTATGAACACGATCACCATGGCCGCCATGAACCGCCTCCTATGATTTACGGCGGCCAAGTCGGGGACCGAATATCATAAACCACGAGACAGCAGCGGGTATAAGTAATATCTTGTGCCTGCGAGTCAACCCCACGTCACGTTTTTATTAACTACGACTTTATTTATGTGCTCAAACGAATATTTGAATGAAAAATTCACGGTTGTAGACAGGACTGAACGAAAATACCTCCCAATAAGTCAGTAACATCTGCGCCATGTTGTCATCGTTTGTTCTGATCGTGAGGAATTGCCCGATGATAAATGATTCGTTTTAAGTTGAATGGATGCTTTGGTGACATTTTCTGAAGATTTTGAGCTATCCTGCATTGAAGATATTCTTCAACATGAAAATACCGAATATTTGATACTTACTATAACGTGGTGGTCTAGGTATCGGGTCATTGCAAGATGACTGGCAATAAGTAGAGCGGAATGCACATTTACTTCGAAAATTAAAGATGATAATATAGGAGAAATAGCGAATCTGTTCATGAAGTTCAATTTTTTGTAGCCTTGAAAAAGACCAAGCGGAACGTTGACATATTTCACGAAGATTTTCTTTTTCTAGGTCTCTTGGCCACAAAAAAAACAAACCAAAAATGAATAGTAAGGATAGTTATTACTTATTTTCTGAATATCCATCTTCGGTATGATTTACATTTACGCACATGCTTCTATCCATTTACGATCGCTATAATTTTGATTTTTTGACATTTCTTAAAATTGATTTATTTATGACATCGGAAAATTCTGACAACTGTCATGTGTGTTTAAGAGGAGGAAGTCTATCGGGAAAATGCTCATTTTAGAAGAAATAGGCCAGATCCAAATGAAACAAGGTATGGATATCTTTTTTAATCGTTCAATAACGTTTATTACTAAAATATTTGTTCCAGGAACTTTGGAATTAGAAGAAAGAACGAAGAACGATGACAACTTTCAAGCGAGTTCACAGGCCAAATATGCTCTAAGATACAGTGGAACCTCGATATAACAAATCGGAAGGGAACCAGTAAATATTCGTTATATCAAGTAATTCGTAAAACTGAGGTTTGTTATATTGAGGTGAGGTTGGTCCAAAATTTGTTATACCGAGGTTTTATTCACCTCGACATTACGTACTCATCTTGTTATAGAGAACTAATTTTGCTCATATAAATGAAAACTCATTTTTATCAAATTACTCATTTATTTTATATTTTCTTTTTCAAAACAATAAAGTGAGTAGGTAGGTTTTTTGTTTCAAAAATTCGCAGAACAAAATAAAAAGAGGTGAAAAATCAACCAATTGGTATAAAAGCCTAAATCTAATTTTATTCGTCTTGATTGGAAAAAAAGTAATAAATTGTAGTTTGTTTTCCACGGTTTCAATCTTCTGATGTTTGAAGGCAAACCAATTTCGTCGGAAAACTTATCTTTAGATTTGAAAATTGTAGCCAATGAACTTGCGGGAATCTCGAACTTATTAGCTATGTCTAATTTTTTTGTAGAAGGATTTTTGTCAACATAATTAATGATGCTTCGCTTTTCTGCGACAGATAAGGAACGCCTTTAACGTTTCTGAGCCATTGCAAAAAAGTGAGGAACAACACTGATTACTTTCCATCAACTAACTTCGTATTTTACGTAATACGCGTCGAAACCTGTCGCGGCTGAATCACATACATACCTGGTTATTGGTGAAAACGTTATATAGAGGTTTTGAGTTGACGAAAATCGTTAAGTAGAGGTATTCACACTCTTTTAGGTAGTTGAAAATTCGTTATAAAGAGGTTGTTCTTAAAAAATTTTCGTAATGTAGAGGTATGTTTTACATTGACTCTTATGGACGATTCAAGGGGATTATGAAAAATTCGTTAAATCGAGGAAGTCGTTATATTGAGGTTCGTTATATTGAGGTTGCACTGTATTTGCAATTTTAAGAAGGAAAATAAATAGATACGAATAAAACAAGGTACGAATATCCTTTTTGAATAGTTCTATTACGTTTATTGATAAAAATATTCGTTTCAGGAATATTGAAATTACGAGAAAGAACGAAGTTCATTTGTGGATAACTGAAAACCTATCACAGAGGAATTTGATGAAAGCAAATAATGTATTTATTGTTACAATTGAATTTTATTATAAAGTCAGTATGTATTGGTGCTTTATATAGATCCTTCCACGATTTTCATAACTGTGGTCAGTGGTGATTGAAGCAACGAGCAAATTTTGTACGGTAAGAGAATTTATGACTTTTGCACCTGAAAATAGTACAAAAATGTCATAATTTTTTGATGGTTGGAAAAAAATATTTTTCTCCAACCATCAAAAAATGTTGACATTTTTGTACTATTTTCAGGTGCAAAAGTCATACATTTTCTTACCGTACAAAAATTCACTCGTTACTTAGCAACACTTTTAATCCTAGGATTAAAAACGCTACTTTTAATCCTCCGGATTAAAAGTAATGGCATTTGACGTCTACTTGACAATCACTGTCATGATTCTGTGTTCAAATTCATAACCAAATTATGAACGATTTTTCACTAAAAGCAATTTTATTGTAATTTGACTTGGTTGGAGAAAAAATAGTATATATTATTCGGACTAAAAGTGCCTATTTTAACTCGCAATTTTGCATTCGCTCGGCTGCGCCTCGCAACTGCAAATATTGCTCGTAAAAAAATATGCACTTTTAATCCTTATAATATAATATACTATTATGACAATTGAAGTAAGTATATACAGAAAAAAATGATTCGACACAAATACAGCGAGAAATATAACGATTAGAGGTCCAAGATTGTGGCTTCATTTTCCTCATAAAGATGTTTTGACTACAGTGCGCATTTTGAATTTTATTCATGTCCGAGATTATCTTTCCAGAGCGACGTTTTAATCGAGGTTACTTTGACGGCAGGCGGTTTATTCTGAAAGTTGACTTGTTTATGTAGAATGGTATGCATTACTAGGACATTAAGATAATATCATATCAGCGGTGTTTCTTTGTCGAAATGAAACAATATGACTTCCGACAATCTGCACAGCCTCATGCTTTAATAAAATCTAGATCTTCACTCTCAGTATCTCGAAGATGAAATGGTGAACATGTATATTAAGTTCTATAAAAGCAGAATTTCTCATGATATATTCTTAAGTATTCTATTCCGCATATTCGTGAAAAAAAGGTACAAACTCATCTAGTTATTTTGACGTATTTTGATGCTTATAAATAAAGTGAGTCCTGGGTAAGGAGTTGCTATGATTTTCCCCAATTTCGGTAAATTGTGAGTTTTCAGCCAAAATGGTAGAACAATGAAGAGTTTTATCTTTCGAATGACATGAGTAAGACACACTGCTTTATCAAAAATTAGATGTGTTATGCCTTAGGTGGCATCTGGACTCAGTAAGCCTATACAAAATACAACTATCTCTCCAAGAGTTTAAGAATAATTATTAGTCTAATTATAATGATATCTTTTTTTCTGGGAAATACACAATCTACACTAGGGGTTCCATTCTGATTTCTCATTATATGTTCCTGCTTTTTCCTACTTCTTATTTTTCGCGTTGGTATATGTATGTATATACTGCGATGGTTTTCTTAATTCTACACTTCTTCAAGTAGGTTAACATTCGATCCGATATGAATATATTTAAAAGCTTCAATTTTTTTGTTCGTGATATTCACCTTGAACTTACTGTTGATGTAAATGAGAGCTCTTGTGTGTGATTAGGTTTGTTTTCTCCTTGATTTTCCCGGTCCTGAATGGCGTTGAATGTGCTCTGCCAAATTCAAATTGCTCTTCTGGAATAACATACAACCTTTATGAGATCGTTGCTCATAACACTTAGCGGAAAGAAGTGTGAGTGGATTTATATGTATATGGAGTAGTACCCTCTATGATGAACAAAACTGATATTACTTTTAGACTGGGAATTGATAATAATAATTCATTCGTTTGTACCGAGTTCCTATGGAATTATTGTGGCAATAACAACAATCATCGTTCTTTCTCAGCAAACCCCGTACAACCTCTGTTTCGCATACGAAGAAGGATAGATAACCCAACGACAGCAAGCAGGCAGAGAAAATGGATGTTTCACGTTGGGTCCGACGACGTTGACGAAGCATTTTACAATGCTTACCTTAACAAGCCAGCGTAATTTACATATCCGCAGAGAAATCTCTACGAGAACGGCAAACAGCCGTTTAATTTACACTTCATTAATAACGGGGCACCACCAAGTTCCCCTGTCTCTATCTTGAAACCCGGACTCGCCGACGTATTATATATGGGCCCACTTCATAAAACTCGAATGCCTAAGCGCTCTCTCTGTCTCTGCTAGTCTAATTAAAGGTGAGCGATGTGATTTTCGAAAGCGGCCATTAATCAAACAGCTTTTCTCATTCTTGTTCGTCCTAATTGAGATATCTGGTATGCGTAACGAGCCGACGGGGAAGAGAGTGATATACATTCCCTTCGTTTCCTTTACAAGTGTTGTTAATGTTTTACTAGGCCGGGTACTTCTATTGAAATATTTATCTAGTATCTAAGAAACATTTTGAAATTTCTGAATTCCATCCACGAGTTACATAATATCGATACTTAATTCACATATTAAGAAGCACTTGGTTGGATACAACGTTAGAAAAATCAGATATTTACACTATGGTTTCGAAACAACGTTGCCAATTGAAGCCATGCCTTGCTGCACGCGTTCTCGAGTTTAGATTTGCATAAAGATTTTGATATATCATCTAGTGTACTGGTTGTTTCAGAATAAGGTGCCCAAAATTCGCTTAGATGTCCTACAAGTCCTATATTATGAGGTAATATATATAATAATATTCGAATTTCGAGCCAAATATGGTCTCGAACGATAGGTTTCGACACCCTGATGACGAATTCGTGGTCAAATTCAATTCTGTCCGTGGGGTCGCCCGTCCATCCATTAGCATGATAACTTTCGAAGGGATTGTCCTAGAGGCTCGAGATTTTTAGGGTGAGTTGGTTCCCAAATGACTCGGTTGAGTTCGTTAACCAGCCAAATCATACATGGTGTATTGAAGAGAAGAATCCTTATATTTCCTCAACAAGAAATCCGATTTGGGTGAAATTCATATTGTGAAAGGAGATTCATGTACTGAATGTTCATGCAAAATTTCAAGAGAATAGCATTATTAGAACCATAAAAAATTCAAATGAAATATTGGAAAGAAGAATCTCTCCATTTACTTAACGAGATATCCGGTTCGAGTGAAATTTATTTTGTGAATGAAGATTGATATACTGAATGTCCATGCTAAATTTCAAAACGATCTCATTATCAGAACGATACAATTTAATTTTTTCAATTGTCGATTTTTTACATATTTCAGTTTTAGAATGTTTTCCAGAATATTATTTCGATCGTGCTGAGAGTTTGCATTTATATAGTATTAATCTCAAGTCCTATACCAAATTGTGAGGTAATATACAAACTCTGGAAACTATTAGAACTGCCTTGGCCAATATGTTAGCATCGTGTTTTCGTAACGAGACTAATTTATTTGAAATTTATGGCCTCTGTAAGGCTTATCGTTTCTAATTCTGAATTTCTGTTCGTACAATATATAAATTATTTTGTGTGGATATAAATACTTTAGTCGTGCCTCGTAGAATTTCAAGATGAATCATTTGTTGAACACTGCAGCGACGTTTTTTCACTTGAGCGCAATTTGACGGAGTCAATGGGTAAGTTCAGAAGCACTCAACTATTGGCAACAGTTGAGTAAGTTGAGAAAGCGATAGCGTTTAGCAAATCAGCTGACAAATCGATGTTACTCAGCAGATGTCGATTTCTGGCAGCGGTAAAAATTTGCGCTTTGTAACTCGTCTGACCGCTGAGACATGCACATATACCTATTTTGTGATTTGTTTATGTTTAGGGTTTTCAGTTGAAGTTTAGTATTGTTATGTTTTGTGAGTTGAAGTTTATTAAGGAGTATTTTGGTTCTTCCAATACACTTAAATTTATAATCTGCAAGTACAACCACAAAAAGTTTCTCAACTTGGTATCAAAAAATAAGATTATATATCATGATATGTCAGATTTGTAAATCACTCAGCGAAGCGTTCAGAAAATTTTCATCCGCTGAAACACAACTCAACTCAACTGATTTTTGCTTTATGCCAACAGTTGAGTGCTGAACGTACCCAATGATCTTCAGAAGAATAGATTAATGACTGCAATATTGGAATGGATTCATTTTATAATTAAGTTCAATCCAGAAAAGCATTTTGCATGAAGAATTTTCCAATTTGTATTGGAGTATTGATACAATGATACAAATACTTATTGCACCAGACTTCGTATCATAATCTTACAGCCGGGTAAGTTTCAATTCAATGGTACATTTCGGACTATCAAATTTCAACTTTTTCTGCTGCTATTTGCTTAATAATCCAATTTTAAGCACTAGTTCTATATCGTTTTGTTCCAATTTGAGAATATTTTATACTCATAATTCGAAAATAGTCTTGAACAATAATGTGCTGCTTCCTGATGACGAATTCGTGGTCAAATTCAATTCTGTCCGTCGGGCCGTCCGTCAGGTCGTCCGCCCAGTCGTTCAGTTTCCACCATAAAACATGGCCATTAAAAATTTATGTTCCCAAATATCTCAGATAGAACAGAAAGGATCGGAATGAAATTTTGCGACCTCATGCAAATAAGAACATAAGAAGCCCAATACAAATTTTTGTTTGGCCATAAAATCATAGAAAATTCAATCAGAATATTGAAAATAAAAATCCTGATATATCCACAAAAAATACCTTTCGGGTAACATTTAGTTTGAGAGTTTTTAGGTTTTTATACTCAATGTTCATGCGAAATTTATAAGGAACCGAAGAATTCAATGTTTTTCCGAAATATAAATCTTTTCGAATGATTCAGAATTCGTCAATTCGATCGAAATAATATTTCGCAGCAAAATGGTCAATACCATTTCAAAGCAGTACGCAAAAATTTGTGGTAGTTGCGTAAATACAACCATAAAAAAGTCTATGGTGATATCGAGAAGAAATTCCAATCTTTTTCCCATGAAAACGAGGATGTAAATTGGTGAAATGAATGATCATATAAATTTTCAAATGATTGGAATGGATTGGGAAATGAGGACCATAAAATTTTCCAGGGCTCCTTCTTCCATACAATATATAATTCTGTTCATTTTCTAATAACATCACTGTTGAGTCATCGCATCCAGCTATTGGAAGAATATCAATTCGAACGGACCGATATTAAATATTCAGAAAAAACTTCATAGGTTTTCACTCCCAGTCTCTGAAACAGTATATTGACAACTTTCAATGTCAATTAGACTGCAAATGAAAAAACACACAATTCCGAAGATTTTACAAGTTTGTCTGAAGAAGGTGTTTGATATAGACACCAAAACGTTACATTGTCCTTTTCATTTATTTCCCTTTTTCAGTTTTACTGTTAGGCAATTTCTTCAAGACCAATTTGCTCCTGACAAATAAGTGCGAAGATTCTCGCAGGAGCACTTCATCCAAATAAATTTTTTTTTTAATTATTTCTGTTTCAGAGACTGATATAATATATTTTCTTGATGTTGGTAAATAAAAGTCGATTTTGACAGTGTAATATCCTCATCAGTTTCATACCGATTCACATTAGAGAAATTTATTTTCGATTCGAACAAATTTGAACCATTACCTCCAGATGGTGGATTCATAATAGCAAGTAAATCAAAATATTCTCATTGAGTTATTAAAATAATTCCTATCAAAATGACAGATATGAAGTTATTGAGTGGTTTCGTGGAATTAAGACACTCTGAATGGTTCCTGTCTTAATTAAATCACTGTTCAACCATCGCATCTAGGTGTTGGAAGATAAACACCAACAAATCCACCCAAAACCAGCTTGAAACTGGACACAAAAAGCTAGTAAATAATGAATACATGGACATTACTTCAGCGACTACAAGGAGCCACCCACGGGAAGCAGTTTATCTCTGTTGTCAAGAACTTCACTGTCGGGGGCCCGGTGTAGACCGTACCAGGCTACTATCAACCGCCAGTCGGGTGGTCTCGCCTCTGAAACGAATGGGCCCTTTACTTTGGCTTGAAGAAGAACAACAGAATCTGTATCCACTGCCAAGTGAAGAACTGAAGGTTGAGTGTTTCATTACTGTGAGGTTATGGTATTTTTGAAGAAGTTAGCAGTAGAATAATATTAATGATTATGGTCTTTATTAGTTGGAGGTTTGATGAAGCTAGTCTACACTCTGACCTAACAAATGAAGAAAATATCCTCGACTTACGAAAAAAATACATTTCACTCTACTATCATTGTAAAACTAGAAGACGACATAAATCTGACTGCTGAGAATTGTTGCTTCAATCCTAAACTAAAACCTATCTAGGGACATAGATTTGGCGCTGTTTTCAATGCTGTTATTAATAGGAGGATTTTGTGAAAGTGTTCGAAAAACATGCAGATAATAATATTCTTCGATATATTCAGCACACACACGCATAGCTAACAGTCTTTACCCTCTATCGGCTCTTAACTAGTTGAATATAACATTATTTCTTTTTGCAATATTCACTCAAATGGAAACAATAAAGCAACCAAAATTTTTCCAATTGTATCCAATTTCTCAGTTTGTCTGAGCAGGAATGATATCACCCTAGAGATTGCGCAGTGAAGCGCATAGTGCCCTTAAAACTAGACCCGCTGACTGGAGACGGAGCCTGGTAGACCAGAGTAACATTTGCAAGGAAATATCAATATATCGCGAATTTCACTCGAAGAAATCGAAAGGACCTATAAACAGGTAGCCTCAAGCAGTGCAATAAGGTAACATTCCTTCAATTTAAGGACAATAATACCTTTAAGAGTAGCTCGGCTATCACCTGAAAATAGAGCTACCTGCCGCAACGGGTAGAACACTACCAAGACTGGATTTTACCACAATGGCGCAACATAGTTTTTTTGGATATGTTGTCCATCATATTAATTGGAGCTATTATTTATTCCGAATAAATGAAAGATTTCGTGTCTACTCCAAAAATTGGTTTAATTGAACTGTGCTACATGTTTCGACCCTTACAAACTTAGGGTCATCTTCAGGCTTCTGAAAATACAAGTAAATTCACATAGGAGATGTTCGTGTCAACTATAAAATGTCAAAAAACATAGTCAAAGTTACAGGAATAAAAGGGTAAATAAAAAGCGGTTAATCCACAAACCACAACAGAAAAATAGATAAAAGGTACATACAATAAATATAAAAGATTACAAAATTTGGACAGATTAAAAAGTTATAAATTAAAACAATAAAACAATCAATTCACGAAAATTATCCTCTGAAAAAGAACTTACGTGGGACAGGAAAACAACACAAACGGTGTCTCTAAGTCAGCATTTGACGTTTGTGTTGTTTTCCTGTCCCACGTAAGTTCTTTTTCAGAGGATAATTTTCGTGAATTGATTGTTTTATTGTTTTAATTTATAACTTTTTAATCTGTCCAAATTTTGTAATCTTTTATATTTATTGTATGTACCTTTTATCTATTTTTCTGTTGTGGTTTGTGGATTAACCGCTTTTTATTTACTCTTTTATTCCTGTAACTTTAACTATGTTTTTGACATTTTATAGTTGACACGAACATCTCCTATGTGAATTTACTTGTATTTTCAGAAGCCTGAAGATGACCCTAAGTTTGTAAGGGTCGAAACATGTAGCACAGTTCAATTAAACCAATTTTTGGAGTAGACACGAAATCTTTCATTTATTCGGAATAGTTTTTTTGGACTAGTCACAATTCGGTTTACAAAGTGATACTCGACGAGGAAGAAATAAAAGATATCCTGGAAGACTGAGAACAACCCAATTGTGCAAGTTCGGGAAGTTGTGTCTTTTTTAGGAAGATCATTTATGTGCCGGAGGAAAATAATGTTCGGTCGCCGTACTCCTCGTATTATCGTTGAGCCAACAAATGACTGGTGCCATCTAAATAATTATCATCGAACCAATAATGGTTCTTTCGAAAACGATGTTGAAAATAATTTCATTTATCAGGATGATAATGCCCCACCACACCACACATGAAGGAGTCGAAACATTCGTCAAGAGAACAATATGCTATCAACTGGCTAGCAAAATTAGCAGAAATGAATCGAATTTAGCACATATTGGAAGAGCATTATCTAATTGCCGAAACCTACCTTAAATTTTTCAGGAGTTGATTAACTTCAGTAGGAATGGAACGACATGCCTGAAAATTTCACAGAAGATTCTTGAGATGGCTAGGCATATTGAGTAGTTGATTGAAAGAAGATGTAGTGAATACGGGCTACTATATTTGGATTCAGTTGTGAAAAAGTTACAATTAATCAAAAACAGAATATTTATTGACTTTTTTCCTAATTTTTCAAATATATTATAGTTGAAATAGAGGAAAATATTCATCTCAACTTCAGAACATAGATTGTTTATTTCTTGAAAACCTAGGAATTTCCAGAAGACGTCCAGAAAGTCCCTGACAGATTGTGGAATTTACCTAACCAAAGGACGTCATCTACCAGTTAAGAGCAGAGAAAGCAGTTGGCTCCGTGTGGTGTATCGCCTCGTCATGACCGCCGAGAAGGTGCGGTTACAACTCTAATTTATTCAATTATGTTCAATTTCCATACGGACACTGTCTTCATTTGTGTTAAGCCATCAGGGGAAATTTAGTGGATGTTTTATAATGAGCTAACAAGTATCCGTGTCGTCCTACCAAGATTTATCGATATTGTCGGCCTGTTGGAAAGCTTAATGGAAGAAGAGTAATATTGTCACTAAGACTCGAAAGAATATATCTGGACACATTAGTTAGATTCGATATGAGGCGGTGTTTCTGAAGGACAAGTTTGTTTGGTCTTGAATGCGTTACTAAAAAAAGATATCTTCTTATCCTCTCAGTTTGCAGCAGAGTGTGAATTTTTGTTAGCTCACTATCGTTTTTAAGTCTTCGGACTAACACTTTCATTGAAATGATATTTTTAGTGTTACATTCTAAAAGTTCGATTTATGTTTCTGCACTGGTTTTTTATTTCACTCGAAGCTTTTTAATTTGGTATATTAAATTTGTTATGCGTCAAAATAACAGGTTTTCAAAAGAATTCAACCAAATTGAATGTATTGGATGTAAAGCGTGCTTTATATATCTCTCGTATGTCCTTATTGCTCTCATTCAGAGATGTTTTGCGAATTAAATTTTAAGGGACACCTCAACTTTCAAAATTGCTCAGCTCTTTAGATCAAATTCATACCAAATAAATGAATCCAATGATTTAGGAACGAATTTAAGGGACTAGAAAGAAGTCGAAGTATGTAAGTACACTCACCGGCAAAGCAATCAATTCACTAAATAGATTGATGAATTTTATTGACTCATAAATATGTTAGTTTTAGTTTGATTTGATTGATTTTTTTTTTAATTGTAGGTAAGCTCATACGAAATCAGTCACCAGTTTTGAATTTCAAGGGAACTCGGTCTAAGTCATTTTATACAGGGTGAAACGAAATCTCTCACTCATCGATCCACTCAATAAATCTATGCATTTTGTTAATTCATAAATATGTTATTTTAGGTACGTTTTAATTCAACATTTTCCAATTCTAGGCTAGTTCATACGAAATCAATCACCAGTTTTGGATTTCTCTTGAATGTGATGATTTTTTATTTCATCATCAGGACATATCTTCTCTTGACAATTTCCATCTCTATTTATCACAAAAGCTCAATTGATTCCATTCTTCAATCATAGTATCATCGAGCGGCTGCAAATTCTCAGTAGTTGGTCCGCGAGATCCTCCAAAGAGCATCGCCATCAAGCCCAATTGGGTTCAAATCTGGGCTGAGAGCAGGCCAATTCAATTTTTGGATATCCATATCCACCTCTGCCAAATACTTTTCTCCATTCCACTTAATCCTAGCCACATGCTGTCATGCATAATCATGCACTAGCACGAAAATGTCTGTAATAAACGGTGGATAAGGAACAACATTTGGCGCTTAAATTTCTCTTATGTGTTATGTTTTTCACTTAGTTATCAGTTTATCTTCATAACCTTCGGATTTTAGGTTGAGATTGTGTAAGAACTCTTGAAGCCATAGCTTAATTGTGGAATTAAATGTTTCTCGGAAAACCCTGTATCTTTAACAAAAATTGAGCTATTAATTAATAAATGAAGAACGAAATTGTCAATTGTCTTAAATAAGGAATCCAACGGTGAAACAAATGGAACACACCACAGGTGGTTTTAAAGTTAGAGTAAAAAACAGATTTCGTTCAACCCAGTATAAAATGACGAAGGTATACATCATCTTGTAACTGGTAATTGATTTCGTATGAACTAACCTACAATTGAAACAAAAAATTCAATTGAAATCTTCCTGAAATAACATATTTATGAAATAACAAAATGCATCGATTTATTGAGCGGATCGAATATTTTGTCGGTTAGTGTATTTTTCTTTATAATTCGGTGATGATTGAGCGATAAGTTTTTCATTTTATCATTATTCTAATAATGATAACTTGACAATTGTCATATTAATTATTCTCTTCCGATTTCAATATTGTTGGCCAGATATAAAGCACAAACAATATGAAATTAATATATCATGATATTTTGAAACAATCTTGTGGTGAATAATTTATTGTTATTCGAGAAATATGACATTCAACAAGAAACTTTCGATACGGAATCAGTTTTCTGTGAGTTTCAACCTCTGTTATCCATCTCGTTTCATTATAAATTCAAATAACCACAAGGAATGAATGCCATGAATCCGAAATCAGAAAAACAGTTACTCATTCAGCGATAAAACGATTATTATTGGTGTCCAATCCATAAATTCACCGACGATAAAGAAAATAAAATCTCCATAAATAAAGTCGTATACAGTTAGTTATCAGTGCCAAGAGACAACCGAGTGTAAAATAAATTTTTCCTCGTCGCAATATAAAAATCAAGATAGCGCTTTATTGCCCAACGCAGGCATAGAATGAAAATTCATAATTTATGGCAAAGTGAAATGAAAAAAAGGACGGTCATAAATAAAGGACTGATAAATAAGCCATTAATTTATATCGAAAGTGTTTTTTCAGTTTATGACATAGTAGCTCCTATTAGTGGTCCCCTAGGGTATACTTATATGAGTGCCACAAATATATGCAGGTATTCTTGTGGCAGGAAACTGACATATTTATGGATAAATAAGACACCCATATTTTATTAGCTACAAGTATTACGATAGTCAATATAAATCAGACGAATATAAATTGTATGTAATGTAATTGGCACTCCCAAAAGCAATGGTGCAATTCAACAGGGCTACAATAATCTTTTATTTCTTATTATCTAAAAACAACAATTTTCAGAATGTGTGTGGGATCTGATATACGAGTTAAGTTAATAAATGGTCTACATCAAACAATTAGTTTTTGAGTTAAGATGAGTCGAAATTTGGATTCTGAAATATTTGTAGAACAAGAAATCTGATTGCTCATTGCTCAAATTTTTTTCTGCTTAGCTGCTGGAGAATTATATAACCGATTGAGAAAATTTTCGTACAGATCCTTGAGATTCTCAGGTACAGTGGAACTTCCCTATAATGAACGTCTGTATAACGAATTTCTCTGTATGACGAATTTCGTACAAGACATTGCAACTTGAATCCAAATTCTATGTTAGGAACACACTCTAAAACGAAGGTAATTCTCTCTATAACGAAATATTCAGAGGACATCACCCTTTGAATGGGTATTGGTAAGAAGGTATAATGATGGGTTTTTTTTTTCGAAATTTTTCCGGACGTACGTAATAAATCCCGACCTCAAACTAAATCATTACCACGGGTAGATAGATCCTTCTGAAACAGTTTTAAATACACCCCTAGCTGTTTGGTTTCAATCTAACTATTACGCTAGCGTGAAAAATTGTGCGAAAATGTCTAAAAGCAAGTGCTTAACTTTGAATGATAAACTCAAATTTTTCAGTGAAGCCAACCGGGACATTGCCGACTATAGAAACAAATTTTCTGTATAACGAAATTTCTTCACAACGATTTTTTTTGCGGATTTTGCGCTTTCGTTACAGGGAAGTTCCACTGTATTTCAATACCAGTTAGATATCTTCAAACTCTTCTTGACGTTATTCTGTTAGTCTCTATGACATCAATTGTATGAATAAGTTTCTATTGTAAGCTTTCGCACGCGTTTTGATATTGAAAACCCGAAACATGTGTATCTACTTCTAAATTGAACAACCACGAGCTGTATTATCATTTTCTCATCATAACATGCACTCAGAAGTTGTTGGCTAGAAGTCTAGACTCTTCTGGAATCTTTTTTCAATTCTGTTAACTTCGCTTCAACAGTGTTTTGTGCCTTGAATGCTTGCTTGGTGTTGTTCATAATTTCCCTATTTCAATATAAGTATACTTTTTAATAAAAGTATACTGTCAGATCAATAAAAATTTCGAAAATTCAACTTGGAAAATTATTGCATACAAAAAATTATTAGATGAAATTGATGTATTTCTCCATCAGCGTGCAGAATATAGTAAGAAAAAATAAACACACTGGTTTTAATTATATCTTTAATCAGCTATCGATTTCGGCAAAATGATGGTAGGTATAAGTATTTTGCCGAAATCGATAGCTGATTAAAGATATAATTAAAACCAGTGTGTTTATTTTTTCTTACTATATTCTACACTCTGATGGAGAAATACATCAATTTCATCTAATAATATGTACAAGGTGAATTCTGGGGATATACGTCTGGGGATTAATGAAAAAATATGAAAATAACCAGAAAAATATACTAATCAATCATTCGAATAACTTGTCTTTCTTCCTTATCCTAATTAGCAGCAGTCTATTCTATTTTTATTCATCCAGGAGTTATCAATAATGTCCTTTATATTTCAACAGAACACATTGTCTGATTCATCCTGAATACATTTCTCGGAATTCTGTAATATATTGTAATTCACAGCGTTGATGTCAGCCAAAGCGATGTACTTGTTGAGAGACAAATAGCCTCAACGAAGCCAAATTATTTTTTGTCTCCATTACTGTTGCACATTTCCATTAACACTATTTCTCTCGTCAGACCGTTCAAACGCTTGCCTACTTCATTAATATATTATCACCTCCATGTTTGTTAAGCCATTAACATAGAAACTGATCTTAATTTATGTGCACTGAATTGAAGGAAGCAGTGGCGGAGCATTCACTAGTTATTTCACCTGAACACGATAATTTCAGGAAAAGGTTGAGTATACTCACAAAAAGAAGTTTATAAGGGGTTTTCCAATAAGAGGTGTTATTTTGATATTAAAAAATGCCATTATTCAATATAAATGATCGGATGTTTAATTCATTATAAAGAAGAAGCTATGCAGTTAATAGTGGAAAATAACATCAGGCAAATGACCACCACGACCACGCTTACAGGACCATATCATTTTAATGAAATTTTCCATAATCGCAAAGTGGCTTCCCTATGTCCTCGATAGTCTCACAGATTCCATCTTTGGATCTTGAATTGACGCTGGGCTATTGGCGTAGACCTTCTCTTTCACGTGGCCCCAAAAAAAGAGGTCGCATGGTGTTAAATCACAAGATCTCGGCGGCCACCTCTTCGAGAGATAACACGGTCCGGAAACTTTTCCCGCAAAAGAACAATAGTTTCGTTGCTTGTGTGGTACGTAGCGCCGTCTTGTTGAAAGTAAACGTTGTCCAGATCAATACTGTAAAATTTCGACCATAAAAAATCATTAATCATTTCTCGATAGCGCAACCTATTCACCGTAACTGTTGCTGCAGCCTAATTTTCGAAATATTGAGGTCCAATTACACCGCCGGACCATAAACCACACCAAACAGTCACTCGTTGAGGATAGAGAGGCTTTTCTAAATAACTCTTAGGTTTTCCGAGCCCCAGATGCGACAATTTTGGTTGTTGTTGGTAGAAATATTCCTCATCACTCAAGATGATTTTTCGATGGAATTCCGGATCATTTCCATGCATTTCAACGAATTTATCATCAAAGACACGACGTTGTTGATGATCGGCCGGCTTGAGTTCTTGTGTTAACTGAACTTTATAAGCCTTAAGACCCAAATCTTTATGCAAAATACAGTGTAATGACGTTTGTGGAATGCTTAATTCCAAAGAACGGCGAGGAATGGACACACCTGGGTTTTCTTCAACACTTTCGGCTACAGCAGCAATATTCTCGGCTGTTCTTGAGCGACGTGCACGGGCTTTATTTTACACATCACTAACTTGTCCCAACAGCTCCAATTTTTTCACCAATTTCTTTATTGCGGTCCGACAATTTGCTTCACAATGACCAAAAATGTTCGAGTTTTACGAACCATCTCTGCCAATTTTCCACCATTTTTATAGTGAATTTTAATAATTTTAATGCGTTCATGAAACGTGTATCGTTCCATTTTTATTAATGGCGTAGTTTCTACTTGACAGCTGCAAACGTAACATCTACTGAAAAAGCGGGCTATTCAAAATAACACCTCTTATTGGAAAACCCTTCAGAGGTCAGTATACTGTGGCTGAATTCACTGAAATCAATGATTTTCTTTTATTGGCAACTGAATCAGCAGTTTAGTATTTGGAAGATTTACGTGCTACGTAAGGTTGCCTACCATACTGCTCAACCTCAACAATAAAAGAAAGACAACAATATTATTTACTGTTGATCATCCATTTCGTCCGAAACGCATAGCCTATTAAACTTCAGAATATACCACTTTTTAACTGAAAGGCACAGTTCTCTCTCAGAAGCATTGAATATCGTTTCCGAATATGCAATTAACATAAGAAAATATTTTTATCATCGAAAAATACTGATTAATTGAACATTTTCTCGAATATCACGAACATACAGGGCCAGGAATAAAAATGTCAATGTCAAATTTCGTAGGAAATAACGGAAAATGTTAACTTCATATTCATATGCGGAATTCTTAGAGTTAAGATGTAACCTATAATGAAAATATTGGACAAATTATACAGTATTGGAAAAGAGAACAAACTGAGGATTTCATTCCCTAAAAAATGATCGTAGTGTATAGCTACTCGAGAGGAATTCAATTCGAAAATCGCAGAAGTATGAATGATACCTTCAAAGATATTTCACCCTCACAAAGTTTATGTTGGGGCCGTCGAAATTCTATGAAACATATTCCTCCTTCTTTCATTATAGAGCAAGAGCCCGTGAACCCCAGACCTTCGTTATTTTATAAAAGCTGAAAACTTGTCTACGCATGCTCCCAACACAGGTAAGAACGATGGACCATTATGAAGTTCGGGTTACCCTGGCTTTGGCAGTTAAACGGTATAAAAGGGGATGTAAAATACTGATCTAGTTTCGTCATTTCATAAAGTGTGATTTTTTGATATTACCTTCAGGAAATCATTAATAATCACGTCATTAATTGCCAGACACTTACTATAGTGGCAACCCCTTGCCAGACACCCTTAATGTTCATTAAATTATATGTAATTCTACTTACGTTATAGTATAAAAGCTGATTTTTATATATAATACTTGGGTAATAATTAGATAATGTTTTCTCATTAGACAAACATTTTTGATAGTGCCAACCCTTTGACAGACAAGCTTGTAGTTTAGCTGCAGGTGCGAGCGCGAGACAGTATATATGAGTGAGTGCGAGTAAGACGGCATGATTATAATGACTTATGCAAATACATTTTCTGGTGAAGATTTATATAACTAATCATTTAAGTGAATCTCAAAAACACCTGAAGAAAAGACATTCAATGCTACAACTAAATTAGATTGTTAATAGAATGAATTAAAATTTTTAACAATTTTATTCAGTTGTAGCATCGAATGTCTTTTCTTCAGATGTTTTTGAGATTTACTTAAATGATTTTACACCCCTTTAGTACCGTTTACCTGCCAAAGCCAGGGTAACCCGAACTTCATAATGGTCCATCGTTCTCACCTGTGTTGGGAGCATGCGTAGACAAGTTTTAAGCTTTTATAAAATAAAGAAGGTTTGGTGTTCACGGGCTCTTAGACTATCAGAAAAATTAGAGACATTCAAAGCTACAACTAAATTGAATTGTAAATAGAATAAATTAAAATATTTAACAATTTTATTCAGTTGTGGCTTCGAATGTCTTTTCTTCAGATGTTTTTGAGATTCACTTAAATGATAAGTTATATAAATCTGTACCAAAAAATTTATTTGCATAAGTCATTATAATCATGTCGTCTTACCCGCACTCACTCATATATACTGTCTCGCGCTCGCACCTGCAGCTAAACTACAAGCTTGTCTGTCAAAGGGTTGGCACTATCAAAAATGTCTGTCTAATGAGAAAACATTATCTAATTATTACCCAAGTATTATATATAAAAATCAGCTTTTGTACTATAACGTAAGTAGAATTTCATATAATTTAATGAAAATTAAGGGTGTCTGGCAAGGGGTTGCCACTATAGTAAGTGTCTGGCAATTAATGACGTGAATTTTAATGATTTTCTGAAGGTAATATCAAAAAATCATACTTTATAAAATGACGAAACTAGATCAGTATTTTACACCCATTTAATAACGTTTACCTGCCAAAGCCAGGGTAACCCGAACTTCATAATGGTCTATCGTTCTTACCTGTTTTGGGAGCATGCGTAGACAAGTTTTCAGCTTTTATAAAATAACGAAGGTCTGGGGTTCACGGGCTCTTAGACTATTACAACATAAAGTCGTCGGAAAATGAAAACAGCAATAGCGCCATTACCGCTGAAAATTAATTCAAAGAAAGGAACAGTGAATGGTTGTGTAATAAATGGCCAATAAATCTTACCAACCGTCTTCATTTGGCAAACTTATTGCCTTTGTTTATAAGCCCTGGCTAAGGGACAGGGCCTCAATAAAAAAGCAGCCGTTATTTATAGGAGAAAGGAAGGAGCCAAGGGAAAAAGTAAAATAGTATACTTGTAAAACTTCGTGCTAAAAAGATAGATGTTTGAACTCACAACTTGAACCTTTGAGAAAATAAATTTAACTTGGAGATGAATGGCTCTCCTATGTTGCCCCTTCTGAGAGGAGATGAATCCAGGGATGGACTCTAATATCCTTCACAATTTCCGTACAATGCACAACTTTTGTTAGCGACAGATTGGTTCTAGGTTTTGCAGTGGAGAAAGTAATGGAAAGGGATAAGTTAGAATAGTTAATTTGACAATAATCTGTAAAATTGTACAAGGAGCTCTGATATGTTAGTGAAAGGAGCAGCGAAATATCTGCAAGTTCCCAATATTGAGCAAGGAATAATTTCAAACTGCTCGTTTGGATCTACTGATGAATATTCCGAGGTCAAAACAATTCTGTCCGGCAGGGTATATGGGTGATATAAACATCTATCACTTGAGTCACTGTTTGAAAATATTTATCATTTTATACTGTACTCATAAAACATTTTTATCGATGACTTTGATCTATTTCCGATTGAATCAGTTGTAAAATAGAACATTTGATATTTTTCAAGCTGAATCTTATTATTAGAGCCCTATATCTCATCTGCGGACCTCCCTAGTGACGTAATAATCAAGAAAGTGAGCACTGAGAAAAACTTCAGGACATTGTTAAGTAAAAGAAAAGGATGGGAACGGAAATACACCGACTATAACCTCAAAGAAAATACCCTTAAATGGTATACATATGGTTCTAAAACCTCTACAGGAGCTGGCGCTGGGATATACGGGGCAAGTACCAAGTGTTTACTGTCGCTAGGCTTCTGTATGAGCGTCTTGCAAGAGAAAATAGTAGCTTTTGAAAGATGTCTAGGTATAAATCTAAAGAAACGGGAGTGCCGGAACTCAATGAGGTAGGCAAGAAAAATAAGATCTTTTTAATATGGATACCTGACCATACGGAAGTCAAATGGAACGAAGAGGCCAATACACTTGCCAAAGAGGGCGCACTAATGCCATTCATTGGCCCAGAACCCTTCTATAAGGTATAAGAAAAAAGTTTCTGGAGAAGGAGAAAGCCGAAAGGAAAAAAAATTTGGCGAAATCATTTTCAAAGAATGACGAAAATTGCTTTTCTGCTAACGAATGCTGGCCGACATATTGAAAACAAGAAACAAAAATTTTCTAATTAATTTTATAAAGTTTTTTAGAAATGCAGAATCCTCCCAGAATATATTTCAATCGACATAAGATACAAAAATGGTGGAAAGGAGATGCAGCAGGCCACAAAATGAAACCAAATATATTTCGAATTATTCCGTAAGTAGGTATTTGAAAAATTTTTCGATATATTATGCTATAAATTTAAATTCTTTTCGTCTTTTCCTTTCGATAAATTGAAAATTTTAAAATATCCGTTTTTTGTTCTGAATGAAGAGTCTTATACAGAATTTTCATGCAAAATTTTGTGGCCATAGTGCCAACAGAAACATAGGAAATTCAATTGGAATATTGAAAAAAAAAAAGAATCTCTATATTTCCATAACAGGATAATCGATTCAAGTGAAATTTATTTTGTGAATCAAAACTGATATACTGAATGTTCATGCATGTTTGAGAGGATCGCATCAACAGAACCATTGAATTTAATTTTTGTAATTATTTATTTTTTACATATTTCATTTTTTGAATCATTTCCAGAATATAATTCCGATTGTGCTCAGATTCTGCATATATTAATAATTTGTATCAATCCCAAATCCCATATGAAATTTTGAGGTAAATGTCTTATTGCTCCACCAAAGATCGAGAGCTCAAAAGCTCCTGCTCAGGGCTTCTCTTAACTTTTTTTACTTGGAAATGCTACGCCTGAAAGTAGCTCTATGTAGAAAGGAAGATTAATGGAATCGAATAATTCTGTAATAATTTCATCAATTTTGCAAATTTAGTTCATGAAGAGACTCAGTTAGCATAATACTAATTGTACGTTCAAAAAAAATCACTATTGAAATACATATGTGAAAATTAATGACGATATTCGCAGTGGTAATCTAAAATATTAAACAATTAAAATTCAACTTCAATTCAGGGGACTGAATATTCCATGAATGCAATCGAAATCTACTCAATATTTGGTACTCCTTTTCTCCTCATTAAATTCCAGGAATATCAAAATAGAGACCTTTTTGCGTATCTTAACAATTTGCTGCATTGGAAAAGTTAGATTTTCGAACTCATGATTTTTTCTCGACAATCTAGTGACTTTCCTGATAGATCTCGAAATAAAGCTCGTTACATGAAATAATATAAAATGAGAAATCTTCTATGAATGTAACTCAGAAGCATTCCAACTCTAGATGCAATCCTTTTTTCCTTAGAAAATGTCAGTATGTTACATAATTCATCAAGTATCATTCATATAATTCCATCATCGCATTTCTCTTAATAGTAACTCTCTAGATATAAATCATCAAGAGTCGTAGCGGCATTTTTCAATTAGCGGCGTGTTATTTATTCTAATACCATCCCATAGAAATTATTTCCACATCGATGCATTCATAATGTCTGAAAGAACTTCATAATTAATATGTTCGGGGAAAAAACATTAATAAGAAACATAATTACCATTTATAATGATAGATTCCTAGACGAACTCTAATGATAGATATTAACCAGATAGACGTGTTAACATAAATACGACTGCTACGTATATTTTATATGTGACTTCTTGGGCAACGATTCGTGTACAGATAATAATCAGGAATAACCTATGGAAGATGCGTCGGTTTTTGATGCAATAGCTATCATATTATATGATGCCAGGTTCATCAGAAAATATATTTAACATTTTCCAACAATTTTGCAGGTGTACGTGATTCAAAATACCCGCAGAACGGGAATACACCGACTATAACATCAAAGAAAATAACGTGAAATGGTATACAGATGGTTCCAAAACCTTTACAGGAGCTGGCGCTGAGATACACGGGCCAAGTACAAAGTGTGCACTGTCGCTAGGCTCAATTATTCACTCGTGATCATTGGGTATTATTACCAGAACATTGAGGGAAATGAGAGAGCTGATGCCCTTGCAAAAGGAGGAGCAAACACACCCTTCACAGGACCCGTGCCCTTCTGTTGGGTATCACCTACACTGATTAGGGCAGAGGTCGACGTTTGGGAAAAAAGGGAGAAACACTCTAACTGGATAAACACATCCGGTCAAAGACAAGCAAAGAGACTAATCGAACCTCCCAAAGAGAAGGCTCAACAAGCTCTATCGTTGTCAAAAAACGAGTTAAGGCTGCTAATCGGCCTTCTCACAGGGCATTGTCCCGTGAGATATCCCCTACACAAGATCGGTAAAGAAAACTCCGACATTTGTAGGTTATGTGAATCGGCCACTGAAACCACCGAGCACATACTATGCCAATGAACTGCGCTGGCGCAAAACAGACTTACTCTTCTAGGTGGCGCGTTAAACGCCAGCCGACATAAGAGCGAAGTCTCCTAAGGAAGTAACCAGCTTTGCTAAGGAGGTTAGATTCCTGGGAAAAACGTAGTTTTAGTATGGTAACGCACAAAAGACCTTATTGGTCGCAGTGCAGAAGGGTAATCAACGTGCCAATCGACCACTATCTAATCTAATCTAATGGGTATTATTATGGCCTAGCAGACAGACGTATAATAGGTAAATTATGCAGTATTTCTAGAAAACTTGTTTTGTGTTTTCACTCCTAGTCTCTGAAACAGAAACAATTTTAATTAAGATGAAATGCTCCTTCGTAAATCCTTGCACTAATTTGTGACGAGCAAATTGGTTTTGAAAAAATTGTTGCCTAACAGTAAAACTGAAAAAGGAAATAATAATGATACTGTAGTTGTTGATGAAGAATTATACAATGCTACAGCTAATGATTCAGTTTTTAAGAAGAAGAAAATCTTCCACTCTTTCTACCGGTTGATAAATTATACGTTGACAAGTCGAAAGTCTGGCTAGTGCAGGTCAATAAATTCAGGTTGCACTTTTACCAACTTCCTCCGAAATTAATGGAAGAGCATATGAATAATTCAACTGCGAATAAAATAAGTTTATTATAACGTGAAGTCTAAAACAGAGTCATAAAATAATAATTGGTCATAATTTACTATAATTAATGTTTACATTTATCATGGGATTAATACACACTAAATCATTTATAATTATGGAAATTGCGCACGATCGTTAAAATTTGTATTTTATACATGAAATTCAGCTTATTTATGGCACCATAAAATCGCACAAACTTTTACATAAGCCGTAGCTGAGCGCTTGTCAAGGTGTTCTGCTGTATCGAATTAAATGGTTGACCTAATAAAAAAGAACGAAACGCCTATACAAGGTGTTTCTTGTTGAATAATGCGAGTATGAAATTCCGCAAAATGGAACCGAGTTTGTAAAAAAACACCTTATTTTTTTCGTACGTTGATTCTGTCAGATCAATTCGGGAAACAATCTTCTCAAGGTTAATTTATTTTGATAACAGACCTTCTTTGGTTGTATCAATGCTCAAATGTTGATTGAAAAAATGACGTTATGGCTCATACACTTATAAACTTCTATACCGTTAACATGAATCCACTTCTCTACTACAAATTGAAGCAGCGACCATGAGGTACAATGGTCCTATGAATTAATTGACTGCGCAGGCGCCCAAACATAACCTAGAATAGTTTGAATTATGACTTGTCAAATGAAAATAACTGAAAATCATTACTTCAATTTTTCCTATGTTAATTTCGAGTTTGCTCATGTGCCGATGAATGAAGGGGCCATCGGAAATAGCAACTAGATTGCTTCAACTTTTATTTCACGTTAGCAGTAGGCATAGAGTTTTATAGGTATATCAAAGATTATAGAGTATATAAAAATATATAGTATATAAAAGATTATATAGTATATCAAAGATTATATAGTATATACTCTATATTCTATGAGGTATATGTTATTTCTATGCAAATTTCCGTTCACTTTTGACGTAATCGACTGACTTTAATAAAAATCAACGATTTGTTTGTAATCTTGTTTCTTCACAAGCTTTCACTTTTGAATTTTGAACACCTTCCTAGGTACAATTTTTGGTCTGAGTCAAATAATTGCTAGCGTTTGTACCATCGTATCTTAAGTGGCAATTTTAGCAGATAATATCAAAACTTTGAATGATTCTGAGAGGAGCAGCCGAGTTCTACAGACTAACATAAAACAGCTACTAATGTTGTGCTATGAATGTTTGCTGCCCCGAACCTTGAAAAATTGGTTGGTTCATTTCATATCAAGTAGTCAGTTTGGTTTACTGATTTATTACAATCAGTTTATAGTTTATACTGAACTTTTTTGTTTAAATAATTATAATTAATATTATGACGATACCAGGGTTTGAGATGAATCCATATCTATAATAGGAATACATTCCTAACGTTGAATAAAATACAAAAAACGAACTGGCCAAACCTAAACTATAAACCTTCTAGCATGTATCCTAAATGAGGATAGATCTTGTTATGGAATGCGCACAAGAAGTTGTTCAAAGCGACAAGAATGACTTATATAAAGAGTTGTTTTTTCTAAGAAAGACACATATAGACATAGAGTGTATCGCCAGTGGCCACAAATGCAAACAATGGGTGAGCAGTGAAGAGGGATAGAGAGTTTCGTCCTTTGAACCTGCCTCAATTGCTTTGGATCTAGATAGCTAGAAGTAGAAATCTATACTAATATTATAAAGAGGAAAGATTTGTATGTTTGTGGGTTTGTGGATTTGTGGGTTTGTGGGTTTGAGGCGTTGATACGAATTAATTCATAAGCTACCTGACCGATTTCAATAATTCTTTCACCCTTAGAATGCTACACTATCCATGAGTAACATAGGCTATACTTTTCACCCGAGAAAATTGAGAAAACCTACTATAACTTCAATGATAATAAATAGGAGTACCAAAATCAGCTATTTTCAGGTGCGCTGCGAAAACCGTAAGACGTACATGGAAACAATGTATGACGGAAATGTACCTCTTTGATAGTTCTACAAAAAAGTCCGCGATAGCATATATCTATCTTTCAAGGTTTACTCGGTATCACCTTTTAAAGGTATCCGAATGTTTCTCAAAATTATGCATTATTTGGGAGTGTTTTTTTTTATGAATACGCTATTGATCTTTATCCAATTAAATACGTCCTTCATACCCAGTATTTAATTTAGAACGAAATTGCCTTTTACATCATTCAATTATGATGAATACATCAAAAGATATGGCAGGTTGAAGATGAAATCGCACCAAAATGCGTCTCCGAGCACGATACACAAACACCGGTATGCCGACGCGCATCGAGATGTGACGTCACTGCGGAGCATTTCCATTGCATTTGCGGGATGGAAGTGTTAGAACTCGAGGGAATGATTGGAATAATGCAATTAATCGCAAGTTTCATTGAAAATGCAATCAACTAACTATTTGAAATGAAATTTCTTCGATGTCTTTGTTTGTTGATCCTGGAATATATCAATGAAGTTGTATAAATATGGATATTAGTGGCTAAGTATTTACGAGTATTTGTTAATAGAGAATAAATTATTCAAGTTTCATTTAAAAACTTCGAATAAATGAATAACCCTATCAACTGATGGGAGAAAGGGAAGCAGAATAAAGCAGAAAATCAATATCTTTGCTTATTTCATCTACCATGGCAATTGAAAGCTCATAAAGCAGTAAAAGTAGGAGCAAGCACAATTATTCCATTATACTGAAATGCTCAACCAACGAAGAAAACACGTCCAGACACAACATTTAAAATTGTTTTCACCTTGAGGTACTATAAGCTTTGAGCTCTTTTCTGACCTCGACAAAATAACTGCTGTGCACCACATTAAGGCCACATTTTCCCTTGCCGTATTTTTTACACGTGCAATTACCGCATCGCGTGAGGCAGACGCTTTGTGTAAGTGAAAATAGTCGTGACGGCGTTTTCAAGGCGCGACAGTCCCCTAAATCATGCATTCACCGCTGACGAATATAAATAGTTAAAGGTGGAAGAGCTGAGATGTAAGTATCAACTGTCGACGACAGCGTCGAGATGGCAGCCCGGGTTTATGGTGCGGATCACACACTTCACAGATATGTTAACTTGATTGACGAGAACGGGCCTCCTCTCCGATGAGATGTGACGTAAATGCTACATTTGCCGGAGTTTGAGCACGGCAGACGAGCGCGAATAGGCGTCGCTCTCTAACGTCTTGTGACAATCACTCCCCGAAGTGTAATGTGAAAAATTGAATATGTTCTTCTTCGGCTGTGGTTTTCATGGGATTGGAAAGGGCCTGATGCGTTTGACAGTTCCTTACTGATTCTAGAAATGATCGAAATTACTTTTGAAAAGGCAGGTGGTGAGAAGTAGATTGATTCATTAGATGTATCAAACTGATTCGAGGATCGAGGAGAAATTGCATTGCGATAGTAGTGCAAAGGTAGCATATTGTATTGCGGTCATAATGTCATGAAATTCGGGTGAAATACATCAGGAGATAAGAAAGACACATTCATTTTTGGTTGAAGGTAGGAATTAGTTTCTGATTGTCAGTATATACTAATTCAGTACTACATTGATGAAAACAAATAAGTATATGCTGAGTGAAGCGTTGACATTAGCAGCTGGCGCCTTCGTCTTTGGCACCACCAATACTGATGTGAGCAGAATAAGTCATCTAATGGAACGAAAGAGTCTTGCTATCACTGTTATCGAGATAATATCATACTGCTGTAGTAGGAACAATATCTACTCAACTAGGTATAGAAATTCTTGTTTCGTTTTCACTTGAGCAAGTGAACCTATCCGTTGATGTGTGACGTAAGTGCTACCTTTGTCGCAGTTTGAGCACGAAAAACGAGCGTGAATAGGCCTCTGAAGTGTAAAGGTTGACGCTCACTTGGACGAGACGAGACGAATAGTTGTGTTCCGCCGTAACGGTTTGCACTGAATCAAATGGGTAGACGCTCACTTACTAGGCGCGAAGTGAAGAGCCGAAACGTTAGACGTGAGGCATATTAGACGAGCACTTCGACGAAGCGAAGCGCTCTGAAGGAACGCGTCGTTTTCCGTTGAGGTGTTCAGCATTGAAACAAATGGATTGACGCTCACCTAGGAGGCGCGAAGCGAAGAGCAGCGAGGAGGCGAGTCGTTCGACCAGTGGATCGTCTACCCTTGTTCGTGCGGGTGGGCGGCGTGCAACAAGGGTAATAAAAATTTATTGCGGCCTAGAGTTAGGGGGAATTTCTTCCGATGCCTACGCGGTCCTCTGCGAACTTACGCTTCGTCTCGTCTCTTCTAACAAAGAAGTATTATAATATGCTGCGTGAAAGCGTTGACACCACCAGCTGTCAACTTCGTCTTTGGCACCATCAATACAGATTTGGGTAAAGGTCATCCAATGGAACGAAAGAGACTTACTATCACTAAGGTGATAGCTCTATGTTATCGATATATTATCATACTTCGGTGGTACAAACAATTTTACTCAACTGGGTGGAGACTGAACATTGAAGAAATTCTTGAATCGGATATCCTGTTATTGAAATATAAAGATTTTTCTTTTCAATATTCCCATTGAATTTTCTATGGTTCTGTTGAAACAATGGCCATGCAATTTTTAACGAACATTCAGAAAATAGATCTCCATTTACCAAAAAAAAATTAACTCGAATCGGATATCTTTTCATGGAAATATGAATTTTTCTTTTTTTCAATATTCCAATTGAATTTTTTATGGTCCTGTTCACACAATGGCAACAAAATTTTGCACGAGGCTTGCTATCGGTGTCTTGCATTTGGCCGTAACATTTCATTCCGATTGGTTCCGTACTTTCTAAGATATTAAAAAAAAATTTCAACGACCAAATTAACGAACCTGACCGAGCCATTTGGGACCCGAACTCATCCTGAAAATTTCAAGTCTCTTGGACAATCCCTTCGACGGACATAATTGAAATTGACCACGAATTCGTCATCAGGGAGTGGAACCCTATCATTTGAGACCATTTTCTGCTCAAAATTCGAAAATTACAGACGATATAGCACTTGTTTAAGTAGAACGAGCGCTCAAAAACGAATCAATTGTTTGACAGCTGCATAATTCAAAAATAGATCAAAGTCATCGATGATTGTCAGAAATAACAAACGTTTCCCAAAAACGACGAGACCAGCTTTTCTGAAAGTGAGGAATCTTTAGTGTGTTTTCCTGACGAATGCTGATCGAAACCTTATACAGATGAAGCGAAAGTGATGAAAATAGCCCAAATAATATCTCAATGAATGTTCCATCAAAAATCAAAAAGACGAAAACCCAACCTGGCTGAAAAAATGGCAAACCCGCTTTCAGCACTTCACAGCGTCGTGCATTTATAAGTTATGTTGATTTGTTACTGCGTAAAACGGGTTGCCAGTGACAAGACGTCGTATATTTTATTAAGAGTCTCACCTGTCGCGGTACGTTTGGCTGTTCCCAAGCAACCAACGGAGCGGATGTCGTATCTGTCTGAAGCGGTGACGGGTAATTATACGCTGACAGTGACATAGTGCGCTGAGCGCTGGCTCCGCTTCTGCATTTTTAACTCGCCTCATCTCCCGTTTCAGTCCGCGGGTAAGCTGATCCGTTTCGACGTTGCAGTAGGCCGATCTGTCACATCCTATCAGAAATAGGTTGTCGGGAATCTATTCTGATGATGGATCTACGGCGATGTGGAGTTTTCAAGGGCGCGTGGTGATATGGGACAATGAGGGCTACCGCGTATGAATTTTCCGCTAGAGGCGCTAGTGTTGCGTGAGGTCCACGAGAATTTGAATTGTCAAATATTGAAACGTAATTGTGAATCTGTATTCTGTTTATTTTCAATCTTTACGAGGATGTGAGGAGTTTCACATACATATTCAGATTAATAACAGAAAATATGAATCACGGATCAATGAATATCACTGCTTTGAAAACGGTATTACAGAAGGTAGTTGCCCAATTAAGCGGGCTAAAAGGAGAGCTAATTCAAAAGTGAGTTTGTTCAGAGTTTCAATACGCATTTCTTGCGGAAAGTATGCTTATTTATTGAGTTTAGAGTTATGGTTTTTCTTTTTACAGATCCAAATACTATGATGGCAATGATAGTTCCAGTGGAAACGCATTATCATGATTTGAAATAAGTTTATTACAGAAGTAGATAATCATTTCAAGAGAAATTGCTTTTTATCCTACTTACATGATACCTGTGATAGCTGAAAAGTGTTAAAATTTGGAGTAGAACAATAAAACCTCACACAATCCTTTCATTTATCATTATAAGTGAATATACATAGAAAAAACAGTATGTGCGAAAAGGAAAACCTCAGAGATCAATGTATACTAACTAATCACTAATCATTCATTTAAAGTAGGGTAATTTATTTATTTACACAAGTTCTTGATATGTATTTTTACAGTAAATGTTTTCCTCGAGTTAGTGAGTTGATTGATAACAAACATGAAATGTTTGTAGTTGTAAAATCCAGAGTAAAATTGTATCAATTAGATTTTCAATTCGAAGTAGGTATGTTTCTATTACTCTCAAGTTCCGACAAAAAAGCAGTATCAGTTGAGCTCTTTTGACTACATATTGATTTTCCTCTACAGTTGAAACGATTCTTGCATTTTCAAATTTCTTTCTGCCTTCAAGAACTCTCTCTACTAGTATTTTATTCATATCTGTCCTCACCTTCCTGGTACCCAGAAAATTGGCTAGGTATTGATTTCAGTTTTAATTTAGGAATAGCTGAAAAATTTTTAACAGTATATTACAAGTAATACAACTATGTATAACTAGATTTATTCAATTGTAAAAGTAAAGTGTCTGAAGCAACATAATGTAAAAGATTATTAGGTACTCACGGTTTTCTGTATTAGGATCGTTAGGTCACGTATTATAACCAGGGTTGAAATGTTTTTTCACAAAAATAAGAATGTTTTAAAGGGGTAACATCAGCTGCTTTAGGACAGTCTTATCGTTCCCTTTTTTCTAAACAATACGGAACTGCACAACCCTGCGGCATGCTCGATATTGTACAGTATTCAAGGAATAGAATGTACACTTTTTTCACACGACTTATAACACCGAACACTTATAAATATGAATTTGATCTAATAATAATAAATCAATGACAGTACAAGAAACTTTGACAGGACCTCACGCAACAGAGGCGCCAACTAGCGAGGAAAAAGACGGTAGCCCTCATTGCGGTTTTTGAAGCCTTTGCTTGTGAAGATCTAAGGAAAAGGGAGACGATCTATCGAAATAAGTTTTGAATTTTGGCGCATGAGTAATACTGTTCTTCGCCCTCACTAATGAATAAATAATTCGAGGTCAAAAATCATTCTTTATAGTCGTGTATTTTTCGAAGAGAGGGTGCTGAGGACTCGAAGTGTTCAGAATAGGAATCTATTATGATGATAGATCTATGGCACATAAATGATGGTTAACTCATTTATCATATATTTTGTTTAAATTAATGTAAGTTTCGAATTTCGGGCTTGAAATGATCTCAAACTACCTCACTGATGAAAAATCCGAGATCAAAAATATTTCTGCACATCCTAGACCCATTTTAAATAATAAGTCTTGTTCCATCTTAAATCACAAGACTCACTGTAGCCTAAATTATTGCCGTAAAATATACTTCCCAAAAAATTTGGAGGTTTTCTTTCTATACGGAAAGATTGCCTATCCCTGGTCTCTATCATTTCTGATAGAGTGATATAGTAACCACATTTCGAGGGTTAAACAGCCTTTTCCATATGGACCTCTCAGGCATTTTTCCGCTGAACTACGTTCCAGGTCTGCACGATCGCAGATTCCAGTTGGATAAAGTAGGTTTCCACATCACTGCCAGAGAAAACTTCCTAAGGTGTAACGAGTTTTTGATGCGATGTCACGTTTGAAGCTGTACATTTTTTGACATTTGACGAGTGCAAACTGAGCCATTAATAAAAATAACACGATACACGCTTCAAGAACGCATTGAAATCATTAAAATTCACTATACAAATGGTGAAAATTCGGCAGACACGGTTTGAAAACTCGAACATTTTTGGGTCGTCGTGCCCCAACTTGTCGGACCGCAATAAAAAAATTGGTGGGAAAATTCGAGCTGTTGGGACAAGTTAGTGATGTGAAGAATAAAACCCGTGCACGTCGCTAAAGAACAGCCGTGAATATTGCTGCTGTAACCGAAAGTATTGAAGAAAACCAAGATTTTTCCATTCCTCGTCGTTCTTTGGAATTAGGCATTCCACAAACGTAATTACACCGTATTTTGCCTAAAGATTTGAGTCTTAAGGCTTATAAAGTTCAGTTTACACAAGAACTCAAGCCGGCCGATCATCAACAACGTCGTGTCTTTGCCGATTGGGTCATTGAAATGCATGTAAATGATACGGAATTGCATCAAAAAATCATCTTGAGTGATGAGGCCCATTTCCACCTCGGTGGCTTTGTCAACAAGCAAAATTATCGCATCTGGGCCTCGGAGACCCAAGAGTTATTGTTGGAAAGCCTCTCTATCCTCAACGTGTGACTGTTTGGTGCGGTTTATGGTCCGGCGGAGTCATTGGACCTTACTTTTTCGAAAATAAGGCTGGAGCAACAGTTACGGTGAATGGATTGCGCTATCGAGAGATGATTAATAATTTTTTATGGCCGAAATTGGATAGTATTGATCTGGACAACGTTTACTTTCAACAAGACCAAGCTACGTGCCAAACATGCAATGAAACCATTAATATTTTGCGGGAAAAGTTTCCGGACCGTGTTATCTCTCGCAGAGATCACAATTGATCCCAATCGGCCACCGAGATCTTGTGATTTAACACATTGCGACTTCTTCCTTTGAGGCCACGTGAAAGAGAATGTCTAAGCCAATAGCCCAGCGTCAAAGATGGAGTTCGTGAGGCTATCGAGGACATAGGACAGCCACTTTGCGATTTGGTTATGGAAAATTTCATTAAAAGGATATGGTCCTGTAGGCGTGGTCGTGATGGTCATTTGCCTGATGTTATTTTCCAATATTAAAGGCATAGTTTCTTACTTAAAATGAAATAAACATCCGATCATTTATTTTGAAAAATGGCATTTTTCTTTGAATATCAATATAACACCTCTTATTGCGAAACCCTTTAGGGAACTTCCTAACTAGTAGAGTTTCTTATGCCTGGAATCATCTTTCAGCCAATGTTGTGGAGGACCATTCTGTGAATTTTTCAAGAATAGCCTCGACAAATTCCATCAACGAACAGTCCACCACAATAAAGCATGTTTTTTCTGCCGTTATAGGTATCGATCCCAACTGTCCTTCCTTGTATATGGATAATAATTATTACTATTGCAAAGTTGACGGGTACCTATGAAGAAAAACTGAACATCTTGATCCAACAAGCTAAACAAGGACCAAATTAAATCTACAGAATCACTACTAAACAAATTCATTACGAGACAGCCGAAGAATGTAGTTCGATTTATTCAGACAGTTCCCATAAAGATGTACCCAGACATTCAATAAATTATCGCATGTTATCGTCTAGATCCTAGAGTGCTATTTTCAGCCTATCAAAACACAGGGCACACCAGAACCGGACCGTGGGCGTGGCGAGGGAGGCATTTGCCACGGGCGCAAACGACCTAGGGGCGCAAAATGTGAAATATGATATATTCCATTTTAAATCAAGATTGACTACAAGCTCTATATTTCAAAGTGGCGAGTTCACCAGTTTACAAAATTGAGAAACACGTAGTTAACGAACACTACCAAAACGGAACAAAATCCTAGAAAATTATACATGTCGAGAAACACGACTCGCGGTGCATTGTCCATTACCTTGAAATATGGGAGATTATTGTCAATAAAGGTTCTTCAAAATGAAGGGTTTTCCAAAAAGAGGTGTTATTTTGAATAGAACGCTATTTCGGTAGATATCACGTTTGAAGCTGTCATTTTTTGACATTTGACAAGTAGAAACTACGTCATTATTAAAAATGGAACGATACACGCTTCAAGAACGTATTGAAATCATCAAAGATTCACTATAAAAATGGTGGAAAATGTGGGTCGTCGGAAGCACCTTGTCGGACCGCAATGAAGAAATTGGTGGAAAAATTCGAGCTTTTGGGACAAGGTAGTGATGTGAAGAATAAACCCGTGCACGTCGCTTGAGACCAGCCGAAAATATTGCTGCTGCCGCCGAAAGTGTTACCTAAAGAAAATCCAGATTTGTCCATTCTTCGTCGTTCTTTGGAATTAGGCATTCAACAAACGTCATTACACCGTATTTTGCATAAAGATTTGGGTCTTATGGCTTATAAAGTTCAGTTAACACAAGAACTCTAGCCGGCCGATCTTCAACAGCGATTTGTCTTTGCTGATTGGATCGTTGAAATGCATGCAAAATGATCCAGAATTCCATCGAAAAATCATCTTGAGTGGCCCATTTCCACCTCGGTGGCTTCGTCAACAAGCAAAATTGTAGCATCTGGGACTGTTTGGTGCGGTTCATGGTCCGGCGGAGTCATTGAACCTTACTTTTCGGAAAATGAGGCTGGAGCAACAGATAAGGTGAATGGATTGTCCTATCGAGAGATGATCAATGATTTTTTATGGCCGAAATTGGATAGTACTGATCTGGACAACGTTTACATTGAACAAGACGGCGTTACGTGCCCCACAAGCAACGAAACCATTGGTCTTTTGCGGGAAAAGTTTCCGAACCGTGTTATCTCTCGAAGAGGTGATTACAATTGGCCAACCGAGATCTTGTGATTTAACACCTTGTGACTTCGTGAAAGAGAAGGTCTACGCCAATAGCCTAACGTCGATTCAAGACCTCAAAGATGGAATTCGTGAGGCTATCGAGGACATAGGGCAGCCACTTTGCGATTTGGTTATGGAACATTTCATTAGAAGGATATGGTCCTGTAAGCGTGGTCGTGGTGGTCATTTGCTTTATGTTATTTTCCACTATTAACGGCATAGCTTCTTCTTCATAATGAAATAAACATCTGATCATTTTTATTGGAAAATGGCATTTTTCTTTTAATATCAAAATAATACCTTTTATTGGAAAACCCCATATAATCAATAAATGTCAATTATAAAAATCATATATTTATTGAAAAATAAATTTCTTCAAAGGCGCATTTTAAAGTTTGCCACAGACGCTAGAATCCTAGTTCCGGCTCTGGGGCACACTACTTGTTATGGTCCTAATTATTGCCATAAAGAATGGCTGCCTAGAAGATCCATATCGTGCAAATAATAATCGGGGTCCTTGTTAAGAGGGTTAAGTTATTGCACCGCATGGCTTCATTCCGCATTGTATTGGTCTCTTATCGAGACTGCTGAGAAAATTTACGACCCAGCACTCCTGATACGGGTTATATGATAAATGGCTTTTCAGATAACTTTATTTATTCATCGGGTTCTTGTGAAAGCCTGCTCGCACCGCGCTGGCAACGCACACAAGTGTTGCCTCCCTGTAAAAAGCCCCTGATTAGGGTTACCCAGCCGTTGGGTATCCTAGAGCAAACCAGTCGCTTCATAATGGGCGCGTTTATCATTTTCAAGGCTCCAATTATTATTCACACATACAAACATGTTAAATGTAGGTCCCCCCTGTTTCTTAACGATCTGAGATAAAATGTTGACAGGATATTATATGCCTTGCCATTTATATTCACCGTATAATAATTCTTTTTTGTGTGAGTTATTACATTGGTAATTCGTTTGGGGTAGGGTCTCGACTAATATTGTTTCATCTGAGAGGTCATTAATTCTGAATATTATTATGAGAATATTCATAATTCATTCGGGACTGCCTACTGAAAGAAACTCTATTACTATCCGCCTGAAAGTTTGTAATGAATGGTGTGAAGGCTGTATAAATAATCAATATATTTTCGGCGGGTGATCTGCGATTAAATCAATTTCTGTTATTTATATCGGCAACTGTGAGTTGATTGATATTCATCATTCATATTGCACTAGTAATATTGTACAGGGTTTTTTTACTATAATTTGATCCCCCCCTTTAACTTTGTTACTAAAAAGGATACAAAAAAATGTTTCAAACAAAAGTTTCACGAAATCAACTGCGGTTTTTCAATATGACTTCACAAACTGTAATATATACAGGGTGGCCAACATATTGATGGCCACTTAATTTTTTTGAATGGAACACCTTGTATATTTTCCCATATTTGACTAGTTCTTTTTCCCCTGATTTCGAATGTGTAACATATGTTGGTCCATATTTCTCATTCTGAGCACCACAGAGTTTCAAAATTTAAGAAGCATCTGGCATAGCGTTTTGGAAGTTCGTGGCCAATTTGATCTTTGGATTGATAATGGAGCATCCATTTCATGGCCACCAAATAGTCCCGATTTAACACCGTTGGACACGTTTTTATGGCCGTTCCTGAAGGAAAAAATTATTTCAGCAATAATGATAATATTGTAATGATTAAAAACGAAATTGAAGCTTTAATTTCTGATTTGAATCAGAGCCATAGTAATGCTATCAAAAATAGTCTTAACAACTTGAGGCAACGATATGAACTGCGTGTATTGAATTAAGGTGGTCATTTCGAGCAATTTCTTCAGTTGATGTTATTCATCCCATACTACCATAGTTTTCTATTTTTTATTGATTGTTAAGTATTCATTTTAAAATATTACTTTTAAGTAAATTGTTTGAATATAAAGAATTTCGTAGGTATTTCCAGGGCCGTATCTAGGTACTACTGCGCCTGTGGCAAGATTCTCTTCAGCGCCCCCAAATTGGCGTAGATTTTTTCATCCCTTATATATTTATCCTATGGGTTCTATCCAATTTGAAGTTATTATCAATATTGTAGAATACGAAATTCTCTACAAATTGTGTTTGAAAAAAATTTCGATAAGGTGGACCGTTTTCGAGATAGATGGCGGAGAGCATCAGTTCAGGTCAACCGGAGCCTCCGGTCGAAAACAAGCAACATACAGTTGATGAACTATAAATAAATCAATTATTATGAATATTTGTCAATTTGTATTAACTATTTTATTATATTTCATCATTTTTTTCCTAACCTATCCACCTTTTATTCAGTATCAATTTATTTAACAACACTTACCTGCGCATGTAATTGCAGAATTGTTAATGAAAATATAAGAATTATGTTTGTATTTTAACCTAATCAAAAGTATTAACTTATTACATGATGAAAAAAAAACAAATAAATTATGAATTAATTTTTTTGTTGAAAAATATCATTCAATGCATTTATTTTTATTGAAAGTAAAAAAAATACAATAAAGGGTGCAACAACTACAATTTATAATTTTAATCATCTTCTTCTTCTTCATCGTCGTCTTCTGGCTGCTGGTAAATTTTAGACTGGTCTTCATTATCGTCTTCAACGACATTTGTCTCAAGTTCTTCCATGATTTCAGGGTCAAAGGTTTCATAGGTGGATAGGTTAGGAAAAAAAATACTAAAATATAATATAATGGTTAATAAAAATTGACAAATATTCATAATGCGCGTTTTCGACCGGAGGGGGCGGACTATACGGTAGGGAATCTAGACGAGCCCTTTTCGGCTTGTCAGCGAACGCATCTATGTACACGGGGTCGGTTTTCACATCCTACCTGGCGGAGTCGCGACATCACTCCTTACGCAAAAAATATTTTTGGCGTATGCATGAAAACCGTGACATGTTACCCCAAAATTTGGTTGGTGCCACTGGCGCAGCTAGGGGGAGGGGCTTTGGGGCTGCAGCCCCCCCAAAAGATTAATTTCTTCGTTATTACTTTTTTCTTTATTTTTTTTGCAACTTTCGTTATTTGTTGTATCATCAAAAATTGTTCAGTTCAGCCCCCCAAAAACAAAATCCTGGCTGCGCCACTGGTTGGTGCTTCTATATTTTATTCTTTGAATTTTTTTGGCTCTCAAATTTTTTTTTCATTCGATATTTTTTTGCGCCCCTGCGGACCTTGCGCCTGTGGCAGGGGCCACTTGGCCACACCCTAGATACGGCCCTGGGTATTTCACATATTTTTTTATTCGGTATCATTTCAAAATTCCTCTGCAAATTGAATAGAGTTTTTTCTCGCTTGTTCACATTGCCCTATTTGTTACACTCAATTCATTTATGAATTCAACTTTTTTGTTACAATCTAAAATGTACCCTGACAATTTCATTTCAGGGCTAAATTCATTTTTTTGATTATCAAAGAACCCAATGAGAGTCTCATATTCAGATCATCAATCGAATTAAATTGAATATAATATTATTTTCCTAACAAAAATATCTCTTTTCTACTGAAAATTGGAATACCATATTTATGACATCAAACAGCACCCAGCAACACTATCACTGTCATAATTTTGTTTATCTTAGTGAAATAAATATCGTATTTCCATAATTTTTCACAGTTCAAAATTCATGACTGAAGAATTTTAACGAATATTTTCGAATTTAAATATGAAATTTTTCATTACTCGGAGCGATAAATTTGTTGAAATTTATGAGTAACATACCTCATAAGACCTCAAGGATATTTCTGGGTAATTTATTTCTAAGCAATTTACATATAACTGTGCTAAATGTGACCAACTTCTGATAATAAAATAAATGAAATATTACTAGCAACTCAGAAGCCAACAACTTGTTAAAATTTGAATTTCATTCGTATGAAAAAACGATTGCAATCGGTTTGCGGTCTAGAAAACCTATGACAGATTTTATATGATCTAGCAGATGTACGAATTAATATAATAAATTGGTTTGGCATGGTAAATGGTATTTAGTGTTGATTTTTCAGGAACTTTTCTAGAACGTGGTGATAAATTTCTGTCATTAATTTAACGAATTGAAGCGTTCTGAACTTCACGTGGAGAATATTCATTGCTTGAATTTGAAGTAGGTAGCATATTTGAACATTTTATATTATATGATATGCTAATATTTCAGAATTCAGTGGAAGATTTTTGCAGACATTGAAACAAGAAAGTTCATTTAAACATGATGAAGTTAACGTGAAAACTATTCAGATTGTAAAGTTTCCAGAAGAAAATAATCTTTTATATCCGCAATGATTTTATATGCAAATTATTTCTTGATATTTGGTTAGGTTTCAACTGTATCAATTTTATGAATGATTTTAATCTATAATTTCTCCTTTTCTAGCTGAGTTTAATGTACATGCAATTGATTAATATTGACTAATTTTAGTGCATGATTTATCCTACTGTGATGGAAGATTGTCATGCGCAATAGGAGTGATGCTTCAACTCTACTGAAATATACAAATTCTATATTATGTCAAATATAACTCTTGAAAAAATGTATATCGTTCGAAAATTTAGCTCAATTCATAGTGAGGTGGATGGAATTTTTGTTTTAAAAATAGTCATATTACTATATTAAAACTAGTTGATATAATAACAATGAGTAGAATTTTGATTTGATATCATTTCTGCTATTAATGAACGATCATACCGAAATTTATCATTTAATTGAATCACTTAGCTCAACACGAGTTCTCAAGAAAATAACATTTCATTGAAAGAAGTTATAGTGATTCGGTCTTTTTGTGTGAATTAGTGAAAAATTGAGCGTTTCAATTTTAATATCAGCAGTTTTCTATGATATTGCCATTCAGGCAAAAACTGTGTGAAAAAAACTGTATCGAATGGAGCATATCGTAGAATTTTAGTGCTGATTCACAATGGACGTAACCATAACGAACACGTAAACGTACTTTGTCCGTAAACGTAAATGTGTTCAGAATGGACTTTGGGCCTTTATACCTTTATAATAAGTGTTCTATGAATTTTTTGACAATTGATTAATGTGAAGTGTTGTCATTAATTAAAAATGTATGAAGTATTAAGTCTGTTTTTATTGAGACGATGTTTGAAAAAAAAAAGAAATTGAAGAGCAAAATTCTAAAAGAAGAAAAAAACGACGTTGGTGAGTTAGACCTACAAATCACAGAATGTGAACAAATTTCTATAATTAACGTTAAAATTACGGACTACCATAAGCTCAACGTAAACGTAAAAATTACAGAGCCTATTGTGATCAGTTCCATATGATTTGCATTGGTTCAACTTTGCGTTTTTCGTTTACGTTCCGGGAGTTTTATGGTTACGTCCATTGTGAATCCAGCATTAATGAAATTCCTGCAACTGACAGTAAATTTCTTTTGTTTCCTCTTTTTGAGTATGTTTTGAATGTTTGTGAAATGTCAATATTTATAAACGTCCAAGTATATCATATCTCTGTTCTTGTATGTTTATAGAGAGTTTTCCTACAAGAGGTGTTTTTTTGATATTCAAAGAAAAATGCCATTTTTCAATATAAAAGATCGGATGTTTAATTCATTATGAGGAAGAAGATATGCCGTTAATAGTGGAAAATAACATTAGGCAAATAACCACCACGACCACGCTTACAGGACCATATTCTTATAATGAAATTTTCCATAACCAAATCGCAAAGTTGCTGCCCTATGTCCTCGACAGCCTCACGAATTCTATCTTTGAGGTCTTGAATAGACGCTGGGCTATTGGCGTAGACCTACCTTCTTTTTCACGTGGCCCCAAAGGAAAAAGTCGCAAGGTGGCCAATTGTGATCAGCTCTTCGAGAGATAACACGGTCCGGAAACTTTTCCCTCACGTAGCGCCGTCTTGTTGAAAGTAAACGTTTTCCAGATCAATACCATTGTTCAAGAAGAACAAATGTCCATACTATCCGATTTCGGGCATAAAAAATCATTCTCGATAGCGCGTCGTAACTGTTGCTCCAGCCTCATTTTCGAAAAAGTAATGTCCAATGACTGCTCCGGTCCATAAACCGCACCAAACAGTCACACGTTGAGAATAGAGAGGCTTTTCAACAGTAACTTTGGGGTTTTTCTTTATTGCGATTAGACAAGGTGCTTCACGACGACCCAAAAATGTTCGAGTTTTACGAACAGTCTCTGCTGAATTTTCAGCATTTTAATAGTGAATTTTAATAATTTTAATGCGTTCTTGAAGCGTGTATCGTTTCATTTTTATTAATGGCGTAGTTTCTACTTGGCAAATGTCAAAAATTACATTTTAGAACGCGCAATCTACCGAAATAGCGGGCTATTCAAAATAACAATTCTTATTGGAAAACCCTTAATGAGTTTTGAATTGAACTAAGTCAGCTCACTTATGCCTCGTAATGAAAACCGAACCCATTAATCGTCTCAAATCAAAAAATTTCAATGGAAGGATTTTCCAAGAACTTCAGGAACTTTTTAATTGAACACTTGAATACATGATTGCTGTATTAATTTATATAGAAATATTTTAAGCTTCAATTAACTCCTTCAAATCCACAAAAGGACAGTCTGCAATAATTTTTCATTAGCGGCAATTATGGCACCAGCAACAGAAAACTTTATGGCAACATATCTTCGGGTACCCTTTTACATTTATGAGAAATACAGCACGTGTGCATTAAGCACACGAAATAAATTTCATTCTCGAAATTATAAAACTTTGATGGCAGGTTTCTCGATTTAAAGATTTAATACCTTGCAATGGGTTACCACTTTCAAGGAACTGGCGAAAACTTTGAAAGGTCCCGAAAGATTTAAGATGGATCAGATTACCAGAGTCACAGCATGAAAAAAGCTGGGATAACACGTGTAGTGATTAAGCAGTGATAAACGTCGGTGTGGAGATATGGTATTACCTCCACCATAACTACTTATGTTGGATATCAAAAATTCTTGGTGTGTATTTCATCGGTTGTTTAAGTATTGAGTTTCCTTGTGTTGGTTGAAAAGTAACAGATTGTTATCGTCAAAGATTTATTACTGAAAAAAAAATTTGTTTTATACGGGTGTCCCAAAACTCGACGTCAACCCGGAACCGGGTGAAAAGGCAAGTAATGCTGGTTGTCAGAAAAATATGAAAAAAAACTAAGTTGCATGATTTTAAAATAATAGGCATTTAAAAAAACACGCAAAATTCCACACCCTGTGACAGTCTTTTCACTCCTGTTGCCACAAATATCAACTTTTTCCAACTTTTTTTTTGCTGGTAATCAAAATTTTGATACCAGCTGCTTTAGGTTCCATAAAATAGGGCTAACTTCTCAGAAAAAAAAATCTAAAGAAACAATTGCCTAGTTTCAACTGACTATATTGAAAAAAATATGTACTACTCAAGTTTGGCATGTTTTGTCAAAACTTGGCGCTTGGCGCATTTAGTAAGGATTCCAGAATGGTATAATACTTAGTAAATTGAAGCTGCCGTAGTTCAAATTTGCCTACGATTGCCTTTGCATACACTTTTTCTTTAAACTCTTCCCAGTAAAAAAGTCCAATGCATTCAAGTCCGGTGAACGAGCAGACCACGCGATTGGACCCGAACGTCCGATCCATCTTCCGGGAAAAAATGTTTCCAGAAAAAAAAAATTTCCAGAGAAAATAATTTTTCCAGAAAAAAATTTTCTCTGGAAATTTTTTTTTCTGGAAACATTTTTTCCCGGAAAATGGATCGGACGTTTTGGTCCATCTCGTGGCCGGCCCGTTCACCGGACATAAATCCATTGGACTTTTTTTACTGGGAAGCAGTTAACGAAAAAGTGTAGGTATTCAAAGGCAATCGAAAGCGAATTTGAACTACGGCAGCTACAAATTAACAAGTATCATATCATTTTGGAATCCTTACTAAATGCGCCAACTTTTAACAAAACATGCCAAACTTGCGTAGTACATTTTTTTTTCAATACAGTCAGTTGAAAATAGGCAATTGTTTATTTCGAATTTTTTTTCTGAGAAGTTAGCCCTATTTTTTTGAAACCTAGAGCAGCTGGTATCACAATTTTGATTACAGTTTAGACAAGCATTATTCAGGGTTACACAGCAAAAAAAAAGTTGAAAAAAGTTGATATTTGTGGCAACAGGAATGAAAAGACTGTCTCGGGGTGTGGAATTTTGCGTGTTTTTCTAAATGCCTATTATTATAAAATCATGCAACTTAGATTTTTTTTATATTTTTTTTATTTTTATATTGCTATAACAAATATAAAGTAATTTCATAAGAGTTGAGCTTGAATATCCGTTTACATTTTCAATTCACCAGAAATAATCAAAACTTGCAAACAGTCAATAAATATCTTGTACAGCTGGTACGTACCATTTCTGATCAGACATTATAAGATGCGTCACGAATTCTGGTCATGAGGTTCCTTCATTTGCCGGCTGGACCAACTAGACGGATTACTTCAGCTGATCCTAGAGGACTACACGCTGTCCGGAAGATATGACCTCTATTAATCCTCTGTTCTATTACAAGAGAATTGTTCGAAGAAAAAATAAGCTGTTGCAATTTTTTTAAATATCACGGTTTAGTTTTTTCCTGTGAGTTTTTGAAGAAATTCAAAACACTTCTGGTTTGAACTTTCTACCTAGTCTAAGAGCCAAGATATTGGCTATATGGACCATCTTGGGACACCCTGTAGACTGAATATTTTGTACCTGCATCTGACACGAATCTCAATAGCAGTTGGAGATCTTTTTGAAGATTTCCACTATAATGAACTTAAAGTCGAGTTCATATTCGGTCAGATAATTAAAATCCACATGAATAATTGCGCCGTCTAGAATGTCTTCGATGTTTTTATAAGACTTACCGTGCTTCAAGGCACTTGCAATGATAAATTGCTTAATTACAAAGGTTCAGATAACAATCACATCCTTCATTCTATGTAGCACACGTTTCTCTCGACGATTATTGAGATTTACACGTTGAGATAGAGCGCTGACGTGCCAAAGAACAACCTCCTGGATATTTTCTTCAATGTGTTGAGATAGCCAAATCGAACAGTTTCTCAAGCTGGAGATAGCAAGTAATTAAATCACTTCAACAGTTCATTCAATTCCTTGATTAATTAGTTTTTCTCTGTTGTCAACTGTTCATTTGCGTGATTCGCAGGACATATTAAAGTCAAAAATGTTTAGTTTGCATTTCTATTCAAACGAAGGATGCTCACAAATTATCAAGTCTTGAATTTAGATATTGGGAAAACGATCATTCAAATTTGAAGGTCCAGAAAACTCAAAAACGATACTGAGGCTTCTAGGAAATTAAAATTTCAAATCATTAGAACCTTGGGTTTCATCCTGATTTGTGAATTCATTTTTTCTGCTGAACTCTCAAAACCTACCTTGAAGTTGTTCCTTACTCTTACTGTTAAAATAAACCCATTGAATGAATGCATTTAAAATATTCTGAAATCTGAGTACAGTTATGGTAGATACAAGTATGTTCTCATCTTTTCTTCTGAGCTAATTTCATAAATAATCGCATTGATCAGCTGGTTCTAATTTCATCTTCGAATTAAATTGATTGAAAGACTAAACAAATATATCAATCATCCAATAAAATGGAAAGGCGCTCGATTCTTGATTTCAGTTAATTTATATTCTGAATTTTAAATGCCATCAGAATTTTAATTGGCATAAAATAATCAGTTTCATCCATTATTAACGTCATTCAAGAATTTCGAATATTTTGTGGCTACTCAATATGTTTGATAATGTCAGCATGGTTTGTGAGTGATGAAAATGGAGTTATTTATTTCAGATATTTTGATCATTAACATTAATTTATGAGCTTCGGCGATTCCGTATGCTTTGATCAAATATCGCTAATGATTTCAATCAATTTGATTAATTTCTTCATTTTATAGCATGGAACCTTTCGAGTAATGCCGCCGACTTTCATTAGGCAGTGGCGTACCTGCTTGTCAAAAACTTTAATTATAATTTTTTTGTCAAATTAATTGTTTTTGCTTTTCGATCTGATTGTTATTCAGTTACATCACTGGATATTAAGATCAGAAACTTCTCATCATTATGTTTTCAGATTCAGCTTTCTAGTTGTCATATTTTGTTCTATAATAGTAGAAGTGTTACTATTTATAATATTATCATTTATTTGACTAACAAAAAAGTGTTTTGTTTTCTTTTTTTGTAGGTTGAATCTTTGTTTGCTTTTGCCCATAATAGTGTAAAAGAAGCGATGGAGTTTTCTGAAAGTGTAGTCTCATGACTTACTTGGCTCTTGAATTGCCGAGTACCCAATTTTTTTCACTTTGGTAGCAAATTCATCTAAGTGAGTTTTGATCTGTGCGGAACGAAATTACCAAAGAAATAAAATATATATAGCATTTGACAGCAGAGCAGCCCTGCTAGCGCTTGACTCTCCACAAGTGAAGTCAAAGTTGGTCTGGGAATGCAAAACGTCACTTAACCTACTCGGAGAAAAAAACCAGGTCATTCTCATCTGGGTGCCTGGTCACTCCGAGATTCACGGCAATGAAGCGGCAGACCAACTGGCCAGGGAAGGGGGGACAACCCCCTTCACTGGACCAGAACCGTTTTGCGGCTTCCCAGCCAGCCATCAGGCTATGGTTATTAAGGACTGGGAACAAAAGAGGATGCTTATGTCCTGGCGTACGACCAATGGTCAAAGGCAATCTAGGTCACTTCTCTCTCACTCGACGAGCTGGAAAAAGAAAGTTCTCTCACTCAGCAAATTGGAACTGAGGAAACTGACGGGCGCTCTCAATGGGGACTGTCCCGTGAGGTACCACTTAAAAAACATGGGAAAAGCGCCCGATAGTAGATGTCGCTTCTGTCAGGAAGCCACCGAGACAGCCAGACACCTGCTATATGTGAAGCTGTTCACCAGAAACGGTTACGGCATCTTGGCTCCTGGTTCCTAAAGCCTGAACAAGTAATGGATGTGGCCCCCAGAAAGGTGGTGAAGTTCATTGAGACTTTGCTGCCTGACTGGTAAACAGCGCGGGGATGCACAATAGATCTTAAGGTCGAGGTGTTCGCAAGGTCGGTTTTGATCTGTCGCCCCTCCTCTAATCTAATCTAAGGTAGATTATTGCTCGTTGAACATTGTGCAATTGAATCATCGATATAAGAAGAATGATTTTAAACATGCCACTGTACAATAATCAAATTTCTCAGAAATACTCGCTGACCGAAAATAAAACTGGTACATACTCAGTTACGCTACTGCATTTTAAGCACCAGACACCATGTTGTTTAATCGGTGAAGGAAATCAGTCGACTCCGAAAGTTAATAACACGAGCAATTAAAAATAATAAATGGTTCCATTAAAGTCCGAACTGTTCGAAATTTATGTTTCCTTCTGCTCCGACCATGAGCCGTGTGTTGTATGAAGTTATAAAACAGTTGGCTCAGTTTTCAGTCGATTGCATTAAAAAGCCATTCATCATACTCGAAAGGCGAAACAGGATACTAAATACAATGAAAATGGAGGAGGAGGTGAAGAAGAGGCCATCAATTCATATCAGCTGGAGCGAGTTGGCTGGAATTATCACACTGACTCATGCGATATTCCTTGGCGTTCTGTATTTCCATTTAGGCCAAGCAATAGAGTTTTTTTACGTGACAAAAATACTACCTGAAATCTGACTGTGCAGTCATGCAATAGGTAGTTTCCACATGTTTTTCATGATAAATTCCACTCCTGAATCGTCCAAAATTTTGCTTTTTCCCTTATAAAACGTGAAGTATTGATCTGATCGAAAAGCTGTTACGGCACTTTTTGTAGAGAATTCAGAAACAAAAAAATGAGAGGTGACACGTTTCAAGCGGATAATTAGTTTCCGAGAAAAGTCCAAAAAACTGGAAAAAAACATCAATTTTTCGAAAATTCATAACTTGGTCAATTTCTGAGATGAAGCGTAGTTGCTCTGAATCTAAGTAGTTATTAACATATACTTTATTGGTGCACAATTACAAAGCTGTCGGATAAATAGTTTTTGCACAATCGCAGTTTTCCGAATTCGACGTACTTTTTTCAAGAAGGTCTACTTGTCGGATTTGAATTTTACAAAAAGCATTTTAAAGAAGAAATAGAATTCTTCAAATCGTTTATTCTCTTGATACCGACCGATAATGTTTAGTGGGTGAAAAACGGTGTCAAACAGGAGCAAAAAGGCTCGAATGCATCAAACTAGTCGCGGAGTGGGAGTCGCCCGCTACGCGACGCGCGAAAGATACAAGGTATACAGTTTTCCCCTCGTATAGCGGGCGACTCCCACTCCGCGACTAGTTTGATGCATTCGAGCCTTTTTGCTCCTGTTTGACGCCGTTTTTCACCCACTAAACATTATCGGTCGGTATCGAGAGACTATACGATTTGAAGAATTTTATTTCTTCTTTAAAATGCTTTTCGTAAAATTCAAATCCGACAAGTAGCCGAGTATCACGACCTTCTTGAAAAAAGTACGTCGAATTCGGAAAACTGCGATTGTGCAAAAACTATTTATCCGACAGCTTGTAATTGTGCACCAATAAAGTATATGTTAATAACTTTTTAAATTCAGAGCAACTACGCTTCATCTCAGAAATTGACCAAGTTATGAATTTTCGAAAAATTGATGTTTTTTTACAGTTTTTTGGACTTTTCTCGGAAACTAATTATCCGCTTGAGACGTGTCACCTCTCATTTTTTTTGTCTTTGAATTCTCTACAAAAAGTGCCTTAACAGCTTTTCGATCAGATCAATACTTCACGTTTTATAAGCGAAAAAGCAAAATTTTGGATTTTTTTGGCCATTTTTTGCTTCTCAAAAAAAACCCAAGACGATTCAGGAGTGGAATTTATCATGAAAAACATGTAGAAACTACCTATTGCATGACTGCACAGTCAGATTTCAGGTAGTATTTTTGTCACGAAATCGACCTTTCGATAGCTCTATTGCTTGGTCTAATTTGAGCTCACGGGTCCTCTTCCTGCCAAGGTTTATTCAGGCTTTTTCCGTGGAATTTCAATATTACCATTTTGATTCGCACAGTTCAAGATTTGACCACAGGAAGGTTGAACTCAATTTCAATAAAATGAAACCACCAGGATATCAAAATTCTTGATTGATGAAAACTTGATTCGGTTAATGTCAACAGAGACGGGCCCAAGGGGGGCATGAGGGGTGGACGATTCTCTCCCAATGTTGAACAGAGTTGGCAAATTTCCAAAGCAGTTGGTGAATTTTTGAAGCATTCGAAAAAAATTTCTAATCAGTTGAAAAAATTTCAGAGCAGTTGGTACATTTCGGAACAGTTGGAAAAATGTCGAAGCATTGGGTATAATTTCGAAGCAGTGGTAAAATTTTCGAAGGAGTTGGTAAAATTTTGAAGCACTCGAAAGAATTTCTTAACAATTGAAAACATTTCGGAGCAGTTGTCGGGTCAGTTGGAAAAATGTCTAAGCAGTTGGTAAAATTTCAAAACAGTTGGAAAATTTTGAAGTAGTCCAAGAAATTGCTAAGCAGTTGGAAAACATTTCGGAGCAGCTTTCAAAATTTTCGAAGCAGTTGGTAAATTTCGGAGCAGTTGGAGAAATTTCGAAGCAGTGGGTAAATTTCAAAACAGTTTTGAAATTTTTGTGGCAGTTGGAAAAATTTTGGAGCAGTCTAAAGAATTTCTTAACAGTTGGCAAAATTTCCTAAGCAGTTGTCGGGTCAGTTGGAAAAATTTCGAAGCAGTTGGTAAAATTTTTAAACAGTTGGAAAATTCTCGTACCAGTTGGTAAAATTTTTAAGTAGTCCAAGAAACTGCTAAGCAGTTGGAAAACATTTCGGGGCAGCTTTCAAAATTTTCGGAGCACTTGGTAAATTTCGGAGCAGTTGGAAAAATTTCGAAGCAGTGGGTAAATTTCAAAACAGTTATAAAATTTTTGTAGCAGTTGGAAAAATTTTGGAGCAGTCGAAAGAATTTCTTAACAGTTGGCAAAATTTTCTAAGCAGTTGTCGGGTCAGTTGGAAAAATTTCGAAGCAGTTGGTGAAATTTTTAAACAGTTGGAAAATTCTCGTACCAGTTGGTAAAATTTTTAAGTAGTCCAAGAAATCTTCAAGCAGTTGCAAAACATTTCGGAGCAGTTTTCAAAATTTTCGAAGCAGTTGGCCAATTTCGGAACAGTTGAAAAAAGCAGTTGGTAAAATTTCAAAACAGTTGGAAAATTTTCGAAGCAGTTGGTGTAATTACAACGTAGTTGGATTGTTGGAAGACATATTTCCAAAAAAGTTTTCATTAAATTATTTGAACTGGTAGAACTGAGCCCACCCACGGTTCGCCCGGGACCGACAAAAGCATGCAAGGAATAGCGGCCTGGCGACAATTGTACAAATATAATAAAATCAAATTCGTGTTGTGTCGGAGTACATTCAGGGTAACTGGCAATGAATGGTATTTATCCCGATGTTGTCACTAAGTGGTTGAAAGATGAATAATTTTTTAATTATGTATTTTTCCATATTCTCCCGAAAAACATTGACTTGCAATCCAAATCCCCATACCCTTTACATATACAATTTTTTTAATCTTCAATACACAGTTGGAAAATTTTCGAAGTTTATGTTGATTAATTTCAAATCGTGATTAGAGGAGGTTTTGAAGGGGTAGTAGGAAATTTTCTCAACAAAGTACGATTTTTGGAGGGGCAGTTGAATCATCAATATTTTCTGCACAAAAAAGTAGGACTCGTGGTCGTACGCTGTGAAATTGTCCGCTAACGAGAAGAATCAATTTCTTAGAAACTTTATAGGTTTTCACTCCTAGTCTCTGAAACATAAATAATTAAAAAATGTTTGATTTACAAGTGTTTTTCGGAAACAAACACACACTAATAGATACCTAAATTTTTATTCCAATCATCAATTAAATATAAAAACAGGTATTATAAAAACACTTTATGATAGAGCCTTTTTAATTTCATCTACACCTGAAATCAGAAATAATGAAATTTCTTTCATTAAAGAGTTCCTACTAGATAATCAATACCCACCAAATTTTATAGAAAGAACAATTTCAAATTTAGAACGAAAAATATCTAATCGAAATTATAATGATGATCAGGTACAAACAGAAAACCGTCAAGAACAACCAAATTTGTTGAACGTCATTCCTTATATTCCTGGCCTATCAGAGAAAATAAGAAGAATTGGTTCCAAATTCAACATAAGAACTGTTTTCAAAACACAAAATGATTTGAGATCCATTCTAACTAGAACAAAACCAATGAATGAGACAAAAAAATTAAAAAATTGTGTTTACAATATTCCCTGTATATGTGGAAAATCTTATACAGGAGAGACATCAAGACCTTTAGAAATAAGAAAACGGGAACATAAAAATAACATCAAAAATAGAGACATCACAAGATCACAAATTGCTGATCATATATGTTCAAATAGCGGAGATCATATGATGAACTGGAACCACACAAAGATCCTCATGACGGAACCTGATAATTATAAAAGGACAATTAAGGAATCTACATGTATTTTGTTAGATGAAGTAAATAATTTGGCCAATTCTGTTGGAATAGATCGTATTTGGATTGATTTATTGAGGGAGGAAGTGACATCAGGAAATTTCAAAATCAAATAAATCAGCATATTTATGGATTGACAACTATCAATGTCAATCAGATTACAAATGAGAAAATACACAATTCTGAAGAATTTTAGAGTTTGTCTGAAGAAGGTGTCTACTATAGCCACCGAAACGTTACAATATCCTTTTTATTTGTTTCATTTTTCCGTTTAACTGTTAGGCAACAATTTTTTTTCAAGACCAATTTGCTCCTGACAAATAAGTGCAAAGATTTTCGCACCTTAATCAAACATTTTTTAATTATTTATGTTTCAGAGACTGGGAGTGAAAACCTATAAAGTTTCTAAGAAATGCAGAATCGTACCAGAATATATTTCAATCGATATCTGAGAAGAATCAACTTTTACATTGAAATAAGGGAGAAAAACATCCACTGCCGCTTCAAAATCTTAACCAATTGAGACATAATTTTCTGTGATATATCCGCAAAAAGATATTTTTCAATTTCAACTGTATCTAAAAATTGTGTTTTAATAGGGCGAGTTGAAAAAACTATTTTCACTATTTTTAACGAGCCATAGCATCCTGTAGCCCGGCGCATACATTATGGAACCCCCTATATAAACTTCAATAATATTGCGTTAGCAAGTTCTGATAGACAAAAGTGAAGTCAATAAATAGGCCTCCACGAAGCAGTGTGTACACACTGTATCAATATTTATACACGATTGAACAATAGACATCAACAATTTGGGATCATGTCCGTCCAACCACTTGTTTGCCGTAATAGGCGAGGAAATACAGCGTGAAAAATAAACTGCAGATTGATATTGACGAGATGCATATGTCGGTTTCGTTTATCTAAGCAGACAGTTGCATTACATCAAGTTGGCGGGGAACAAGGGCAGTAGACGCCTATACCTCCAGCGGCATCCTTTGATCTCATCAAATGAGGCGTTTTCGTGTCGTGTCGTGTTAATGTTATGTCATTCCCGCTTTGCGCCGTTTGCTACACAGTCTGGGAGTTTAGTTTGCCTTTTTGACCGCTTCTGAACTCGACCTCTATGACGTGGATTCAGCGCAAAGCCAGTAGTGGTACATGAAGCTTATATTGAATTTTAATTGGGTACATCAATCGGGGTCTCTCGTTTATAAAGTGTAGAGAAATTAGCAGCAAGCACCAAGTTATTTCGTCCCAAAATTGAGAAAAATCAAGAATAATTTTTGACGTGAAACTATAGATGATAGAATATTTATTGAATATGTATTTGGGCTATTTCCATCATTTCTGCTTCTTGTATTCGAAGTTTCGGCCAAAACGTCGCTCTCGAGAGGAAAACCCTCAAAAGCTGGCAACTTCCAGAAAAGCAACTTTGATCTATTTATGATTGAATCAGTTGTTAAACAATTCATCCAATCTTTTTCGAATCTGGATCTTATTTTTGTAGCCCAGATTGTTTCGAGATCAACTGCGCTTGTGTAAAAATAGTATAATGTTCGTACCAAAAATCATAAAGATATTCGAAATGGTTCGTAAGTTGTGGCCACTCAAAGAAATCAACCAAATTAAATTAGTGCTTTTTCACCCTCCACTTTTTTTCGTTACCTAATGAAAGTTGTTGTTGTTGTATAGACTTAAGGCTTCGCCTTTGGTATTGAAATTGGGATTCAATTCGAAATGATACTGTCCGATATAAAAGGTTTTCCAACAAGAGGTGTTAATTTTGAATAGCCCGCTATTTCGGTAGATGTCACGTCATTTTTTGACATTTGACGAGTAGAAACTACGCCATTAATAAAAATGGAACGATGCACGCTTCAACAACGCATTGAAATTATTGAAATTCACAATAAAAATGGTGAAAACTCAAACATTTTTGAGTCGTCGTGAAGCACCTTGTCGGACCGCAATAAAGAAATTGGTGAAAAAATTCGAGCTGTTGGGACAAGTTAGTGATGTGGAGATTAAAACCCGTGCACGTCGCTCAAGAACAGCTAAGAATATTACTGCTCTAGCCGAAAGTGTTGAAGAAAACCCAGGTTTGTCCATTTCCCGTCGTTCTTTAGAACTAGGCATTCCACAAACGTCATTACAGCGTATTTTGCATAAAGATTTGTGTCTTAAGACTCTTAAGGCTTATATAGTTCAGTTAACACAAGAACTCAAGCTGACCGATCATCAACAACGTCGTGTCTTTGCCGATTTGGTTGTTGAAATGCTTAAAAATGATCCTGAATTGCATCGAAAAATCATCTTGAATGCAAGCAAAATGGTCGCATCTGGGGCTCGGAAAACCCAAGAGTTATTGTTGAAAAGCCTCTCTATCCTCAAGGTGTGACTGGTGGTGTGGTTTATGGTCCGGCGGAGTTATTGGACCCTACTTTTGGATTGAGCTATCGAGAGATGATTTCTTATGGCCGAAATTGGATAGTAAGTTTCAGTGCCTTTCTGTTGGGTTCATTTTAAATGTTTTTTGTTTCGAACATTTAAAAGATGTTTAGTTTCTTCAATGTATGCTCCACCATACTCACCGTGTATTTTATATATAAGTGTGTGTGGTAAAGTCTATTTTGGGGAAACAACTGTCCTTTTGATGATCGAATCAAAGGACTTTAAATAATAATAAGATCAACAGAGATATTGAAACATTAAAGCTTGTTCAACACCCTTTGAATAAATACCATAAGATTTTATGGTGCGAACGTTTCATAATATCAAAAGAAACTCGCTATATTTTGCAACGAAATTACTTGCAGCAACTCTATCGACCGAACAGTTTGCCAAGTCGGAGAAGATATTTATCGCTTTCTTATTTAATTCTCAATTTCTTACTCAATTAATAGCGCGATGGCTCCAACATCTACCTCGGAAACCTCTTCACAGCATGGCCCTAATTGATTCGTTCAAATATACACTTGCTAGATGTTTATCTTGACGCTGTGCAATCGGAGTTGAGATCTAACAACATCTTTTTCAATTCACAACTGGAGGAGTTACATTTATACTATTTATTTGAGACTCCACACGTTAATTGAAGGAATATAGAAATATGTTACTTGTTTGATTCTGAATTATTCAATAGTATCAGTTATATGTATTAGTATTTTCCTATCGTCTCATTTCCAGACATTGGATGATCTCCCTTTTGCCTTTTGGTACTCTTCATCTTCAAGTTTCGTGACAGCTAAATCAGTGCATAGATGTTGCAAGCTCATAATGCTCAGATCAATCACAACCGAGATCTTCATTCTTGTCGAATTTACGTTATTTTCGAACAGTAGAAAGTGCAAGGGCTCCAACTTCGATCCTTTAGGAACTCCTGACTTGAAGTAACTTGAAACATCTTGAGCTTGAAAATTAAGAAGGCAGATTTTTCTTTGAGTAAGACTGGTTCATGAATTTTTATCGAAGTTTTATCGGTAAAGAGCATTCCCAATTTTTACTTTCTGCACATTTCTTGAAATATGTTCAGTGGTAACCAAGAAGAATTATTATTTATAACCCTCAAATAAAACTATTGACTATATTCTGAAACCTGCATATGAAAATGAGATATTTTCACTTCAATTTCTGACTTAGGCTTGAATTTTGAAATGGGAAGAGTGATTTTAATAATTCATCAGTCAAAAAAATATTTGATAAAAGGTGACCTGATTGAGGAGCTCAATAGCGCTGAAGAGAGATAATAATTTATTCTGTGAATTTTTTTCAGACAACTCCATGTTCAACATGAGAAATTCTCTCGAACACATGTTCATAATTGCTTCTTGAAATATGCGCTGAAGAATGGTAGCCTCAAGACATCAGCCTGAGGCTCAAGGATGCCATTGCAATATTTCTCGCTAAACCATCAGAATGACTCCATATTCTTGTTCCAGTTAAGATAAATAACGTGAGAATGTGTGAAAGAAGGCAATTTTATCCATATTCAACGCTATAAAATTTACATGATCCTTGTCCGTCAGAATTATTGCTTCCATTCAGAAAGCTCATTATGGACTCCACATAAACAACAAAAACCCGATCGCTGTTTACGATCTTCATTAAAACCTACCAGATAATTAGTAATTAAAGGAAGAACACGAGGCTGGACGATAACTGTAACTCACGGAGAGCCGTTTACATTTTAATTCACAGGAAACTGAATTTCCAGATGATTATCTGGTAATATATTATCGAAGGTAAAATATTTGATTCCATGTTCGTTCTCGAATATATTTTGTAGTTAATCGGCTTCCCGCTGATTTGTAATTAATAATCAGCATTAAATATTGCTGTTTCAGCCTGGCCGCCGAATGCAGACCTTACCATATTTGGTATTTTTCTACACGTCGTAGCAGTTGCACCTTTTCGGTGTGTGGTAACCTGTAGCTGAGATACTTCTTATGCTTTGACGTAGACGACAAAGACGATGGGACTGAATATATGCCCACCGGTCGTTGAAAAGGAGCGGCAAAGCATGTTGATAGCCTCCTGTCATTCTTAAGTAGTTTTCTCAATTATAATACATGTCAGACACGTACATTAGTGTTGCTAAATATAAGTCGTAACACTCTCAATTTATAACCTTTGGTATGCTACAACGCTAACTTATTAACATTATGGTTTTTAACGACCATTAACTGATAAATAATTTATGTTTCGGGTTATATAAAATTAAATAAGTTTATTGTTATTGTTGTGAAGAGTGTCACGAGGTAAGGCGATAGCAACTGCAGCTGCCTGTTGAGCTATGTGTTTGTGTCGAAAATTGATCGTAATCGAGATTATGTAGAGATGTGTACGACGACTTCGGTGGTTGAGACCTTTTTAGGACGAGGAAGTCTTTGTCAACGACAATGCCATCAATGTTTCGTTGGGTGATTGATGATAAACTTGATTCTTTATTGTGGGATAAAAAAACTTGATTTGACATCTGTTTGGTGGTTGCTTGATATGATCTTTTTCAGTATGTGAGCCTGAATTAATGTTTTCCTTTGTATTGGGGTTCATGAAACCTTTTTTAGAGAGACGAGAAAAAAATATATATTACACAGCATTATTGAATTAGTTCGTTCCTGGTGATTTTCGAGTATAATAATAAGGGGCTCTGGAATGGTGAGTTCTAGAATACGGACTTAGTAAACCCGAGCTAAACCTTGCAGAAGGTATAAGATGCAACCCATAATGATAGTGCAATTAAGAAATAGGAATATTAAGATATATTTATATTAAATCCATGTATAAACCTTTTAATTGTACTCTTATATTTCTGTGATATAACACCTAAAATTTATAAAGAAAATATTACACATGAAATACCGCATTTAATTGAAAACAAGAGATTTAAATATGACAATGAAATATCCTGAATAAAATACGAATTTCCAGTCAATTCCTACAACAGTTTTCTTTATACAATGGAACTTCCCTATAACGAACGTCTGTATAACAAATTTCTCTGTATAACGAATTTCGTACAAGACATCGCACCTTGAATCCAAATTCCATGTTAAAAACACCCTCTAAAACGAAGCAAATCTCTCTATAACGAAATATTCAAAGAAAATCACTCTTTGAATGGGTATTGGTAAGAAGGTATAAGGTGAGTGTTTTCCAAAATTTTTCCGGACGCACGTATTAAATCCCGACCTCAAACTAAATCATTACGGCGGGCAGAAAATCCTTCTGAAACAGTTTTAAATACACCCCTGGCTGTTTGGTTTCAATATAACCATTACGGTAGTGTGAAAGTTGTGCGAAAATGGCGGAAAGGAACTGCTTAAGTTTAAATGATAAACTTAAATTCATCAGTGAAGTCGACCGCGACATTGCCGACTATAGACACAAATTTTCTGTTTAACGAAATTTCTTAATGACTTTTTTTTTCGGATTTAGCGCTTTCGTTATAAAAAAGTTACGGATTTATATACGAGGTCATTTTCAATGCCATCTGTAGGTCAAATGTGAACTAAAAAATGAAGTCTTTTTTTAGTACTACGAATGTAAGGCCATTTCTTATCTTTCCATTCTCTATAATCTTTGGAAACACCCTTTACGTCAACAAGTTTTCAATCACACAGAAAAAAATGTTTACTGACTTATCAACTACAGATTAATTCCACCAAACAGAAACACGAAAATTCATACACAAATATGAAGCCCGTCCCTGCTGCGCCTCATATTTCACCTGCCATTCATCAAACCATAAATAAGCCCAGAAAACAAATTAAGTCTTAAAAATAATTTACTGCCAAGTAACGTAACGTTCGTTGAATATAGACTTAATCAAATTATTGCATGTTTTCCACCCACTAAGGTTCCACCTGAAATTTACTATCGTGTTTTGCTGTCCAAACGATACCATAGAGCGTCGAGTTTGAGGCAATAGCTACAATGTCCATCGGTCTCTTTAATTTAAGTCCCGTTTTTTTGACATCATTATTAGGTTTATACACGCTAACTACCGCCCCACCGAGCTGAAGGATCGTGCCGAAACGCTTTTCTTTGTTTTGAGGACGATGACATAAAAAATGATCGATAAACCATTATTTCGCAATTCTGAACTTATATAAATTGCTTTAGACGCCGGGAAATAATATATTGGATCCTTAGGGATACAGGCCCTGCTGAATATCCAATTTATTTTCAGCTCACGGTAATTACCTTGTATTTGTTTCTTCAATAGACTAGAAGGGGCTATTTGTCGAGCCCAATCAGAAATTCCGCTTCAACATGTCTATCCATCTATTCAAAACTTGAAATTTCATTTCTCAAATGAAAAGAATGAAACCAATAGTTCTCAGGAATTTTAATTTCAATTACCATTTTCTCAAAACAATGGTGAAAATACAAATGAATGGTAAAATGTACAATATACACATAGTCAAAAGTCTTGACCTCTCTGGAAATGAGATGAATATTTTTTTCTATTTCAACTGTAATATACACTAGAACTTCCCTATAACGAAATTGCTAAATCCGCAAAAAAATTTCGTTCTGCAGAAATTTCGTTATATGGAATTTTTTATATAGTGTCAAGTATAGAAAAAGGCCACAATGTGCCTTACTGGGGGTTTGAAAAAGCTTCTTGATTTGGGGCTACTATTCTTGCCTGGTGAAACTAAAAAATTGGATGTCTCGGCAATAACCATAGAATATTTACAATATTACATTTTTCTTTCTTCCCCAAAAACTGATTAGATTCGAATACGTCTGTATTCCCCGGAATAATAGTTATTTATTATACAACTAAAAGAGTATTAGATTATTTTTCTCGGTTTTTTGTCTCCCGACGCGAAGTGAGCTAAAATTTAATATTTTTCCCGTGTATAATACACTATTTTTTCTGTGCCAGAAAAAAACGACCATTTAAAAAGGAAGGAAATATAACTTTTCACGAAATTACTTTTTTCCCCGGGAAAAAACTAATTTCGTAAAAAGTTATATTTTGTGACCTCTCAAGAGATATAAAATGTAAAATTTTTTAAATATAACTTTTCACGAAATTACTTTGTTCCCTGTCATAAAAATGAGTGCCTATATATCCGGGAAAAAAGTAATTTCGTTAATAGTTTACATTTCCTTCGCTATTAAATGGTCGTTTTTCCTGTCACAGAAAAAAATATTATCTATTTGTGAATAATTAAGATCGAATATCTGGTTTACATTTTTTCTGTTTATTATTCGAAAACATACGATGAAAAAGATGAGCCTAGTTTTTAAATCAATATTGCGTTTTCAGTGGTATATCAGAAAAAATAGTTATTTTTCTGTGACGGGAAAAAAATGTAGCATTTTATATCTCTAGACAGATCACAAAATATGACTTTTTACGGAATTACTTTTTTCCCTGTGAAAAAAATGAGTGTCTATGTATCCGGGAAAAAAGTACTCACTTTTTTCCCGTGGGCAAAAAAGTAATTTCGTGAAAGGTTATATTTCTTTCTCGATTAAATGGTCGTTGTGCCTGCTACAGAAAAAAATTGTGTATTATACACGGGAAAATATTAGATTTTAGCTCTCGTTTCTTGTCTCCCTCCTCTTCACGTCGGGTTACAACAGAACCTCGAGCTGAAATCTTATACTTTTTTTCCTTGTATAATAAACAACTATTTTTTTGTGACAGGAAAACGACCATTTAAGAGCGAAAGAAATATAACTTCTCACGAAATTACTTTTGCCCCAGAGACACTCACTTCTTTGACAGGGAAAAAAGTAATTTCGTAAAAAGTTATATTTTGTCATCTGTCAAGAGATACTTATTTTTGACGAGTGGGTCCAAACGGGTTGATTTATAACATTCTAGGCTCCATATTCAAAACCTACAGACATTTTCGTGGAACAACGTTATTAGCTAATCAAGAAGGTTTCAAAAAAAAGGTTCAAAATAGGCGATCTGTTCCCAACTAAGGAATCTTTTATAAACGCCGAAATTTTTCTGATCAGAACGGACTAACACAGTATTTTCCCAAGTGTTCGGTGGACAAAACTTAACTGAACCCATTAACAATAATTTTCAACAACGTTGAAAACCATGACATTCCATTTGCCCAATAACTCTACATCAGAGGACAGGTAACACATTTGTGCATTACCAAACACTTTGAAGCTCGAATATCAGCTTAATCAATCATTTTTATAGCCAAGGGGATATGCGAAATGTTTGGAAGGGGTCTTGGAGATATCTGGAGCGGATGTCATATATTCAACAAAATAAGTTCACTTTATCTTTCCCATAAAGAATAATTTATGGCAAAACCCAGGCCATAACATCAGAAGACTAGTGGAAATTTGTTCTGCCTGTCTTCTTTCCTTCTGTGAGTGGTGTTGCCAGATTTATTTGGCAGAATTGAACGCGTATGTATTCGTAAATTTTATCATCTTTATAATATATTATGGGCGTATATTTATGAGTTTGTATTATAAACATGATTTTTGGTACGATCCAATTAAACAGAGCGGCCCTCCTTACGAAGATACGACCTCCTAAATGACGCTACTGGAAATCCATTTTAGTGGAATAAGTTTCAAACTACTCGATATAAGTCGATGGAAATTTGATATGATTAATAGTATTGAGGACCTCTTAAGTCACCGCACTCAAATTTCAATTAGATCGTTCAGTTTACCAGGGGTGAACTGGGTTGTTCATTTTAATGCTTACATTTTTAACACCCTGTGTGATAAGGTGCTAAAAAAACAAATTTGGATACCTCGAACATTGAGCTAAAGAAAGGGTACTCTTGTTCAGTGTCGATAAATGATCAGTTTTCGAAAAAAATAATGAAAGAAGTAAGTAATTGAAATTTATTCCACTAAAATGAATTTTCAGTGGCGTATTTCAGGAGGTCTTATCTTCGTAGGAGAGGGCCGCTAGGAAAAAAATTAGGAGACCTTGTCATCTTATTTTATGTTCTATCTGAATCCGAGACATTTCCCACATTTTCCGGGACACCCTGTATAATACATGTTATTAGGATATTGGAATGGGAAGTATTGACAAAATGTCAGAAACAAATCGATTCACTTTGGCATTCATTATTTTATGATATTTTTGGTGAAGAAATATTACGGGGGCTGAAATTCAAATGAACCCCTACATTTTGAGAATTTTTGTGCCCTTTTTCCGAATTAAACTACTACACCTCAAAGGAATCTGAAAAGTATTCCTCAAGGAATTGAGGAAAAGATGAACAAATGAGCCTACTAGCCCTACTATATTCGAAAAGCTATAAGCACCCCCTAAATGGACATAATTATGGAGTATCAGAGAATCAGTCGATAGCATTCTTTTGCAGCCTTTTGAATGCCAAAAATATAACCAACCCACATAAACTAGTTTAATATGCCCTGATAAACACCTAAAGTTTTCCATGAAGCATATATCTATCAGTACTTGACTTTAAAGATTTTCAATGGAAGTATGACAACACAGGACTCCTCAATGTATAACAGCGTATTACCTCCAATGCTGATGCGATCTTCACTTCTTAGCAAGCACTTTCCACCCTATATAGTGGAAAAACAACTCACATTCATACATCAGACGGGTAAGAGGCGTTTATGCTATACGATATCGCTTTCAAAAATTGGCACTAGCATCCTCATAAAAGATAGCAAAGTATACATATGAGACATTATAGCTTTTGGGGTTCAGAACTGTCAAGTATATGCGGCTCTTCAAGAGAGATATGTGGACATAAGGCTGCCATAAAATGACTCTCTCGAATATTTCATGAGGCCCTAACGTTTTAGGTGTTGGTTCTGTGTGAATTTATGAATAGGAAGTCGAGTTGCAGGAATATAGAAGGATATGGTATTTTATCAAATTTGCCTCTTATTCATAGGAATCTGTCTGGATTTATTGGTGGAAAAACTAGTGTGTGGATAATTTTAAATGTAGGAATAATGGGGAATTACAACTCGAAAAAAGAAAGAAGATCATGACAAGACTGCACTATAATTCGTTTCCTATCTGGCGGTGCCAACCAATATGATTTTTTGTTTTCGCAATTTATATAAAGAAAAACGTGATCCATAGAGCTTCTTCCAGGATTCGATGAATGGATGAATTTATGATATTCAATGTTGATTATATTGAAAATGAGAGAAAGGAGAATTTCGGATGTTCTAAAACAACTAACCGACTTTTATTTATCTGAGGTATGTCTTGTAACTTCAGTTAAGTAGATATGCAGAACTCTTGTGGCATATCTACTCAGTTAATATAATAATCATTTTCAATCTTTTCAATTGAATCTATGAACCTGTCAAACCTTTTTCATCATCTTGAACTTCAGTAAAGTGATCTGAATTTCAAACAAAAATTTTCCTCATTCTCATATTTTCAGAGAAAAAATTGTTGATTCTACCTTAAACGCGAGCGAAACCAGTCTCTGACTTATGTCCCCAAACCCAACAGATCAATTTAAATCAATTCTTCTTCCTCAACATTTTTTTAATCCTGAACTTCAGCAGAAAAACTTGTTTTACATATAATGGACCCTTAGGAAATCGAAGAAATTATCGGTTTTTCGTTTTTAAGTCAGTTTTTTAGAAAACTTATTGAAATCACCGAAACAAGCTAGTGAATTCAAACGATCAGAAATGGCGATTGAGTGTGACGTATACGGAGCATTCATTATGTAAATTGGTTAAATGTTGACTGTACAACGATACGAAGTGGCCACTCTATTATCCGTTTTAGTAGATACAGCATTCATTTAAAAAAAATGACTCACAGAAATCTGACTTAATAAATCGATAGGGGGACATAAAAAATTGTTAATGCCAGATTTCTGAAGTGATCCCCCCTGGTTTTGAGATAATCCAAAAACATTTCGAAATACGTTTTTCTCGGAATCCATGGGTTTTAAAGAAAAGTTTATTTCACAAAAAATGTAGAGGACATTCTTATTTACATTTTGTCTCATTGGAGCGAAGTCCTCCGACTCGAAATACAAAAAGTAGGTGGCGTTAAAGTCTCAAAAAAGTGGTGTTTGGGCATTTTCGTAAAAATAAATAATTTTTTTGCAGTAATGTAAATGAGAAAGTTGTTTGTCACAAAAATCTCTTTTCTCTAAAACCCCCTATCGATTTAATGTCATCAAATTTGTCTAGGTCATTATTCGAAAAATTCGTATTTTTTCGTGCTATATTTACTGTTCTATTATTTCCACAAATTATGCTTGCTCATGGAAAGACGTTTGAACTCACCAGTATAGAAATTGTATTTTCAAAATGAATAGGATATGTTTATATCTAACACAGCATTTAATGCTGTCACATTCAAACCCCCAAAAGAAAATGCCCATAGTGACTCATCTTCATTTTTATTAAACAAGAATGTAGGTACTTCAAACACTTTTCCCACAGCGGGGGCAACAAAAAAAATCGCAGTAATCTATGGATCCACAGACCATGAAACGCGGTCATGCCGGTCTAAATACATTCACATTTGCATCGCCGATATGACAGGCTGACGGTCGGATAGAAATAACAAACCTGTAAACTGTTAAAATTGTGTTATTCAGCGAATGTAGTAGCTGTTGTTCGGAACAATCAATCAGGCCGTCACAGTGGAGTGACGCCATCGCCTGCCGCCCCAAAATGCCAACCCCTGGGATGAATAAGTGCACACACCATACATCACTGTCAAGCCGAATATAGATATAAAATAACGATGAATGAACAGCTCTGTTCGATGCAGATAAACTTTCCCATTACACACATGTCGGATCATTTATCATAACGTTCTGACAGTATGTTCACCCCCTCGCGTTGAAATATTCCAGGGATGATGAATACAATTATTTCGCCAAATAATTGTTGTTACGTCATCGTTTAGCTGTCCACTTCTATTCCTGTTGTGCTATTATTCTTGGTTGTTACGGATTTGTCAATATTTTCGTGATTTGCTTGATTATATTTTATTGTGCATTGAGAATTTGAATAAAGAGTGGGAGGTAATTTATCAAACACAGATACTGAAGTATGGAATTTCCGATAGTTTAGTAATTATATTGAAATAGTTGAATCCATTTTTAAATGGTTCTATGTTTATAAGATTTTAAGAACTATGAAATTGAAATTTCCAAAAAAATATGGAAAATAAGAATGCATTGGCAACATGTTTCATTTGGACGCTAGGTTTGTTCTGTTTATGCTTTCTCTTTCCCTATTACATTCATACCTACATTTATTCTGCTTTCATACTGAGCATATATCTGATTCAGTAGGTAATAGCATTGTATAAAAATTTCATTAATTATTCTTTATATACAGGGTGGTCCAGATCGTAACTAAGAAATTTTAACCACGTTATCTCTGCGTCAAAAATAAGCCCTAGTTTGTCATATAAACATATGTCGAGAAATGTTTCTTCTCCGAGATACGGGGTGTTGAAATTATAGAAAAATAGATGTTTTTTATTAATAATTTTCACACTGCTTGAAATATTTTTTTGAAATTTGAGACATAGGTATTGAGCGTCAAGGAGCACTTTTTGCATAATATCATTTCTTTTCTATTTTACTAGTGGCGTCCGTACTGCAGCGAGACTGAATATTTTCAGATAAAAAAAAGATACGCCACTGGTTTTTCCGACAATAAAAATTATTATTTAAATTTTTATTTAATTTGGAGCAAATTCAGTCTCTTCAATTTTTGCTGTACGAGGCACCGTTTCCGGTCAAAAAAATAAAACACATTCTCATGCATGAAGAAACCGCCAAAATTAGTTGCACGTTTCGTTCACAAAAATAGTCTTTTTATTATTATGTATACCTACCTTATCAAATTTAGGCGATTTTTTCATCCATGAGTATGCGTTTCATTCTTTTAACCGGAAACGGTGCCTCGTACAGCAAAAAGTCAAGAGACCGAATTTGCTCCAAATTAAATAGAAATTTAAATAATAATTTTTATTGTCGGAAAAACCAGTGGCGTAGGTATTATTTTTTTATCTGAAAATATTCAGTCCCGATGCAGTACGGACGCCACTGGTAAAATAGAAAAGAAAAAATGATATTATGCAAAAAGTGCTCCTTGACGCTCAAAACCTATGTCTTAAATTTCATAAAAATATATCAAGCATTGTGAAAGTTATTGATAAAAAACATTTTTTTCTCCTTAAATTTTAACACCCCGTATCTCAAAGAAGAAACATTTCTCGACATATGTTTATATGACAAACTAGTGCTTATTTTTGATGTAGAATACGTGGTTAAAATTTCTTGGTTACGATCTAGACCACCCTGTATAATTGGGTCTTTGAATTTATTTCTTCTATTATTTACTTCTACCCGCACTCATTTTTACACCCTGAATTAAAGTATGTATGAAGGAGGCATACTATACCCTCTTCTATGAAGCCTGGTAGTGGATGAACTACATCACAGGCTAACGGAGCTTGTCTTCGAATGTGCTTGCTAAGCCGATGACATATTATAGTATTAGAATGACTATACAATTGAGGGTAAAACTTTGAAAAGGGTTGTTGCAACTAAAGACTTGCTCGTTTTTTTTACTTCAAGCTCTCTTTCAGTCCCCATATCGAAAACACAATTTGCGGAGCCAATAAGTCTTTGGATTTTGTTCTGCGCAACTGCAGGGAATTCTCAAATTCAAGAGCTATACAATCGGTGTACTTCTGCCTAGTGCGTATGGTGTGGAATCCATATCACAGTAAATACATTTCTGTGGAATCTGTTCAGAGAAAGTTTTTGTAGTCTAGGAAGCATAACATTTATACAGTTCATCCCAACCATCAGTCTTTGTTGAACGAGTTTAATTTCACTAGTTTGAGGAAAAGAAGAGAAATTGCTGATGCAACTTTTGCATACAAATTGATCAATAATCGCATTGACTCAGTATTTGTTAATGTCTCTTCTGGACTTCAACGAGCCAAGAGTTGCGTCCAGATCTCATTTGACGTTTAGGATTACTGCAAAAAATCAGTGGTTAGTTTACCAGTGGAGGCATAGCTCATTCTGAAAATAAAAAAGGGCTATATCTTCTTATTTAGGCCAAATCGGAAAAAATGGTAGAGGAAAAAAGTGTTTTTTTTGACCCCAAGAATATACGGTAAAAATATATGTACAAGTCAAAGACTCACCCTGTATATCTATTTCATACGTGAATCCAAAATCTACCAATCATCCTTTAAGAGAATCGGCTGATTCCAGTAATAAACCACTGAACTGTCTTCTTAGAATTATGGCTCGGAGCTCCCTGTCTTACTTTCAATTAGTGCTTATCCTCCGGCCTAAGTAAATACACACTGGCCGCAATCGTCACTCAATTAACCTGTTCAAACAGGCGATATTTGTATTTGCGGGGTCTACAAATGGATGTTTCAGATAAAATATCACCTCTGTGAGCCTCTTCGCCGAGTTTTACGCTGTCGTCGACATGGGTCACACAATATTTGTTCTATTAATGTGCCCTCAAGTTGTCCATAAGCGGAGTAAGGGATGATAAGCCAGCCTGTGGAAACAGAATGTTTCATTGGGGTTGAGTTTTGTTTATCTTGATAAACCCAGCCAATCTGCTGATTTTGTAGAAACTTTTGTATTCGTGTAGTCGAGGTAGGATCATCAATTTTATAGGCGAGAGCAGGTGAACACTCATTCTGTCGTATCAATATAGCTGGTCCAGCATTGTTGTGAATTCAGGAGATTTTGCGATCTTCCTTGTAAAACGTCATCTTTTCCTTCGAATGCAGCTAGAAAATTGAAGTGTAAACTGTTCAAATTTGATACCAACATAGATATTTAAAAATGTGTGTCAATATCTCAGCCATCGAGATATAATAGAGAAGAGACGCTATAACATACAATTGAGTAAGGAAAAATATTACCACTAGGCGGGGCTAAGTCGGGGATCAATATGGCGGAAAGTGCAGGGTTGAATTAAGTTGCCAGTTTTTTCTGTTCACAAATTTCACCTAAAAAATAGGACGTGTTGGGTCTTTAGGAATCTGTTCAAATAAGATCAATTGGTTATTATCAAATAAACAATTTTTCTTCGGGCGATAATATACACATATAGAAAGATATCACATTACCAAGATAGACTAGCAAAAAATTCTAATGCGGATCTTTTCAGTACTCATCCCTACCTGTGATATGTTTTTCCTTTAATTTTCTTCTTATCTGTCTCTTCTCCACTTGAAGAAGGCCTCACAGTGCACGATACCATTTTATTGTATATTATTAAGAAGAAATAATCACAATTTAACTAGTAACAGGCGCAAGAATCACAATTCCTCCAGAAAATTCAACGATTGTTAAATTTGACGTTAAGTGGTGGTAATGTGGCGCATCTGATACCCACGTTTATTTTGATGATGGCAACTCAAATCATAGAGATAAGATAGTATATCTTATCTCTATGATCTCAGCAGATGTTTATTAATGAGTCGAAATAAGCTGTTTGGATTCAATTTAACCATTACGCTAGTGTGAAAAGTTGTGCGAAAATGTCTGAAAGGAAGTGCTTAAGTTTGAATGATACCTAAACTTAAATTTATCAGTGAAGTCGACCGAGACATTGCCGACTATGGCTATATCTTTGCAGTCTTATTAGACTGCAAATGGAAAAAACACACAATTCTGAAGATTTTACAAGTTTGTCTGAAGAAGGTGTCAGATATAGAGACCGAAACGTTACATTGTCCTTTTCATTTATTTCCTTTTTCAGTTTTACTGTTAGGCAACAATTTTTTCCAAGACCAATTTGCTCCTAACAAATTAGTGCAAAGATTCTCGCAGGAGCACTTAATCTTAATTAAAATTTTTTAATTACTTCTGTTTCAGAGACTGGGAGTGAAAACCTATAAAGTTTTTTAGAAACCAAAATATCTACAAATTGGAAGTTTTTCAACAAATGCATTCTTTTATCTTGTTCCGTCACTTATCTATGGCACTGTCCAAAAAATCTGAACATTCTCACCATAATGTCACTCTGAATAGTTCATTCTTCAGTCTTTTTCAGTCTGTAGTCCCCTTTACTATAAGCACATAAAATAATGATCTAAAATTTTTAAATTTTGGACAATAAATGCGTAAGGGTTGACCCCCCCTCTGAAACGCTGAATTTCAGCTTCTGCTAAAACTCTGAAGGACCTACAGAAACTGTTTTTACTGACAATTATTAAGCTCGATATGATGAATCGATTGACGTAGAAAGTACCTACATCGATTTTTAGCGAAATGCATTACCCGATATGATGAATCGATTGACGTAGAAAGTACCTACATCGATTTTTAGCGAAATGCATTACCCAGACGCTCTCGAACGCAACTTGAAAATGAAAAATACCTACCAAATCTATGAACTGAATTTATTCAGAAAGTATGGCAGAATTTATTGAGTTTTGTTTTCATTATTTTCGAGGTAGCTGAACCAGAAAAAGATACTTTCGAATCGATACCTGCAAGCGTTTAGAATTTTGCTGTTCAAATGGAATTTTTCCCAAAACTTATGAAACTGCAGAGGTGGCATTTATTACAGAATTGAATCCTGTAGGTCATAGAACACCACTAACCTGTAGTTGACCTCATGCTGTTAAATAATAACAGATATTAATCATGCATTAGCTCTAAAATACAATGATAGTAATACACTTTTATAACAGCTAATGTGTAAGGTGTAAACAAGGTTAAACATGACATTCTCAATAAGTAGAATCAAAGTGATAACTGACCTATCACCTGTTGAGGATCTCTGAAGAGATCAAACTAAACAACCTAAATGAATAACAAACCTATCATAACCTAACTGAATTACAAATGGAGGCAATGGAGCTCTTTCCCTCCATATTTGTCAGTTGAGCCAACTTATCTAGAATTTTGATGATTTATTTGAATTGGCTTATTAAATGATTAATATCCCGTACCATCTAACATAATGTTTATGTTCATTTCGAAGAATGAAAATCTAATGCAATATCCAACTAGAGAAAGCGACATTCAATCCATTCCACGTCATCAAGTTCATTAGATCCCTCACTATTATGAAAGGTACAGACATTGACTGACTAAGATGAACAATGCTGTCGTATCTGATTTGATCATTAATAACTGGCAGCACATTCTACCAGAGAGCGGATGATAAACGTGCTGGCAAGAAGTTATGTCGGGAATGAATGCGAGCAAGATATCTTGGTCATTAGGGACTTCCATTTGTATCATCCATCATCTCTCTGGCGGGCAACTCACCTTGCGGCGTTGTCAGACTTTCCTTGATGTTGTTTGCTCGAAAGGATGGATGGATGCAGGCAGTTTTGTAAGTGGAGAGAGATGAATCAATCACGCATGACTTCATATCAGTCAGCTCTGTTTGTGGATGGACTGATTACCCCCTCAAAATGCTAGGAGAGTGTTCAATCATGGAAGGGTAGCTGGAAATTGTCTGAGAAGTTTTTCATTTGGAAGTTTCTGATAGATTGTTTTACTGTATGAACAGTGCGAGTTCTGGATTAGTTATAAAAGATCTTAAAGGGCTTTTTTGATCAAAATGTAATGAAAAGCAATTCCTTATTTCAATAAACCAGGGGCCTGTAACACAAGCACTACAAGTCCTACAATTGTAAGAATATATTCTACACTTGTAACTTTTTCATAACACAAACCATCTTGTAATTACAAGTACGGCACTAGTAATTACGGCAAAATTTCTACATATGTAAACTTTTTCTGTAACTTAAAGTTCACACTTGTATGATTGTGTTACGGAATTTTCTACAAGTGTAGATAATGTTTTACATATCTTCAACTCTAGGTAAATACACAAAAAGCCAGAGAAAATCCACATAAAATTATTTCGTCAGAAACTAATTTTATTGTTGTTAGGATATATGAATATATTTATGAATCAAAATGTTTCAATGTATTTGCAAAAATTAACAAAAAATCACAACTAAATAATTATATGTTCCTTATAATGAGAATGTTCCTATCTACTATCACAAATTGAAAAAGCAGCAGCCATTTTCATCTACGTTATATTGTGGTAACGATGCCGTGAACTGTGACATGGGCAGTTTAAGCTCTTTTTCTAATTTTATAATTTCCAGTTTAGTTTTATGGTTCTTCAACCTGAGCCACTTTTTTCGAATTGGAATTATTTGCTTTATCTCGCCTTCTTTTTCCTGTATAAAAATGCATTTTTCTATTATTATTCCTATTATTTCGATTTGAGAAGAATCACCATTGAATTGCTTTGGAATACATGGGATTTCGTGAGCACTGATTGGTCCACTTTTATTGGCAATATCTTCAACATCATTATTATCTACGACAGTTTCACGTATCAGTTGCTTGGGTTTTCGGAAGATTCCACCAGTGCCAGTTTTCTTCGCATTATCAATTTTAATCTATAAATATGTACCATAAGTCGATAACAATAATGCTTGCAAGTTCCAGTTTTACTCATTATTGCAGTTTTCTTCAAATTTTGCCATAATGATAATGTATCCCTTACATAAGTCCAATCTTTATCCGCTGGTACTAAACAAATACTTTGAGCCAAATTTGCCATTTCTTTCCACTTGTCTACTTTATCTTGCTTTCTCAGTTCATTCGAGAAAGCTCCGAAAATAAGGTGTCTATTTTCTCTTATCTCAATTAAAAATTGCATTTTACGATCCAAAACAATTAGTTTTGAAGACATAATGCAAACAGAAAAGCCGCAATACCACAGAACATACAATATACGCAATACTACTTATATTGACAAGTCATGTCATATTCTATGATATTTGCATTACAAGTGTAGCTACACATGTACAAAATTATTTAATTTCTACAATTGTAGCCATTCGCATTGTGATACCGAATTGGGTCGGACTTGTAGTTACAGGCAAATTACTTGTAACTTGTAGACTTGTTACACTTGTATGGTTTGTGTTACAGGCCCCTGATGACAGCATAAGGCTATTCCCTATAAAGAGTGGTGGATATCTTACAACGTAAACATCAAAAACTCTCTTGATTTTGATTTTCATATCTATAAATATTAAGAAGATGGCATGAGAAGATGACGCGAACGAAGGCGACTCTGTTAAGAGCTACAATACAAGAAAAAAGTGGTTGAACCTATAAAATACTATAAATGCTGGAATATGTTCCACGCCAAATGCAAAGAACATGCTGCAAATCAAAAATCTTCAAATTGCGGACATAACGAAGCCAATATCAACAAAATGGTGACAGAAATTGATGAACTTCAGAACCAGAAAAAAATAATGAATGTCGAAATGACATTGGTTCCGGCAAAAAAGATCCAAGAAAAGTACAAAAGTGTTTCGTGTTTTTCTCCTTCGGTTCGACGTTTTGCTTCTTCAGCCTAACAACTAATAATAATAATAATAATAAGTGCGTTTTCCGCATCTAACGGGGAAGAAATAAAGGAAATGCTGTCAGGTGATCTATACAAATACCGAGGTATGAAACAATGTCAAAGGATAGATCAACGCGTGATGAAGGACGAACTAACAGCAGAGTTCACCAGAAGAATGAGGTGCGTTCTGAAAACGAAGTTGAACAGCAGAAATCTTACAAAAGCTATTAACACCAAAGCTTGCTCAGTTCTCACCTACTCTTTCGGAATAGTGAAGTGGAGTAATACAGATCTTGATAGTCTCCAACGGAATATGAGAACACTGTACACAAAAGCCAACAAGCATCATCCTAAATGCTGTGTTGAAAGAATAACGATTCCAAGAACTCAAGGCGGGCAAGGCTTAAGAACTTGAGGACATACTTCGTAGACAAGTCGAACACATCAGAGTTCAAAAAGAGTGATATACAGATTAGTCAACACCACTACTGCTAAGCAAGCACCCTCATAAAAACACCACACAGACGGAAAATGATAAAATTCAAAGATGGAGAGAAAGGCCTCTACATGAAAGACACTTGAACGAGGTTACCCAGGAACATGTCGACATTCCTGCGTCGAACTACTGGCTAACTTCTGGAAGATTGTTTGCTGAAAGAGAATGTTTCCTCCTTGCGATTCAAGATTAAGTACTGCAAACTAAAAACTATCAGAAATATAACATCCTCACCGACGATAGATGCCGTTATGGGTGCCATACATCAGAAACAATCCAACATATCACAGGAGGCTGCAAATATTTGCTGGAAGTGAATATGAGAATCAGCATGATGCAGTTTGTAAAATACTTCATCAGGAGCTTACCATCCAACTGAAGATACTGCAGTCCGAAAAAACCCATATTATAAGTATTCAGACTGAAGTAATACTGGAGAACCACCATTACAGGCTATACTGGGATCGCACAGTACTCACAAATCTAACAGTTCCTAATAACAGGCCAGACATAATTCTAGTGAAAAAAAGATTTATATTGTTATAGGCGTTTGCCGACTTGGATATTTTTTGACTATATCATGTGGGGTGAGAAGCCCAATCTACGTCTGGTCGTATACACAAAAACCTCCAAAAAGACTAATAGGCAGGTAGATTTAGGCAAGTTGAAATCAATGGCTTCCAAGTTTTTGATATTGAAATATCAGTATCTCAATATGAAAAAGTGCGCAAGTGAGGGCTTTCTTGAACTTTTTCTCCTGCAATTAAAAAAATCATATTTAAACTCTTTATGGTAAATTTGAGTTGGTTGCATTAAAGCAATTCAATTTTGAAAAACAAATCCATCACACCTAAGTCCTAGAGACATTACTCATCCTTCAACTTAACGGCCAAATAATTCCGACCGCTGCAGCAAATCGAAATTCATTAAAATGTGGGAGTGACAAATAGTTATGACAGTGTCGGCTGTTCCAGACAAAGCAATCAGTCTTGTTACAGACAAGCGGCTAACTTCTACTGACGGAGTTACCACGCGCTGTCACTCAGCTTTAGACCCTTCCGAAGAAGCTGGATTACGTTTGGATAGCCGGGAAGCGTTAAAATATAGCGAAATGTAATTTTCCTCATTTTTCTCTGTCACTCCTCTCGGATGTCTCATCCAATAATAGTTCCAGTCGGAATTCTTGATGGGACGAGGATTTCCTTGATTTTCTTTCATTGGTACGAAGAGATTATTTGTAATCAGGGATAAAATTTTATGAATTTTGGATGCTCAATATTTTTTGTTTCAATTATGGTTATTCACAATTGCAGGGCTGATTCGGTTGACAACGGACCACCTGAACAAGAAAGTTTAACGCATAATTCCCTGTGATTTTATACTGATTTTTCGTATGTATATCGACACATTTCAACAAAAATTCTTGATTTCGACAAATTAATCAAATTTGAACCATTCCATGTTTTCCAATAAGATGTGTTATTTTGATATTCAAAGAAAAATGCCATTTTTCAATATAAATGATCAGATGTTTATTCCATAATGAAGGAGAAGCTATGCCGTTAATAGTAGAAAATAACATCAGGCAAACGCCAACCACGACCTCGCTTACAGGACCATATCCTTTTAATGAAATTTTCCATAACCAAATCGCAAATTGGCTGCCCTATGTCCTCGATAGCCTCACGAATTTCATCTTTGAGATCTTGAATCTACGCTGGGCTATGGAGTAGACCTTCTCTTTAACGTGGGACCAAAGGAACAAGTCGCAAGGTGTTAAATCAAAGGATCTCGATGGCCAATTGTGATCACCTCTTCGCGAGATATTACAGCCTGGAAACTTTTCCAGCAAAAGATAAATGGTTTCGTTGCTCGTGTTGTACGTAGCGCCGTTTTGTTGAAAGTTAACGTTGTCTAGATCAATACTATCCAATTTCGGAAATAAAAAATCATGAATCATCTCTCGATAGCGCAATCCATTCACCGTAACTGTTGCTCCAGCCTCATTTTCGAAAAAGTAAGGTCTAATGACTCCGCCGGACCATAAAACGCACCAAACAGCCACACGTTGAGGAAAGAGAGGCTTTTCAACAATAACTCTTGGGGTTTTCGAGCCCCAGATGCGACAATTTTGCTTGTTGACGAAGCCACCGAGGTGGAAATGGGCCTCATCACTCAGGATCATTTTCATGCATTTCAACGACTCAATCAGCAAAAACACGACGTTGTTGATGATCGCTTGAATTCTTGTGTTAACTGAACTTTATAAGCCTTAAGACCCAAATCTTTATGCAAAATACGGTGTAATGATGTTTGTGGAATGCCTAATTCCAAAGAACGACGAGGAATGGACAAACCTGGGTTTTCTTCAACACTTTCGGCTACAGCACTGTTGATTTTTGGGGGAATTGAATTGAATTGTAATAGCTTTTACGTGAAAAATATGCCTGTCGAGTACAGTTTACGTGTTCGTGGTATTGCCCTAAGTTTCTGACGTGATGCCATGTATAATGTCGAATAACTTCGAAATAAACATATCTACCACATAGAACATGCCCTGGATTTATTTTAATTGGTTTGACATGAGGGTTGAATCGAAACTGCCGATTTCCTTTTAACAACATCTTGATTAGCTATAAAATTCGGTGCATTGACGGTTATATTCTGCCTCGATCGAAATAGCTTGGAAGTGGGGACATAATACAGTGGAGGAATTTACTGAATACTGCACATGAACGTCAGACACTTCCCTTCATGGTGCATTGTTAAATTGTCAATGATAAAGTGCTTACTACATATCCAGACCCGTATTTTAATCAGACACATAGGAAGGACGGCGTCATAAACTTGTCATAAGGCTTAAGTTATTGCATTACTACCGTACCCGGTCGTCAATCGCTCGCAATTTTAATGAACGTACAACTTGCACAGCTGCAATAATTCAATTTGCACACGTCGCCGTCTCAGTAGGCGATGTCAGAGATGTGTGACGAAATGAGAACGGTTAGAGTAATGAGAAGTGACATGAATAAGATTAGCGTTATGCTCTAATACGTGCTGGAAACAAGAGCTTCGGAAATTAAATGGAGTTTTGTGTGGTCATCGTTAGATGGCAATTAACAAGGTGGTATTTGGATATTTGCAAGCTGTTTCAAGGAAATTCTCATTTTCAGCTATAGAATAATTAATTGGTTTTTCATTAGACTTTTTGTATTGATTCGGGCCGATCGGACGTTCAGTTTCGGCTAAACTCGTTCGCCTAGAAGCGAAAATAATGCCACGGAGCCGGGCCTCCGACACGTGATCTACAGCTTGAATTTTGAGTGGTTCCCGTACCCTTTCATTTGAAGAAGTTTGAAATGTTACATTCTACCGAATCTCTACTCGTGGAAGCGAGCTTTTAGATCGCTGAGTAATAAACATATGTTTATTACTTTGAGATTTGGATAGTAGATAGATTGATAGAAATGATACAGATATAGAAATGTGATTATTTTTCATTTGAACTTGGATTTGAAATTGAATAAATTGCGGTGAAATTAGGCGAGGCCTGGCCTCCTCTGCCTCCTCTGAGCAGCCGCCACTGATCAAAAGCTATGAGATCAAATATATTTATAGGTGTTTTCCGCTATATCATGCAAAAAAGCAGAGAGGAACACCCACAGCGCTGAAATGTACACCGATCCACATTCAACAAGAAGAAACAGGGATAGAAAACCTGGAAGTTGACTGGCAGCTCCAATACGCAGGCTGACATATATTAATGACGACCCTCTGTACGATTCATCACTCTTCCGCCTCTACTCATCCCTCTCACGCCAGAGATCAAACACGTCCTTGTTTATCTACCGTGATCAATCACTTCTGACTGCTTGAAAGAAACTCATTTATTATCTCCGGCTCATACGGGAAAACATCTTTTACGGATTCCCTGGCTCTCACTCGATTTATCAACTCTCTCCTCTACATCAAAGATAAATCAAATTAACAAATCCGTCAGATGGAGACAGGCGCATCTTTGGAAGTGTGCGTTTCAGCTGAAACGTAAGATGACGTCTTTAATCTTCGTACTCGGTCGTGCTTCAGATTCGTTTTTTTCCTAGGTCATTGAGTTGGGTCAAAGGAGCGTGTCTGACAAATAGCTGTTATTCGTTCTGGAACAGATAAAAACTTATCATTCTCGATGAAAAAGGTACTATCCTCTATGAAACTTTTCGAATTGATGTGAATTATTCACTTTCACCTCATTTGGTAGGCTTCAGAATAATCTCATCAGATTCAGGTTGGCACTCCTGATTTGTCGTCAATGTAAAAATTGTTCGACGAAATCCTTCTGGAATGTTCGGCATTCTTATTTCAGGGTGCATTTGGTTGACAACGAACCAGCTGAACATGGAAGTTCATACCTCGTGCCAGCGGCCAACTTCACTATGTGAAATATTCACACGATTTATAAACTCTACTTTTTATCAAAGATAAATCCAATTAACAATTCCGTCAAATGATGAATGACGCATCTTTGGATGTGTGCGTTTCAGCTGAAACGTAAGATGACGTCATCAATCTTCGTACTCGGTCGTAGTTCAGATTCTTTTTTCAGAATAATTTGATCATATTTAAATGGGCACTCCTGATATGTCGTCACAGTAAAAATTGCTCTACAAAATTTCCTAATGCAAGACTATTCTGAAATTCTCAAAGAAATAGGCTAATACACTAGCCCGACCGGAAGCAAAAACGCCACCTACTGGCACCAATAAGAAAGAATTTTTGGAGGGGAAAGAAACTGAAGGAGAAGTTCAAAATTATTTGGATCCCAACAAGAATAAGTTTCGCTTCCTCGTCGTTCTTTGGAATTAGGCATGCCACAAATGTCATTACACCGTAGTTTGCATAAAGATTTGGGTCTTAAGGCTTATAAAGTTCAGTTAACACAAGAACTCAAGCCGGCCGATCATCAACAACGTCGTGTTTTTGCTGATTGGGTCGTTGAAATGCATGAAAATGATCCGGAATTCCATCAAAAAATCATCTTCAGTGGTGGGGCCCATTTCCACCTCGGTGGCTTCGTCAACAAGCAAAATTGCCGCATCTGGGGCTCGAAAACCCCAAGAGTTATTGTTGAAAAGCCTCTCTATCCTCAACGTGTGGCTGTTTGGTGCGGTTTATGGTCCGGCGGAGTCATTGGACCTAAATTTTTCGAAAATGAGGCTGGAGAAATAGTTACGGTGAATCGCTTGCTTTATCGAGTGATGATCGATGATTTTTTATGGCCGAAATTGGATAGTATTGATCTGGACAACGGTTACTTTCAACAAGACGGCGCTACGTACAAAACAAGCAACGAAACCGTTTATCTTTTACTGGAAAAGTTTCCAGACTGTAATATCTCGCGAAGAGGTGATCACAATTGGCCATCGAGATCTTTTGATTTAACACCTTGCGAATTCTTCCATTGGTCCCATGTTAAAGAGAAGGTCTACGCCAATAGCCCAGCGCCGATTCAAGACCTCAAAGATGGAATTCGTGAGGCTATCGAGGAAATAGGGCAGCCACTTTGCAATTTGGTTATGGAAAATTTCATTAGAAGGATATGGTCATTTGCCTGATGTTATTTTCCACTATTAACGGCATAGCTCCTTCTTTATAATGAAACAAACATCCGATCACTTATATTGAAAAATGGCATTTTTCTATGAATATCAAAATAACACCTCTTATTGGAAAACCCTTCAGTATTTTAGGTCCCTACCAATTCGCAATAAATATTTAGCCAATTTAGCTCTTGAAGGATACTCAATATGACCTCAAAGCTGACAAATCTCATTTCACATCTGAAGTTTTATTCAGGAGCTAATAAACTAGTATTTTCCTTGATCGATAATAAAGATACATCTGGAAAAATGAAGTTCACTGCCATCCGCAAGATCAGTAAACAGTACATTCGCGCTGTAAAAGAATTAATATTTTGTAAAAAAACGTGAGATTATAATTGAAAGAACAACTCGAACATATGAATCAGATGGTATTACTCCCAAGTGCAAAACTAAAAATTAATGCGAGGAAGTTGTTAATCATACAAACTGTGGGCAGTAAACGTTACGCTAGTAATTATGAACCGTAACACCACTCTGGGCCCTGGGGCTGCTAAGTATGACAAGAAGATGGATCGAAGCAATTGGGCAACATGTTTCACATTAATTTCTCTAATGCTTTCTTCGCATAGCCGAAAATATATCTGGATTATCTGGAAATATTTGCCGCATTCATCTTCATGTCAAGAGTCATATAAAAACTTTCGGTTCTTATTAAATTGGAAATGTGCGAGCTGGAGATCTGGTTAATAATTTTCCGACGAGTGGTCTTCTTTGCATGTGAATGTGATTGAAAAGTTTTGGAAATTGTTTCATGAAGTAGGAGGGCATATTACATATGAATGCAAATTTCAAATTGTAGTTTTTTGCTCGCATTTTCTGAAATATTTAACAAATATTTTAAATGGTTTCATTTGCAGATGAGAATTAGTTTTCCACTAAGTTATCCCTGAAGCTTGTATTTCCTTGTCGAAGATTATGGAAATGGTTCATTGATGGAAATTATAATTTGAGAAGATTTAGCACATATGCTTAGACTTGAATACATTGCTTTCAAAATCAGAGTCTGTCTTTACTCTTTGCGTACTTTGTTGATACGCTATACCTATTACAACTATAGAAATATGAATAGTATATTTTCGAGGTCGTCCTAGTTACATCCCGAGGGCGAATGTATTCATATTTCTAGTGTTGTAATCAATAGTTTTTTATGATTGAAACAATATCGTTCCTAAAATGGAAAAATTAATATTAGATTATAAATTTTTGAATTATTTGGATTTTTAACGTTGTTATGGGCCGTGTTTGTGAAAATCATGGTTGACTGGTTTTTTTGACGTCTTGTTAGAAATAAAATTATTGAAATGATGTCGAACTGCGTCGAAACTCAAGCGGCGAAAGCCCGTGAATTTTTTATTCCGGCTAAATCTAAAGCTAAATAGTTGAAGGCTTTCAGAAGTGGAACGGTGGTGGACGGGGTCAGCAAAAATATTTTGCTAGAATATTTTGAAGATTTGGTATGTAGCTCTGATTCTTGTTATTTTCAATGTATGATTAATTCATTCGATCTCCAGTCGCAGAAATATTCACTAAACACGTTATGGCCAAAATCATCTATGTTAAGGTCCATGCTACATTTGAAGGAAAAACAAATGTGAAACTATTAGATGAAGTGGAAGCAATTGTTAAGAACAAAAATAAAGGATAAGTTTCCAAAAAATCAGCAGATCAAGAAATTTTTAATAGAAGCTCCAAATGACTTTTTTCTGGTGTACCTATTAGGTGAAAATTGCATAATATACTATTTTTAGTAAAATATGACTTGACGTTTCATTTTTCCCCTGGGACAATATGACTTGACGTTTCATATTTCCCTTGGAAAATATGAGTGTGTTATGACATATGGTAACTAACGCGATATTGCTCAATATTCATTCAATCAGAAAAAAATAGTTTTTACACTCTCAACCTTCATGTTTTGAAAGCTGAAAAGGGGAAATCGTACTCAGAACCGGAAATGTTGGATCTATCGCTTTAGACATCGAACAAAAATCGCCTTGTTTCCACACCTGCCTTCAATTTAAAAATAACAAAAATCATTGAAGCTCCCCAAGCGAGTTATTCGCATAGAATTCGCACAATCCTGTTGTCGGCATTTCTCTTTTGATTACCAACAAATCGCTGAAAGGTTCAAATTGTGTGTTTGTCAAATACTTAAGTGGCCCTCACTTGTTTGCCCATTTTGCTTTGAGTTGTCGACAAATATTTCGTTCGTTCGTCTGTAAATTGGGACAAAATCGCTTTTCAAAGCCAGCAGAGTTGTTCGTACGTGAGGATTTAATTGTCGGTCTGAAATATCTGAGAAAACCGACACAGAGATTGTAGCCCATTTTTATGGTATTCTTAGAATTCAATATAATATTTCTAGCGGGTAGCTGGGGCGATTAAAATTTCAGGATGGATTTATACTGCAGATGCTTTTTTTATTCTGGTTACTTCTTGTTCGAGCTGCTTTCTGTCTTTGATTTATTCTTTTTTTTTCAATTTCAGGATACAAAAAGGAACACTCCCAAAGAAGTATCGCAAAATGCACAGCATCTTTCATTTCGAAGACTATAATAGAAAAATCATTGGAAGAACTGAAGTCTTCGCTTTTGCTTCTTCTATTTTGTGTTTATAATTTTGAAATTAATAAATGAGGGTTGTACCAAATACCTGACATAAAAAATACATAACATCAAAAAAGTATACAATGCATCACAAAATTTAAGAGATATTGTATAACAATATCGCCCAAGGAAAGCATTCTAATGAGTTGACAAATTTATGAATTATAGCATTGTTTAAGGAGAAGATAGTTAGTTACTCGCCCTGCTAAGGGCATTGGATGTGCGTATGTGGCGGTACCTATTAGAATTATGTGGCAAACTATGAATTTTAGGGTCCATCCTAATACGCCCTCTTGGCGGATACTTGAATAATTACTTATCGGTAAAGAGGTTTCTACTTCTGCTATGAAACTATATTTTTATGACGTGAAGTTTGAAGAATCGAAACATTCGAAACTGAGTAAATTCCACACATGTTCGTCGATGAATAGAGTAAGCCAGGGTTCCAGTTGGGAATTTTATTACTTTGATAATTACAGGGTCTGTTTATGTTATGCGATTCTAGTTTTTTCTATTCTAAGGTATAGTGAAGGAATAAGTTTGAAATTTGAATCGTAGTTGATAAGGCAAAATATGAAATAGAAAAAATTGAATATCAGAATAATTTTTGGTTTTTGCTAAATTAAACGTGTTTTAAATTGAATCGCAAAACGTGAATTTATTTGGTTAGACTTTATTTTGAACAAGTTTTTTTTATAGCCATGAATTCTTCTTCAAACAAATGCGACGAATAATTAGTACCAACGTGAGGTCTTTGCACTCACGAAAACTATGATAAAAACATTACCTATTTAAAAAGTTATCGCAGCGAAATTGAGGCGTTTTCCTTATTATTAAATTATTTCGGTTCAGAAATACGACTGAAGTTTCGAAATACTGACAATACTGAAATGTATTATTATTGGCAATATATTTCTAATCAATGTCATTGAAAAAAGGAAAAATATGCTTTTTCTACAAACGTCAAAAAATGATAAGGTTCGCGCATTGGCAAGAATATGCGAAGTGACCCTTTTTTCATTTTCCTTGTAACTATGACACCGTGCGCGAAGTAGTGTGCGAAATACTTACTTCGCACACTGCATGTAAACTATATGGGATTTTTCTATTTTAACTGGTAAATTTCTTGAAATCCACGTTTTCTTTAACATTGAGTGTTGCTTTCAACATAGAATATATTGCCCATAGTTTAGTACCTAATTACTGGATTTGGAAAAACAGTTCAAACCAGTTCAATACTTTTTTTCATATTAAGCTAAGCGTTTGTAGAAAAAATTTAGTTTGCATCTCATGCGCGAAATACTTTGGTGATCTCGACTTCTTTTTTAACTCGGCTGCGCCTCGTTAAAAAAATCAGTTCTCGATCCCCAAAGTAGCATTTCGCGCACTAGATACAAAAATAACTATTGTTTCTCTTGTGTTAAATTCTTGAGTCAATATCGACTTTGGCGGCAATAAATCGTATCCCTGATGACGATAAGTGGTCAAATTCAATAATCCGATTGAAGTGAATTTCATTTCGTGAAGGAAGATTGGTATATTAATATTATACTTAATATTCATGCAAAATTTCAAAAAATCGCATTGTGTAAACCATAGAAAATTCAATTGAAATTCGAAAAAAAAAATTGCTATATTTCCAAAACAAGATATCCGTTTCAAGTAAAATTTATTTTGTGTATGAACATTGATATACTGAATGTTCATTCAAAATTTCAAGAGGTTCGCATCATCCGAACCATAGATTTGGTTTTTTTAATTGTCAATTTTTACATGTTCCAGTTTTTTAATAATTTCCAGAATATTATTCCGATCGTGGTGAGATTCAGCATTTATATATTAAGTATCAAGTCCTATACAAATTTTTGCGGCTAAAGCCTCATTGTTCCGCCAAAGAACGAGAGGGCTTTCTTAATTTTTGTTATACTTATATTGCAATGGAAATTTCAATTAAAATGAGTAGTGATCAGGGTACGAATGTGTCTTTTGAAAACTTTTCTTACAATTATGAATTTTCTAGGAATATCTTGCTTGATGGTTTGAACTGATACCTCCTGTAACGTGAACATACGATGAGTTTCTCCTGAAAATGGCGTTAAAAAAATGCAAGAAAGCCCCGAACAGGTACTTTTGAGCGCTCGTCTATTAGTAGAGCAATAATTCTATCACATCAAAATTGTATGGGACTTGAGATTCATGCTTAGTATATGAATGCAAAATCTAGGCGCGACCGGAATTATGTTCTGGAAATGATTAAAAAATTGAATATGTAAAAATCCAGTTATAACATTAAATTAAATTATATGGTTAACATTATGGCCACAAAATTTTGCAAAAGGCTTATTATGGGCATCTTGCATGTGGCCGCAAAATTTCATATCGATTGGTTTTGTTTTGTCTGAGATATGGCAGGACGGAAATTTTGAATGGCCATATTTTATGGAACACCCTGTACGATTTGGCTAGTTAACGAACTTCTCAAGTCTCTAGAACAAACAGAACAGAATTGTATTTGACCTCGGATTCGTCATCACGGAGTAGAACCCTATCGTTTGAGGCCGTTTCGGCTCAAAATTCGTTAATTAGAGACACAAACCGAATATTATTATTATTATAAAGCCTGTCTATCCTCAACGTGTAAGTGTTTAGTGCAGTTAGTGCAGCAACTAATTACTTAACTTGGCGCTATCGAGAGATGATTAACGATTTTTTTATGACCGGAATATGATTGTATGGATCTGGACAACGTTTACTTGAACAAGACAGCACTACGTGCCACAACAACCCACTAAACCGTTGATCGAGCTTTTACGGAAAAAGCTTGGTGAAAGAGAAGGACTCCGCCAATAGCCCATTGTCGATTCAATACCTCAAAGACGGAATTCGTGAGGCTATCGAATACATAGGGTAGCCACACTTTTCGATTTTGTTATGGAAAATTTCATTAAAAAGATATTGTTCTGTGAGCGTGGTCGTGGTGGTCATTTGCATGAAGTTATTTTCCACTATAAATTAACGGCATGAAATAAACATCCGATCATTTATTTCAAAAACTATAATTCTTCTTTGAATATCAGAATGACACCTCTAACCGGAAAACTCTGTATATGCACAGCGAAGTGATTTGAAGCTTATAAGCGCTTGTTCATACTGGGAAAATTCATTCATGAATATCATTGGAGCTGTTGGTTTCATTCTATTTCTTTATGCATTCAACTTTCACCTTCAAATCCTGAACGTTTTGTAAAAAATACAAGTTTGGAAATGTTCCTTTTGAAAACACTTTCATTAGGTGGCTTTGATTATTGATACAATAATTATATCATTCATTTATTTAAATTCAAGAGACTGCATAGGTACCTACAAACAGGATGCCCAAATTTCTTTAGCATAAACATATCAGAGAATATAAAAATTTCTCAAATCATTCACTTCTTTAATATAATATTTCTTTGCTACTGAGTTAAAAAATTCCTTCAAGCGATCTAACGACGAAATCGAAAATATTTCTCAAATATCAACCCTAAGGGCCTCAGAGTAATAAAATTTTTTATTACTCTGGACCCTCGGATATTTCATACAGGCATACAAGAGAGAAGTTGTGGAGCAAAATGCAAGACACGTTGACGTGAAGAAAAATAGCTCGTCACTAGAGACATCTGTTGTTCACCATACCCAAAATTAATACTCGTCTGAATTTTCAACATTGCACATAGGCAACCCATCATGTTGGTCCTCTTCCGGAGTGGCGCCCTCTAACGATATTGTCCAATATCCTCCAATGATATTTGAACCGAAGTAACTAACTATCTTCTCCTTAAACAATGATTATAGTCATGAGCAATATACAGTAGAAAGTTTTTGCATAAACATAAAGAGATAATTATTCAAATTTAAGTATGGAAGGTATGAGCATGAGCATGTATTATGAGAGAGTACAGGGTGCGTCAACATAACTTCCTTTTTTTAAAACTAATAAAACGCATTGTATGAATCAGAAAATTTTTATTCGTTTTTTATAATATAGGCACATACATAAAGTTTTGTTTTACCCAGTTTTGAAGATAAAATCAGGTAGGAGACGTCCCCTATTCTCCATACACTGAGTAAACCGATTTCTGGCGTTTGTCATGACTCCAGCCAGTATAGCAGGCGTTATGTTGGCAATTTCTTCTTGGATATGGTAAAAAAAATCCTGTAACATGTTTACATACCGGTCCGAATTCACTGTCACTGTGACTTAATTTTCCTCAAAGAACCAGGGACCAATAATTCCACTTGAGGAAATTGCACACCACACTGTGACTTTAGGTGAATGCAAAGGCCTTTGATGAAATTGTCGATTTGTCCCCTTGTGACTTTTTTCTATGGGATTTTTTGAAATCTCGTGTTTATGTGAACCGTCCAAGGACCCTACAAGATTTGAAGAACAACATCCAGGAAAAAATTGCCAACATAACGCCTGCTATACTGGCTGGAGTCATGACAAACGCCAGAAATCGGTTTACTCAGTGTATGGAGAATGGGGGACGTCACCTGCCTGATTTTAACTTCAAAACTGGGTAAAACAAAACTATTATTATAAAAACGAATAAAATTTTTATGATTCATACAATGCATTTTATTGAGTTTTAAAAAAAGGAAGTTACGCTGCCGCACCCTGTATATTATGCAGCGAGAGGATAATAATAGCCATTATACGCGAGTAGCATACTATAGCTTATCCACGACTACTGAATATATTTCAACATTTGGCGACAAGACCCTTCTTTGACAAGCGTGGAAAAAGTCAAGTAGACACATGAGAAATTTTTGGAGAACTGGTCATTGTATTGTTTGTAATAAAAATTGCTTTAATTGATATAAAAAAGTAGATTGGACCCTCGATTGATAAGGTATACCCATATTTGTTAGTTGGAGTACTTTAAGATACTGAAGAAATACCAATTTAAAGAATATTATATCAAAGCTGAATATACAGGGTGTTCCTAAATTGAACGTACAAACGAAAAGGGAAGATTCCTTACGTGAGTTTAAGAAAAAAAAGTCCCATAAACATGGGGTCGCAAACGTTTCGTTTTCGAGATACAGAGTGTTGAAGTTTGATGTAGTAGTCTAACTACATTCAAAAATATTAATAGCCACAAATGCAACCACCTTCACTTTTTAAAAAAAACAACGTTCAATAATTTGATGTGTCAAAACTGGCACTGAATTCATTCACCACAGATTACAAACTGGCCTTCCTATCATAGTTACGAGAATTTCGAGAGAATCGTTAAAAATTTTTTTTCTCGAAATAGTTGGCAGATACGACAAAACTACAAGAGACCGAAAAGTTTAGTATAAGAACAAAGCTTCTTTTACATTTTTTCAAATTAACAGTTGATCACCAAAAAAAGTTCTGCAGAAGAACAGGTGGCAGTGTTCCAGAAAAAATATCACCCTGTAGATCTTCTATCGAAATTGCCATTGCACGTGGTGAGAACTCTCAAATGTAATATCTATGCCAAATTTCAGTTGAATATCTTGTGAAATGTAGATACTATGAGAAAAAACTTGAAAAAATTCAAACTTCAACACTCTGTATCTCGAAAACGAAACGTTTGCGACCCCATGTTTATGGGATTTTTTTTCTTAAACTCACTTAAGGAATCTCCCCTTTTCGTTTGTACGTTCAATTTAGGAACACCCTGTATAAAGCATCTGACAGCAGTGATTAATATCTCATTAATCACTTGTGATTAATGGATATCATTTTGGCCGAGCACACATATGTAAAACGGCTATATCATATTAGTTGTAGATATATATATATATATATATTCTTTTGAACTGAGAGCTAACAAAATACAATACATAAAACAAAAAAGTCCCTAGCTGAGGTTGGTGCAAAACGATATTTCTTGGGGTAATTTCTCAGAGGTGGTGATAAAGAATTGTGATAGAGTTTTGCTGCAATTTGAAATACTTTCTTGTTTGAAGTTTCTCAATTGTCTGGGGTCCGAAATATTGGCTGTGAGGAACATCTTTTGACACCCTGTAAATTCTTACAAAAGATTCTTTTCTTCGTTCGAATACATCATATGATAGCGAAATGAGATTGCTACAATGGGAACTGAACCGATCTTATAACTATTGAGCATATCCGAAGCAGATTAAAATTTAATGGACTTTCCAGTTGAAAGCGTACGACGTCAAAGAAAAAAGCTACCAACAAAGAGCATTCAAAATGAGTAGATCTCATCGAGCTTTTCAGGTTTCTCTAGCACAAAAGCGTACTAGTCATGGTGTTTAAAGTACTTTCTTTGCCGTGCATTTTGTAATCTGAGCGGCGTCAAATCACTATTATTATGTGGTGCTACCGTGTGACAAGCTCAAAAACCCTCTTCAGAGTGTCAAGGTGGATGTCGAGCACGCATCAGGGCAGGATTAAGCCAATTCCTCCTCATTGCTACATTAGAAATTTAGACATAATTTGTGATGTTTCCTAGCGAACAAATGCTATTCCAAACAGTGATTTAGTAGTGGGTGAAAGTGATGCATAATGTGCAAGAACTCAGAGTGCAAATTTACACTACTTCGCCCAATTTATTTTATTCAAGAAAAAATGAGTAACGTCCGACAGCTCTGGAATCTTGCTCTATCCAACAGTCATAGTTATTTGGGAAAAAAGGCCTCTTGAATGAAAAAGACAGCTATAGTATTATGGCTGCTATTAACTTTGAAAATTTGGATGCTATCGTTCATAGTTTACTGAAAAAATCCATTCCCTCCCTAGAGCTATGGATTCATTTGTAGATGTGATATTCTTGATGATGGAACATATTCATTATTTCTGCTCCTTATATAAAGAAAAACAATAAAACACTTTCGTCAGACATTGGAAATGTATTTCATTTTGTTAATTCTCAAAAATGAATGAATGATCTATTTTTATGGAACTAGTTGTCAAATAATTCATCTGAACTTTTCTAAGCTTGTCCTTATCATAGGATCCCAGATTTTTTTGAGATCACCAGGTTCACTGATGGGATTTTTGGTTATTAACATGAAAACTACTTTAATTTTGGTGTATTCAGTTTCTCTTCTTTTTAGGAGGGCTTTACCCCATAAAAAGTAAATCCCATGGTCTTTGATTTTGAATCTTTTAGTTTCTTCAAAATTGGCTATACCTCACTCACAAGGAACTTCAAATATGAAATTCTTCAGAAGAATTGACTTTACTACAACGAGTCAAATCGAAATATCAAAACGATAACCAATGATTAACCATATGTTGAACACGGAAAAAAATAATGTACCTAATATACGAGATTCATATATTGACTTCCTGAATTTCATATACTCGGCGGGACAGAAGAACGCATATCTAATCTTATCTGACTGCAGTCACCTATTCGTAACGCGCATCCGAATATTGCAACTAATCTACTTCCAATATTACTATAATGGTAAGGTCTGGAGGATCTGATGATTTTGGCATATTGAACTAGAACCATAGTATACCAATGTAGGATCCTGAGAATATAAAAATTAGACTCTAATCAGATTAACCGTATATCCACGATTTTGAGTACTAGTTAGTCCCGCTTTCGAACTCAGTACTATTGTCATATATGGTTTATATTTCAGTCATTTTAGACTTATGAAGCTGGTAATATTGTTCTATGAATCTTGTAATGTAAAAATAATAACCTTGTCATATGAGTCTAGATTTCTCGTTCATCTGGCAGATGATTTTTTCAAATAATTTCATCATTCTGTAAGCACATCCAAATACATATAAATGAGATCAATGTCGGCCAGATGAACAAGAAATCTAATACCATCAGAATAGATAGGTATATTGAAAAAAAAACAATTTAAAACGGTCATGAGAAAATTTATTGATCTTTTCAAAAAAATTAAAATAAACATATCCAAAATTCTAACAAAAAAATATTCAATAAAAATGAATAACACTTTTGACAGTCTGTCATATATGCATAACAAAATGAAACATTGTACCTATATCTAGATATCTAGGAACACCCTGTAGAAACATTTCCCGATCCTAATAGTCCAGTAGGCAGAGCAAAATTAGTGGAGTCTGCTGGAAAAAAATCAGAACTTTCAGATTCTTCGGGAATGATGTGGAATGACTGTCAATTTATCCAACTCGAGGACCCTGTGCCTACTTGAAGGAGGGCGAAAAACCAAAACTAACGGTTTTAAGCATACCAGAAATCATATTTATGTACAAAAATAATTCATTCTAAGACGGGGGGCCGCACACCAAAGAAATATGAATCGCGAAACAAGAAACATTCTCATTCATAAAAACACCTCGAGGTTGATTTCATATGTTTCGCAGGTATTTCTTTTTTCTTTGGTGTGCAGCCCGGCTAAGAGTCTGATGACGTACATATTTACAAATCTCAAAGAAAGAACGGAATTATGTCCCCAAATATGATGCACAAACAATAAAGCAATTAATGTTCACCTACCTAGGAATCTTTGAATATATTCTTCTTCTAAATTAAGCTATTTCAGGAAGGCCTCCATTTATAACAAATCACTCTAGGTCGATTTTTAAACTTCTTTCACAGTGCTCACTGATGCTCGCACAAAATCACAAATGGAAACGGAAATTAATTACGTGCAACTGGCAGACTGAGACGCAGACGCAGAGTGGAGAATGCTGCTTGCTGCAAGTCTGTGCTTGCAAAAACGAGGCGATGTTTCGTGCCCCTTCGTTTCGTCTCGTCACCGCGCTTCGCGTATTGTCGGGGAGAGATAAAGGAAAGCGGAAGGAAAAAAGTCTGTTCTTGAAGAACAGGTGGTCATTTATATCAGATGAGGATATTCCATTTATACGACGGGAATACGAGGAAGGTCCGAAATTGTATAGAACTACTGAGAATATAATGTGTATAAGATATTTTTTTCGGTGAATAGTCTGGAAATCTGTCATTGGAGAACGATTTCCAGTAAGATTGATTTTTTGATTCGTATCTCAAGGGGTTTCTACGCCAATATAACATAATACGGATAATATATGAAATTCATGTTACTGGTATATGTAACATGTTTGTACGACCGTCGTTCAGGATCATTTTTTTCCGTGAAGGGTTAAAGGAAAAAATTAAAAGATTCGGAAATAAATAAATATGAGATCAGCATTCTAGATTGAAAAATCAGGGCTTATCTATTTGAAGTAAACCTTGTAATAAAAAATCTATTCATGACAGAATCATGTCAAAACTCATGGTTTTCTTTCCTTTTCTGCTGTGTTTATTTTGGAAAAAATCTTTCTGAACTTGAAGAAATAGCACAAAACGAAATTAAAGTGCTTACGGAACTAGCAGAAGGCTGATGTAAAAAATAAGGGTCCGTCTATAGAAAATATGCTCAAATAACAAATTTGCTGTATCCTATGGTATAAATCAAGAAGATATGAAGAAATATTTTTTGAACTCTCTACCAATTCTGCAATAGGCAAGTATAAATTTGTAAAATAATATGTGGTATGTGTACCTATTGAATGATCCTAAGAAGTAGAGGGAGCTTGTCGTAATCTGCTGTAATATCAAAACCTACGATATATATTGTGAATTACTTTCTTATACTATTTATTGAAGTATCCGAGATACAAGCCTTTCTTTAACTATTAGTTCCCTTCCAAAGTCGTTTTCAAGATATATTTTCATTTGGTTTTCCTGAGGGAAGAAGTGATAACTGTATCATAAAGTTTGCACTTTTTTCGCCCATAAATTGCATCGAGGCACACAACAGTAGTCATTTCCGATCGAAATCATATTCAAGAGGATAACAATTTCAATTTTCCCTTGAAAACTTTTTCTAAACATAAGTTTATGAACAATTACGAAATTATTACACAGAGATCTTAGCTCAATTTCGATTTCTGCCACCAGAGTGCGCACCGCTGATCAGCAGGAGCCAATAATGAATCTTGAAGAATTATAAAGATATAGTCCGTTCACGAAAGGTTGAGCCGTCAGTTGGCCATGGAAATTTGGCATATTCCCCTGTGGATATTAAAATTTTAGGTTATGTAAATTATTTTCTTGTCAGAGTAATACGCAATGTTGTCGATATTGCATAGAGTTCTCTGATAACTAGGAAGCTCGTCGGACGAGGCCGAGTACATTCGGCAACGCTGACTTTATTTTATATTATGACATCAAATACTGCCAACTTCAGATAAATAAACAAACGCCTACTATGCGCTCAAACTTTCGTGAATGGACTATAGGTCAAATTTGCCTCATTTCCACGAACAAAAAAATCTAGACTTCGTCTCTGTACTCTAAAAAAACTCTCGACAGACCGCAAAGAAGACATGACGGATGGCTCAAAACGAGCCGCCGTCAGCCACCAACTGGCCCGTATAACATCCGGCTGGTTGGCTTGTCCCTGTCAATTAGGCCATCGGCCCGGCCCCGACTACTTTTCAAGCCTACTCGTGTTACCTGGCGACATGACAAACAAAACAACCCATCGCCTCAATCAGAATCGCCGTCAGTAATTTCTCATATTTCGTAGCCGCAAAACTCCCCAGATGACAGAGAGCTGTCACATCTGAGAGCACTTTGTGGAAGAGGGTACTTCGTTGTGTCATTTGACGTTTTTTTTGGCAGGATAAGTGTGGGATCTATGGTTTGCGTAATTAGTGGTTTATGAGAAGTAACTAATGTCGTTATAGTTATTTATAATACAAGCGCATTGAAAATTCATATAATTTCATGTATTCAAAATTCAAATATGCAAAGGACCGAAAAATACAATTGAACAGCACTTCTACAACAGAATGCTATTTCAAAGCTGACCCCTATCATTAGTCATAGTTCATTACAGACCTAGTCAATCCTTTTTTCTTCTCTTTTTGGTTTTGATACTGTTGGTGTCGATATTTTCGTTTTGAATCATCTCTTGTTTGATCACAATAAGCCCCCGAAATCTTGTGATTTAACACCTTGCGACTTCTTCCTTTGGGGCCACGTGAAAGAGGAGCTTCTACCCAATAGCCCAGCGTCGATTTGAGACCTCAAAGATGGAATTCGTGAGGCTATCGAGGACATAGGGCAGCCACTTTGCGATTTGGTTATAGAAAATTTCATTAAAAGGATATGGTCCTGTAAGCTTGTCGTGGTGGTAATTTGCCTGATGTTATTTTCCACTATTAACGGCATAGCTTCTTCTTTATAATGAAACTAGCGACCCGCCCCGGCTTCGCACGGACATCACATTAGAAACCTCAAAAATAACAGTACTTCTCCACTATTTAATGGATGTTATTATACATATAAACCTTCCTCTTGAATCACTGGCGCAGCTAGGGGGGGGGGGGCTTTGGGGCTGCAGCCCCCCCCCAAAGAATAATTTCTTCGTTATTTTTTCTTCTTTATTTTTTTGCAACTTTCGTTGCGTAGTTTCAAAAATTTAAGCATACAAAGGGACATAGGGACAGAGAAAGCGACTTTATTTTATACTTTGTAGTGATGATAAACATTCGATCATTTATATTGAAAAATGGCATGATAACGTCGGGAAAATGGTATCCGTCCTCATTAATGTTATGTTCCAGTATTGGCAGAAAGTCGGCTATTACACGAGTCATCATCGATTGCAGCCATTTCCTCCCTGATTACCTTTTTCAGCTCGCGTAACGCTCGGGGCTCAGAGTAAAAAGTAATAAGTAAATATAAACCTACAGATGCCTTCACGCATTTGTTATGCAGCCAAGTAGAATCTGTTTCTTTACGCGAATAATATTCCAGCGTTGCGAACTTGTGCCGTATCTTTATTCCGTATTGGGATAATTGGTCTACCGCTCCCGTACTTTGACACTAACGGCTTGCGTCTGTTACAGACAATTCTGTCAGTTTGGCAACATCGTCTGTAAGAGTTTAGTTTCGCGATGCGATTGTGTTTACATTTTCATTTCGATTTGACGTTCCTAGACTGAATGATTTTACTGATTTGTTGGCAGTTAATTGTTGCTTAAGAGTATTTTGGTAATTATAGCTAAGGCAAAATTACGAAAATGTCGTATTATATGCAGGAATTGTAGAAATGAGAATCTAACTAATTTTTACTATTCTCTAGCGACAAGTGTGCCATTGCAAAGTGAAAATTGAATACCTAAGAATAAATTATGTAGTAGAACCTGAAAATTTCAATATTTTATGAACTGTTTGAAAGAGCTTCCTGAAGTAGGCAGACTTAAAATTGGATCGAAATCGGACTATCCATTCCAGAGTTATAGCTATCGCAAATTCAGGCCAATGTTCATGAATCACTTTGTATCTCCGAAACCAATGGTCACTTGACAACCAACTTTTCTGAAAGGCCTGGATGTCCTGCATTAACCGTTAGGCTATGGCCAACGACTCATGGAACACCCTGTATAACACTTTTATACAGGAACGGTTGACAATTATTGTAGCTCTTATTTGATCCCATTATTCCCTAAAATTGATGAAACCTTATCGTAACTTTCCACCATCCCCGAAAATATCGTTCAGGATGCAGCTGTCCTAGTTTTTCGAATTCATTTCACCGAATTGTAACGTACGGCAATCACATAAATCTTCATCACTCCAATAATACCAACAAAAACTCGAATTGTGAAAAATGACAGCCATTTCTCACTTGGCCAATTTGGCCGCGCCGTTTATTGGAAATCGTGAAGCGGCTTAAGGCGAAAAGCTAGATTAATACGAGGACGATTCATAGAAGTGACAGCGGATTTAGACGGCTATAGAAAACTGAATAGGCGGAAAAGACCCTTATTATGCTGGTTTGTTTCTTAAGAACCAAGGATGAATATAAGGAAGGGAAATGTTGGATTACTTTTTCTACGATTTAGCAGATGGCCAGACCATTGCGGTGAAGCTGATTATTTACCACAGTGCAATATATTTTACTACCCAATATTTGATTTTGGAAATATTTTTGTTTTTTTTTAATGCAAGACACTTAAGTTCAGTCGCTTTTCATTCTTTGATTATAATATCTTATAGGTAAATTGCATTAGTTATACAAAAAATCAATTGCAGTAGTATAGCGACACCAATTTTAAAAACAACACACTTTATCACATTTTTATTTCCCTACCATGGTTGTTTTGTTTCTTTAAAGTTTAAGGTATCGGTATGTTATGATACATATTTTTATTTCCTAATGGAGCATGTTTATTTAATATATTGAAAATTACTGACTAGCAATGTGGATTTGAATACAATGATAATCAACCAAAATTTATATGATATACCTCATTTCGGAGCTTTGATTACTTTCTACCCCTAGTCGAAAACCACATTATATCGATGTATAAATCATTTCATTATTCCTTCTTTGTTAGGAAGTAAGTATTATCATTTTTTTTTTGTTTCATTGTAATGGGCAATTAATAAATATACAATTCTGCAGATTTATGTAATCACAGTGGTTGAAGCAATTGTTCTTATATTTCCACGCAGAGAAACAAAAAAAATTCATTCATAAAATAAATATTTATACATTCTGGTATACAAAAAAAAAGATGATTTGAGCTTCAGATATATAGCAATTGCAAATATGCAGGCTGTCCCACGAGAAACTTATATTCATATATGTGGTCTATCATCAGCATAACGAAATAGCAACTTAAAAAATAAATGTCTTCTATTTTTCCTTATTAATATACATGATAATGATTTATCATTCTGAACGAAATTTTATTCGACTTCAGTTCTGGTACCTAAAGCATATCAAAATTGAAATAGTTTTTCAGAATTTCTAATACTTTAACTTAATTATTACGGTCCCTCAATCCAATTAGCCATACCAATGGGTCTCCGTCCTTCGGTTTTTCAGGCAGAGACACTCGCTATAAGGGAGTGCGTTGCGCTCTGTGCGGAACGCAATTACCAAAGAAAGAAAATATATATAGCATCTGACAGCAGAGCAGCCCTGCTAGCGCTTGACTCTCCACAAGTGAAGTCAAAGTTGGTCTGGGAATGCAAAACGTCACTTAACCTACTCGGAGAAAAGAACCAGGTCAATCTCATTTGGGTGCCTGGTCACTCCGAGATTCACGGCAATGAAGCGGCAGACCAACTGGCCAGGGAAGGGGGGACAACCCCCTTCACTGGACCAGAACCGTTTTGCGGCTTCCCAGCCAGCCATCAGGCAATGGCTATTAAGGACTGGGAACAAAAGAGGAAGCTTATGTACTGGCGTACGACCAATGGTCAAAGGCAAGCTAGGTCACTTCTCTCTCACTCGACGAGCTGGACCAAGAAAGTTCTCTCACTCAGCAAATTGGAACTGAGGAAACTGACGGGCGCTCTCACTGGGCACTGTCCCGTGAGGTATCACTTAAAAACCATGAAAAAAGCAACCGATAATACATGTCGCTTCTGTCAGGAAGCCACCGAGACAGCCAGACACCTGCTATGCGAGTGTGAAGCTGTTCACCAGAAACGGCTACGGCATCTTGGTTCCTGGTTCCTGAAGCCTGAACAAGTAATGGATGTGGCCCCCAGAAAGGTGGTGAAGTTCATTGAGACTTTGCTGCCTGACTGGTAAACAGCGCGGGGATGCACAATAGATCTTGAGGTCAAGGTGCTCGCAAGGTCGGTTTTGATCTGTCGGCCCTCCTCTAATCTAATCTAATCTAATCTATATTATTACTCTGACTACTGAAGTGAAAAAGACCACCTCATAGGCAACTCTCTGTATTTCAAAGGTGTGACAAAAATTGAGTGAATGAATTCTGGATAAATTTAAAAAGACTTTCAGAGGGTGGCCTATAGAGTGGTTATTTCTGAATCAGTAGTCGCGACTAACATTTTTGAGTACAGCACTGAAAATATGATATTGTGTGAAAAAAATCCAGAAGATGCTATAAAGTTAGAAATCCTGAAAAAATATTCAATTTAGAGTAACAGTAAAAGAAATATGGTCGAATGGAATTTCGGTCAGAATGAATATATCATCAAGTGAATAATTGGCATGGAAAGACATTTATTAGTGGCCATTTTGTGGAGCATAGGATAGACCCTATATGCATCGCATATATTTTAAAGGTTCATAAAGTTCCTTGTGGGACAACCTGTATTCACAAATTGTACTTCATTTCACTTTCAAAGCATAAATAATGAAATGTAATTTTTTCGAAACCGCTATATTGGTCTCAAATCTCCTTCCAAGAGTTCCCAAAAAAGTTAGGTAATATTTCGTTCAAGTATTCAATTTAAGTACTCCCTAAATCAAGGTCCACTCACTAAAGATCCAATTAATCAAGTGGAGATAATCGAATATTGACGTAATTTATACCTCGAGGATCATGGCGAGGCTTTGTCCTTTAAACATTTCTCATCCTTAAAGGTGATAATAACAATTCTCCAACTTGTTAAGCCCTTAAACAATATATCTTCGCCGAAGGGCTTTAGCCTCCTGCGTACTTCAGGATTATAAAGACAATACACTCCCATTATTCGGTGCTACATTCTGGCAGGATAGAACTGCTTTATGTAGGTATGAAGTCATCTACTCCGTTTTCTTCGTAAGCTTCAGGAAATATTGGTTTGAATATCCAATTCTAGTTGGAGAAGAGACAGAGAAAAAATTGTTTTTTGAAACATAGATAAATTAAAAATAGTAATCATCGAAATGAATACAATCTTCAATTTATAGGCTTACAGAACCTTCTTCAGGCGGACTGGGATGATTATTCAAGATGTTGTCAATGAGGGAAGAGACATACCGGTTTCGGCCTCATTAGGCCTCGTCAGTGTCCCATATCCCTCAGAGACAACATCCTATTGAAAAACTTCTACATTTAACACTAATTGTAAGAAGCTATCGAGTAGCAACTAACAGATGGTGACATCTAGTAGTGAGGAGTGTCAAATGAGAAGTTCAATCATTACAGATCGCATGCTGAAAGCACTGATTACTTCCTCTTCACTCTTCAATTTATCTATGTTTTAAAAATTTGTTAGGTTAGCCTCCTTAAAGGCAAAGAATTTTTTTGTTTGTCATTTTTTCTTTATCTTAAAAAAAATTGTTTGTATATCCAAATAGAAATACAGTGGAACTTCCCTATAAAGAAAGCGCTAAATCCGAGAACAAAATTCGTTAAAAAAATTTCGTTATACAGAAAATTTGTTTCTATAGTCGGCAATGTCGCGGTCGACTTCACTGATAAATTTAAGTTTATCATTCAAACTTAACCACTTGCTTCTAGACATTTTCGCACAGCTTTCACACTAGCGTAATGGTTAGATTGAAACCAAACAGCCAGGGATGTATTTAAAACTGTTTCAAAAAGATCTCTCTACCCGCCGTAATGATTAAGTTATAGTTTGGGATTTATTACTTACGTCCGGAAAAATTTCGGAAAAAACCCACCCTATAACTTCTTTCCAATACCCATTCAAAGAATGATGATCCTTGAATATTTCGTTATAGGGATAATTTACTTCGTTTAAGAGGGTGTTTTTAACATGGAATTTGTATTAATGGTGCAATGTCTTGTACGAAATTCGTTATACAGAGAAATTCATTATACAGACGTTCGTTATATGGAAGTTGCAAAGGTGCAAAAAGCATTGATATTTTCCACGAGTTTTTAAAACAGAGAAAGAATGAGCTTTCTGTATTAGTATGTAACATTTTCTCTGATTCGTTGAATTTTTATTGAGATCACTCAAATATTTTCCATTGAGAATTCTTAGTTGGCACCATTTTTTCCGCTATTAAGGTATGAAACCAAGTAAATATCTTTTAAACGAAAAAGGACAATATTTATGTACAGAAGCAGGTGAGTGCGATGACGCTAAATGCTTCTGATGTAAAGTTTCTTATTGATAATATAATTCAGGTTGAACCGAAAACACCGTAAACTTTTTCAGTTTGAATGCAGATGTTGAAAGAACTTGGGATTTGGAATGCACACATACTGGCTTTAGTGTGAAAAAGGAGGAACAACCAACTGGTACTTGTAAAATCAAATGTCAAAATGTGCCATAATCGCAACAAATTCTTGAGTCACTCTTTTCAAGTCCACTGCATATCTCTATTCGTGCAAGTCCGATGGTCATCTAACGTAACCATGGGATTTTAAATAATCCCAAAGAAGAAAAATCTGACGGCCTTAGTTCCGGAAAACGAGCAGACCACACTATGAATACTAATCCCTAACCCGTCTATCATAAAGAGGATGTAGTCCATTTTCATTATAAATTGAATTTTTGTTTTGTTTTGAACGTACCAGTTTATTAACTACTATCATTGAGTTTAAATGTAGATGTATACTCAATGGTACTATGATCCACACAACATCAACGTTTTTTTAAGGCAATGTGAAAAAACTCAAAAGAAGTGAATAACCGTGTGATAATTCCTCTTTTTCAAACTTCTATAAAATACATACATATATATAATATAAATCAGAAAAGTTGAGGGAATTTCCGGTTGAGACGGAAGAATAGCAAACAAAAAATGGTATATCAGATGCACTTTGCGCCATTGCATTTACCCTCAAAATTTCATGAATTTTGTCTTTCAATCAGAAAACATTTACTTGGTTTCTATCTCATCTCTGTATACTCAAAATACTAATGTGTTCGATTTATCATCTCAGATCACAAAAATTTATCGGCAAAAAAATGTTGTCACCAACATTTTTCAGTATGAGAAATTTTCAAGTCATCAATAAAACCCTCAGTTATCCGATGCAATTATCGATTATCTAAGAATTGCTTTTTTAGATTTCGAGAACATGCAGAGTATGACAATCCTTTTTCTGTATTATTCTATGAAAAAGTGGGACTGACAACCAAAAAATTTTCAATGTTGTTTGCGTACTTAATTTTCTGATAAAAACCAAAAGTAGAACCTGCTATACAGAGAAACGATATACAGGGTGTCCAGGCGATTGACGTACAATAAATTATTTTTAGATTTCTCAGACCTGTTTCTATCCAAAAACCCCATATATGTCATGCAATTTTTTGTAGTTCTCGATTTATGATTTTTCGAGTCAGAACTAGCAACTCTGATGAATGTTAACATTTTCCATCAGTCGTGAGACCACAATTGTTGTATAGATTACACAAGCTATATTTGTTTCAAAGGAATTCCAATTGAATTCAATTTAAAATTCCATTTTTGGGTTTAATTTACCATAAAATGTAAAAAAGGAGAAAAACAAATTTTATCGAGTTTTAATGATTTTCAGCCTATCCACCTTCCAAGGCTGATTACAACAAAATAAGTCGGATCAAGTACCTTTTTTTCCTATGGCTTTCGTAGCTAAGGACTCAGCCAAAAGCATCTTTTTTATTTTTTAATCGAAAATGAATGTTTGAGTACAACTTACTAAAACTGAAGTTCTAGCTTTCAAGCCATATTTGGGTTGCTTGCAGTGATTTTGAAAGATGAATATCGTCGGCTTAATATGCAAATCACATAAGTCCATTTTGGGCAAATTTGAAAATATGAGTTATGTCAAGGAGTTTCATAGGCACCTGTGCATAAATTCACACAAATCCAAAAAAATCTTCTAGCTGACGAAACCCGCAACAACGTTTTCTAAGAATATAAAAAAATTACCTAAGCACATCCACAAATTTACAGTTTTTTTTCCTCTCCTGTAAACTTTGGGTTTTGGGACTTATGTGATTTGCATATTAAGGCGACGATATATTTTTATTGAAGCAATATTCAGGACTACCATGTTAAAAAAATAAAAACTGCAAAATACGCACTGCATAGAAAGATAAGAATTTTTCAAACCAAGCTGGCAAAATACCTTGAAAAACACTCAAAAAACCATAACTCGAGAACTACAAAAAATCGCATTACCTACATGGGGTATTCTAGGATAGCCACAGGTCTGAGGAATCTAAAAATAATTTATTGACGTCAATCGCCTGGACACCCCACCTTTATAATGAGCACAAGAATCATGTGTCAATAAAAAATAACTACGAAAACTGTGAAAACTTTTGCACTTTTTTATTTCACAAGACGTGTCTTGGATACCTCATCGAGTAGCTTTAGAGCAATTCGAAACCTACAGATATTCGGAATAACCTGTGTTCCCCCTAACAAACATCAAATATTTTACAATGATGGAAACTTTTCCGAGAGACCTGCTCCGATTTGAAGGGAAAGACTGTTTCTTAAACGAAGTCACCTTGGTGTAGTTTTCATTATTCTGTGCTCAGCATTCCAATGTGGATCTGATTTATTTAATAGGGTGAACTCACGGCTCAGAAATATGCTAACGAAGTAGGTGGAATACTAAACCAAAACTGGAGGGATTATTAGAATATACTGGGATTAAGCCAGATTTGTACTTCATTAGATGTCTTGTTCTCCTGATTCTCTATCACCACCGAAACAAACATTTCTGCATTTCGCGGAAAACTGTTTCTCAAGCAATAGTAAACGGTAATACGATTTCCAAAATGAATCACGAGGTTGATTAATTTCATTTTGAGTAACTCTTTTCGAATATTCATAGAGTTCAATTGAAAGACTTTTTTTATTTTATACATATTCAAATCATAATTTCCATACCAAATGAACACGTGAGGTATTGTGAATTTTGAAAGAATGATATTCCCACTTCTTGCTCTGGAATAACTGGTGTCATGTCTCTCATTAAAGTATTTTGTTGTTTTGTATTAACTTCAAATGCAAATTTCGAGATTTTGAGTTATCAAATTCACGACCATACCATCGATTCACTTCAAATATTTTTTTTTGCAATATTCTCGAAATAGTTGGTGGATGAAAGAATGAACCCATTATTCATGAAAATTTTCATATTACTTTTGTATCATCTTTGAATTTAAAAGCGAATTGACCACAATGGCGGAAAAAAACATGTGTTCAATACCGAAGGGTTAATATTTGATTGCAGCAATTTACATTTTACTCGAACATTAACATAATGAGTGCTTTTGTGAAATTACGTAGAGATCCTTCAAACAGGAAGTAAAAGAAGTTTTTTTCGAGATATTCGATAATCCAAAACGGCATATATCCAAGATGTCCCAAGATAATTCATATAGCAATTAACTCGGCTTTCAGACAAGGTAGAAAGTTCAAACTAAAAGTATTTTGCATAGCAGCGAAAACTCCATCAGAATCTGTCTATGAAATTTTGTTTATGATTATCACCTCTGAAAAAACTAACCTCAGAGAGTTTTGATGAATTTAATTCTGACCTTTTTCCCTCTAAACAATTTTTCAGTAACAAAATGAATTTATATTATATTTTATTATTTAACGTCAGTTCAACCCTCAAAACTAATAATTATAAATTACGGCTCATCTACCATTTTTTCGGTTTATGGTGGACTATAAGGTGATAAAAAACTAAATTTAAGACAAATTCTGGTAGAGTTATTGATGGCATTTAATATATTCTTTGTTGGAACTTTCTACCCTGTCTATGAGTCGATATATCGCCTGTATGGACCATATTGGACACGCTGTATAGTTAGAATTAGGAGAACAATAATTAAACGCTCACGTTTTTTCGCGAAAAAATAGATCGTTTTTTATTAGAGAATGGTACCGTTTTTGCAAGTGTGAAAGCATCGCTTTCAATAACTTGCAGTTCTACCCCAAATATTTTAAAATTTGTAATTGTTTCTTCCTAAAGTTGAAGTTATACCTAAGCCTTCTCTGAGCAGGTGACACTTCGAACCTTCAGTCTTTTCTGCAAACGAGCAGTGCTATGTCGTTTCGCCCCAATGTCTGTAATTTTTTAGTTCTGAGCAGAAAAAAATCTCAAACGATCGGGTTTGACTTCCTGATGACGAATCCGTGGTCAAATTCAATTCTACCCGTAGGACCGGCCGTCCGTTAACACGATAACTTTCGAAGGTATTGTCCTAGAGACTCAAAATTTTCATGGTGCGTTTGGCTACCAAATGCCTAGATTAAGTTTGTTAACTAGCCAAATCGTGCAGGATGTTCCATAATAATATGACCAATCATAATTTTCATTTCTCAATACTTCAGACAAAACGAAACTAAGCGATATCAAATTTTGCGACCAAATGCAAGATGCTCATAATAACCCTCAAGCAGAATTTTGTGGCCATAGTGTAAACAGAATCAAAGAAAATTCAATTAGAATATTGAAATAAATGTCTATACTTCCACAACAATATTTGAGATTCGAGTGTAATTCATTTTGTATATGAAGATTTATATACTGAATGTTTATTCAAAATTTCAACAGGTTCGCATTATCAGAACCATAGATTTGATTTTTTGGATTGTCAAGTTTCTACATATTTCAGTTTTCGAATAATTTCCAGAATATTATTTTGATCTTGCTGGGATTTTGCATTTATATATTTAGTATCAATCTCAAGTCCTATACAAAATTTTGAGGTAATAGCCAATGAACGAGCGCTCAAAAGCACAAGCTCAGGGCATTCTTAAATTTTTGCAGGTAATATTCAGGATAAAACGTTTAAAATTCACTCACTAGGTTTTCCTTCTCTAGAATGAATCATTAACCATAGACATAGACAAACTAATAAAATAGATGAGCCACTCGTATATTCCGCGACATCTGTCGGAGGAGGAGACGAATACACGAAAAAATTATTTTCAATTTGATAGCTAGATGTCGTTGCATTCATGGAAATCCTATCGAGAAAATAGTAAGTATGTAAAATCATTATTATCAAAAAACCTTTGAATTGTCAACTGACACAAGGAGTGGTTTGACACGTTCTTTTTGAAATATAATAAATTTTGATATGCCTGCAAGAGTGAAGACGTGCTGTGTTATTGGATGTGAAAATCGAGATGCAAGAAGGTAATTATAAAATTTACATGTATATTCTGTTAACTATAAGAATTAAGATACTCGTAGTTTTCAAAAAAGTTTTTCATGTATTGAATAAGTTTAGTCGGTAAATACTCATATTTTGTATTATTGAATTCATTAGTTTTAGTTTTTGAGAATGTTTTCAATGCAATTATTAGTTTATTGATTAGATATTTATGAAATAAATCTGTATTTTCAATTGGTGATACCTATTTCAGTTAATAAATTTTTATTCTATCCAGAATTTGATTATTGATCCTCATTTCTCGATTCCAAAAGAAAATCAGATGAAAGTTCGTTGCAGGAATTATTTTCATGAAAATAAATTTCCTCACTCATCGATAACTTGCACGAATCCTTTTCTGATTTCCTTTTGGAAATTGAATTTCAAAAAACTTTTTGCCTCTTGTATATGGGTGTACCTACCTATTCAAAAGGTGCACTACAGAATTCTTTTTGAGGCAGCTTTACGATACAGATTCCTTTTTCAATTGAGCTTTTTTCACGAATTAGTAATGTTGTATAAAAAAAGATGGCGTTGAAGCTTGTTCTACTAGTGTCTCATCTATTCTCCGTTTAGTTAGTCTATGTCATTAACAACACTTATTCCTAGTAAAGGAGAGCGTCCACCTATCGGCAGCGAACGCAGCGGACGAAGCGGATTTTAGAATTCTTTGTATAGAATCCGATTCGTTCGGCGCGGGTAGGTGGACGCGCTTGCATTAGTTTCTGTACAAAGGATTCTAAAATCCGCTGCGTCCGCTCCGCCCGCTGCGTTTGCTGCCGATAGGTGGACGCTTACCATAAACAGTTTGAAATTTTATCATAGCAGTGAAAATATTTTCAAAAGTAATGGATCACACTAAATCAACCTTTCTTTCAGATATAAGATTTCTATTAACTTCGGAGAAATTCAATTAACTGTAATTCATTCTTCAATCAATATTATCAGTAATTCACGAAACACTGCATATTAAATTTCGAAACAACTATAAAGATTAAATGTCATCACAACTTCTTTGATATATTAATTCATTTCGTGAATAATTTCCATGTCGACAGGCAATTATTTTCGAGGCGAATAATTCAAACAAATCAAAAACAAACAAGTTTATCCAATTAAGATGATTGACATCAAAGCGAGGCGGTGAATGTGACTGAAATGAGGATATTCGGAAACACCTTTGAAGATTCCGTTGGCGCACGTAAACTCTATCAGGACGATGAATATGCTGATTGATATGTTGAGAGCTTTCAGATTGTTAAGTTAAAGGGAATATTATTCTTTGATTGAAGGGCGCTGAGGGGTCAAAAAGTTAGACATATCATCGGTCGATGATCTCAAGATAGAAACAGATAGAACAGAGTACCTAATTGTGTTACAATTTTCGACTTTGTTGCAGTCGAATTTCATCTGAATATATAATCAATTTCTTAGTTTCAAACTTCAATTCTACAGTATAGTTTCTTCATTATACACTCATCGGCAAAATATATCGATCCAGTCAAAAAATCGTTAATTCATATGTATATGAGTTATGTGAAGTCCGATTCTATTGAATTTTTTTTCAATTGTAGGTAGGTTCATACCATAGACTTATAAAAGAATGGACAGGACGTATGAGAGAGAAAATTCACTTCAGACAAGGATAGAATAATATTAGTGCGAAGCACAGAACATATAATAAAAACATTGGATCGTAGATATCTACGCATTATATTTTTTTATGAGCTGTGATTTTTCCAACATTAAGAGAGAGATACTGCGAAGGATGGAGTGATATTAGTTTAGTTTAGTCTATGCTCTACACTAATATTACTCCATCCTTCACAGTATCTCTCTCTTATGTTGGGGGCACAAAACTTAGTGTGAAAGTCACATGACGCCCTGTCCATCCTTTTATATGTCTATGGTTGATACGAAATCGATCACCAGTTTTCAATTTCAAGAAAACTTCATTTTATACAGGGTGAAACAAAATCAGTTTTTTTACCCTTACTTTCTAACCATCTCTGGTGTTTTTCAGTTATTCCACCGTGTGATTCCTTATGTAATCATCGAGACACATTTTCTCTTGACAATTCCGTTCTTCATTTATAACAATAGCTCAATTATTGGTAAAGATGCATGGTTTTCATATCAACATTAAACATATAAGTAGAGAAGTTTTAGCGCCACATGTTGTTCCTCATGCACCGTTTATTGGAGACGATTTCGTGCTAATGCATGATATTACCCGACCGTATAGGCTAGGATTGGCAGGGAGTATTTAGCAGATGTTGATATCCAAGAATTCAATTGGCCTGCTGTAAGCCCAGATTTGAAACCAATTGAGCATTATTGGATGCTCTTGGGAGGAAATCGATCTTGCGTACCAACTCCTGGAAATTTGCAACGGCCCAGTGTTGCTCTAATTGATTCAAAACCTCATAAAGGGCATGCCAAGACGAATTGCACGTTACGTTTTTCTCTTAGTCTTCAGTTAAATTTCATGAGAATAATAATATAATAATAATAGAGTATATCTCTGAGAAAATAGGGAAATATCGAAAGCTTGAACTTCAGATCAAGAGGCAGTGGAAAATGTGCAGTACCAGAACCATTCCTATTTTGATATCAACCACAGGAATTATTCCTAAGAGTCTCAAATCCAACCTCAAGGAGTTAAATTTAGATGAAAACCTTTACAAAGTGATGCAAAAAGTAGTACTCCTCGGTACTGCTAGAACGGTAAGGAAGTTTGTAGGTCACGATGGACACCAGGAACAACCATGGAGGGAAACATTTCAAGACCGACTACCAGGACATCTACCGAGAAATCCAGGACCAAGCGACGAAAAACGAACATCCCAGGGCCCAGGAGGAGAAGAACACCGAAGACCTCAGAGCTCAATCCCCCTGATACTTGCTATCCGGGATGAGTGAATGTTCCCCTTAGTAGGGAGTGTGATAGCCGATCGCTAGGGGGTGTGAGAAATCACATCCTTTCTACGCTAATAGGCTCAAGTCGATAGAGTATATTGAACAGTTATCACAACTATGGCAAATAACTCAAACTATGAGTTATTGGCTCAAAGAGACGATAACTGTTTACAACTGTTGCAAATTAAAAGTCCCATTCTAACAGCAAAAAAATCTAAACCAATGAAGGTGCAGGTACCAACTATACACTTAATTCACACAGAATATTGGGAACAGTCCTTGGAGAAATAATTTTTTTCATCGGTATTATTTGTCTCGACTGGTAGCTCACGTTAACGTGCGTTGAATTGTCAGGGTCGGGAAAATTCTAGTAAATACTTTGGTTCATATATTACAGCTATCTGTTTTTTTGCTTATCTGTGGTCATTTATTTGCAGATTTTCCAATTTTGGTAGACTGTTTTTGCTTGCTGTGAAGTTAATATTTAGTTTACTGGTAGGTCAAGGTTAGTTTATTCAGTTGGAACCATTTCGTTAAAATTTCAAAATCATCTGTTGCTTTTTTCTTCAGCTCTTCCCAAGAATGATCCTCATACATCACTAAAGTATCATCTGCAAAACACACGATCTCACCCTTGCTGTCAACATTAAATAGGCTATTTATATACAAATTGAAGAACAGAGGCCAAAGCACAGTGCCCTGTGGCACCCCGTGAGTGGTTTTCCTTCTTTTACTCAAATTTCCATTCAATGATACCATTTTTTTTCAATGAGATTATAAATATTTCCTCGGAATCAGGTCAGAAATTTTGGTTAAATTTGTTGAAGTTCCCAACGACAAACGAGAGATCTCTTCATGAAGACCCGAGCCATCAACCACGGCATTCTGCTCACCAATTTTCCCTCGTTTACAACAAATTTAACGTCAAATAACAATTAAACAGAGATCAACATGCCTGCGGACACATTATGTTGCATATAAGTCTTGAAAATTGGCAGATCATGGACACATTATGTTGGACAAGTCTTGAAAACTGGCAGATCAAGGTCAAACGCTTCAATCTGCTCAATTGCTGCGCGGCTGACAACGGACATGCGCCCTCTACAGTATCTCAATCACCAACAGATTCTTTTCAAGATTGAAGGAAGCTACGAAAAAAGAATATCTGTGGTTTATAAGATACCCTGTTTGGATTGCGACAGACGTTACATTGGACAAACAAGACTATACTTAAAGGATAGGATTAAACAACACAAATATGATACAAGGAAAGTGAACAACAGAGAAGACTGCGCTAGCCTATCATGTGTTTGGTGAAGGCCACAATTTCGAGAGTGTGTAGGTGTTGGATAGAGATAGCAATGGGTATAAGAGAAATATCAGTGAGGTGATTCCAATCAGAAGCAGCAACACCGTAAATTTCAGAGAGGACGTAATAACCTAAGCTACTTCTATGTTTATTGGACATGACGTGACTGAAAAACAGATTAAAAGAAAAAGATCCGTCAGCTATCTTTGTGATTGTGATATTTGACATTTGATGTTTTCCCCCTTGTTTTAGTGTTTGACACTTCTCTTTTTGATTCTGCGACGTTTGTACCTGTGTGAATTGTTTATCCACAGTTTCATATGATTTACTCGAATGATATGCATTTCATTGAAATAATTTCTCGTTCAGCTTGATATTCTTGAGGTTGGTATCAGAGCCTGTCCTTGTGATTGTTTGGTAGAATGTATCTTTTGTCTTTTTAGCCCTGAAAAAGGAGGAACTCGCCTCCGAAAGGTCGACACATCTTCTTTTTCTTCTTCTTCTTCTTCGCGCGGTGTCTTTCCGGCCGAACTGAGGCCTAGTGGCCCATTGTTCACTCGCATCGTTCTATAGAGACTCAGCTTCTCAGACACAAAGACAGAAATGTCGCGAGTCTGCCAGGAGTGGTCCCTCTCACCATAGGAATAGTAGGTGTTGGATTTCCTAGGTGTGTTGACCTTAACTCAGTTAGGTTGCCACAGTTGAACAAAATATGCTCAACCGTTTCATCAGTACTCCTGCACCACCGGAATAGGAAGCAGCTCGTTAATCCCATTCTCTTCAAATGTTTGTTAAACAGGTGACCAGTCAATGCACCAGTCACCAGACCGAGTTGTTTCCTCTCCAACAACAGAAGTCTATTGACCTCAGGTCGTGAGGACAGTCTCTCAATGAGAATCCTTCGACCACCTCAGGCCCACCCCCGCGCCCCATTTCGAGGAAAATTCCCTGTTCAGCCAGTTCCTGAAGAAGCTTCTGACAGATGTGCGACAGATTGGCAGCGCAGGCTCCGGACCAACAAATGCTAACCTGGCTTCCCGCCTAGCCAGTTCATCTGCCTTGACTTTACCAGGTACATCCGCATGCGCCGGACACCAGATTACTTTTAAAAAGTTATCAGAGCCCAGCCCACGCAGAGCTTTCCTGCATTCTTCTACCAAAAGAGAGTCAACCCTTACATCAGATAGAGATTTCAGAGTTCCCTGACTGGCGCAACATATGTAAAGGTGCTGGCCAGAGTATCCCCTGCGAAGGTCGACACATAGAATAATTTGAGAAAAATAAAGTAGTTCAAATTACTGATATACTTCTTTTATTAAATATTAATAGTGAACAATAACAGTTCCAAGGAATAATCAGTTCCGTTTATCGGTTCTAACTCCTCTTAAATTGGCAAACCCTTCTCCTTTAACGCCCGAACGACAAACGCCAGGTCTCTTCATTAAGGCCACCCGTGCCATCAACAACGGCATTCCGGTCACGACGGTTCCATCGTCTCTCCCCCGGAATCCGACCTCGATAACAAGCGGCTAATCCGCGGCAATGCAATCCGGGCGGACCGGAGCATCCCTAATTTATGGCGATGCTCTCCAGCTGCCAAGCCAATTTCACCTCCAATCCTCCACCGCAGATTCTCCTTAAATGGACTCGGCAATTAGCTTACTGCGAAGTTGATCGCTCGGGAATTACAAAGGTCTATCAAGACCTCGGTGGGTCGGAGATACTTGTGATTTAATTTTATTTATGATATCGCTTCTGGGAGGATCTGGGAGTATCCACTATGTCTGGAACATGATTCAGAGGAGTATTTCTGGCCGCTTTGAGTTCTTCAGAACGGTTATGCCGGTCACGTTCCAGCGATGATTCCATAGAAGTTTCATTTGGATGCTTATAATTTCTATTTGGGATCTGAATTTTCTGTTTTCTTCAGGCCTGTTATGCCGGTCATATTCGATCGACGCTTTCATAGAAGTTTCAAGTGGAAGCTGATCGTTTCTATTTGGGATATGTATATTTTGTTTTCGTTGATGACTTTTGACAGAAACAGCATAATTCCATAATGAATTCAGATGTGGAATTCCTTATGCAGGAAAATTTATTAAATCATCATTCGTACTTCACCTTCCATTCATACGTTTATCTTGAGCAGACCTCCAAGCACCTCAGCACTAAGTCCAAACAAACTCTTATGGTTCACTCCTGGTTTATACCTCCCAGATCAGCTCCAATTTTCAAATTCGACCTCCAATCCTCCACCGCAGATTCTCCTTAAATGGATCGGCAATTAGCTTACTGCGAAGTTGATCGCTGGAGAATTACAAAGGTCTATCAAGACCTCGGTGGGTCGGAGATACTTGTGATTTAATTTTATTTATGATATCGCTTTTGGGAGGATCTGGGAGTATCCACTATGTCTGGAACATGATTCAGAGGAGTATTTCTGGCGGCTTTCAGTTCTTCAGAACGGTTATGCCGGTCACGTTCCAGCGATGATTCCATAGAAGTTTCATTTGGATGCTTATAATTTCTATTTGGGATCTGAATTTTCTGTTTTCTTCAGGCCAGTTATGCCGGTCATATTCGATGGACGCTTTCATAGAAGTTTCAAGTGGAAGCTGATCGTTTCTATTTGGGATATGTATATTTTGTTTTCGTTGATGACTTTTGACAGAAACAGCATAATTCCATAATGAATTCAGATGTGGAATTCCTTATGCAGGAAAATTTATTAAATCATCATTCGTACTTTACCTTCCATTCATACGGTTATCTTGAGCAGACCTCCAAGCACCTCACCACTAAGTCCAAACAAACTCTTATGGTTCAATCCTGGTTTATACCTCCCAGATCAGCTCCAATTTTCAAATTCGACCTCCAATCCTCCACCGCAGATTCTCCTTAAATGGATCGGCAATTAGCTTACTGCGAAGTTGATCGCTGGGGAATTACAAAGGTCTATCAAGACCTCGGTGGGTCGGAGATACTTGTGATTTAATTTTATTTATGATATCGCTTTTGGGAGGATCTGGGAGTATTCACTATGTCTGGAACACGATTCAGAGGAGTATTTCTGGCGGCATCGAGTTCTTCAGAACGGTTATGCCGGTCACGTTCCAGCGATGATTCCATAGAAGTTTCATTTGGATGCTTATAATTTCTATTTGGGATCTGAATTTGTTGTTTTCTTCAGGCCTGTTATGCCGGTCATATTCGATCGACGCTTTCATAGAAGTTTCAAGTGGAAGCTGATCGTTTCTATTTGGGATATGTATATTTTGTTTTTGTTGATGACTTTTGACAGAAACAGCATAATTCCATAATGAATTCAGATGTGGAATTCCTTATGCAGGAAAATTTATTATACCATCATTCGTACTTCACCTTACATTCATACGTTTATCTTGAGCAGACCTCCAAGCACCTCACCACTAAGTCCAAACAAACTCTTATGGTTCACTCCTGGTTTATACCTCCCAGATCAGCTCCAATTTTCAAATTCGACCTCCAATCCTCCACCGCAGATTCTCCTCAAATGGACTCGGCAATTAGCTTACTGCGAAGTTGATCGCTCGGGAATTACAAAGGTCTATCAAGACCTCGGTGGGTCGGAGATACTTGTGATTTAATTTTATTTATGATATCGCTTCTGGGAGGATCTGGGAGTATCCACTATGTCTGGAACATGATTCAGAAGAGTATTTCTGGCGGCTTTCAGTTCTTCGGAACGGTTATGCCGGTCACGTTCCAGCGATGATTCCATAGAAGTTTCATTTGGATGCTTATAATTTCTATTTGGGATCTGAATTTTCTGTTTTCTTCAGGCCTGTTATGCCGGTCATATTCGATCGACGCTTTCATAGAAGTTTCAAGTGGAAACTGATCGTTTCTATTTGGGATGTGTATGTTTTGTTTTCATTGATGACTTTCGAATGAACATTCAGTATATCGATATCCATTCACATAATAAATTTCACTGGAATCGGATATCCTGTTATGAAAATATAAAGATGCTTCTTTCAATATTTCAATGGAATTTTCGATGGTTCTTTCATTACTATGGCCACAAAATTTTGCATGAAAATTCAGTATATCAGTTAACATTTACGAAAGAAGTTCCACTCGAATCGAATATCCTGTTATGGAAATATGAAGATTCTTCCTCTTTCAATATTTTAATTGAATTTTCTATTGTTCTTTTAACACTATGGTCACGAAATTTTTCAATGAACATTCAGTATATCGATCGTCATTCATCAAATGAATATCTTCTTATAGTGATATGAAGTTTCTTCTTTAAAATATTTCAATTGAATTTTCTATAGTTCTGTTTACACTATAGCCACAAAATTTTGCATGAGGCTTGTTATGAGCATCTTGCATTTGGCAGTAACATTTCATTCCGATTGGTTTCGTTTCTTCTGAGATATTGAGGAACGAAAATTTTGAATGGCTATATACGATTTGGCTGTTTAGCGAACTCAACCGAGCCATTTGAGGGCCTCCTGGGCTATATAAGCCATTATATGTATGAAACATGCAGTGCTTGGAAATCCACTCCACCTTGCGCTGAAACTGACAGAAGTTGATGATCTATAAAGTTTTTTCGTGATAATTTTCGATAATGTTTTTCTTCAGTTTCATTCAAGAATGTTTTTTTGTTTGAACCAGCAATTTGATATTTATTTCCATGTTTTATGTGCAATAAGATTGGGGTTTCTCAAAGCCGACGTGTCTACAAATGTAGAGGGGCCCACTCACTAAGAAGGAAGCGCGAAGGCTTCAATGCGCCTGGTACGGGGTACAGTGAAAATAGTGTGTTCGAAAATTGGAATGCGCAATTCCCTTGGTCGGAAACAGGATATTTTTGATTTTTAGCGTGTGCATTGCATATCGTACGTGGAAGAATGACCAAGAACGACCGTGTATGGGCAACGAGTCTGTGCACGTTTCATATTTTTAGCAATGTCGGGTTTGCTATTTTTACATTGGCATTTTTTCCTTAATAACAACAAACGCCACTGCCATTAACATCAGATCTTTTTTCGACGTCATCTCACGCTTGTCACACATCCTCACTCATCAAGCAAAATTGTCTGTGTGTGGGAAAGTACACGTTTACTTTAAAGCAGCGTTTCCCAACCTTTCAGTATTCGCGGCCCAATTTTCAATCTAAAATTTCATCGCGCCCCCCTTTAGTTAGTAAAGTGGTTCTAATTCGAGCCATGCAAGAACCGTTTGGGGCAGGGGCGGGTTATTGGCGCCCCCCTTGAATTCATTCGCGCCCCCCAAGGGGGCTGCGCCCCACAGGTTGGGAAACGCTGCTTTAAAGCCAAAACGCAGATACTTAACTGCGTATTCTTCCTTCCTAGTGATTGGGCCCTTTAAAGTAAATCCACGTGTCGGACGCATGGTTAATCCAACGAATTATAACCTCACTTTTCTGGGTGCTACTAAAAACCGTCCGTTCCGCCCCTGGCGAACTCCTTCTATCTTGGGGGTGCAAGATGAGTGAGGAGCGAATAACCGGCCAAGAAGATGAATTGACGGGGTTAGGGGGCAGCGGACGTGGCGGCGGAAGAGCAGACAGCACTCTCTTACCCCGGTGGCAGCGGTGATTACTCATTCGCCCCGGCGACCTGCCGTGCACCGTCCGCCCCCGGGCCGGAAGTGCCTCTGCCGGAGATAAGCGCTTTACATTTGTAACCTTTCAGCTAACAAAGCCACGATACAGATAAACGCCACTCTTCTTCTTCCACCTACCTCTGAGATTCTTTTGAAAATAGGCACGATTCTTCACGTGGCTAGTTCCAAGCCTTGACTGTAGTTCTGTCATTCAATCGCTGTTATGTGTACGAGGGGGATCTGAAAACACTAGACGTAGAGCGAGGACGAAATCAGGAATTTTTCAAGAGAATGGGGGGCTTTTACTGGAATAGTATTTGGGCTATCTCTAATATTTTTGCATGTAAAGTGTGTGGCATAATAGAGAATGAAGAACCTATACATATCACTATTTAAGGCGCATTTTGGCGAGCTGTGGTTACATCTATCTATCTAACTATGGTTACGTGATTTGACAGAAAATACGTGTATTAACTGTCAACTATGTAACTATGGTAAGCTGTTGTAGTTACATCGCCAAAATTCGCCTTTGGCAACTAAAGTGTAAATTATGTGCTTAAAATTGGCGTTTCGCCAATGACCCCCTCACCCCCTGTTACAGAATTTGTTCGATGTCCAAATCATAGAACTCCAAGACAGAAATTCATTTGACATCGCGTACTTGACAGATCATAACCCAACTTCAGACCCATCTGCCCGCTTTCATTATCTCTTTCAACTGTAATTTCGATTATGTTAAATAATTATGATAGGTATGTAGTCGACTGTTCTGATTTATGCGGATTCGGGTTATTTGGGTAGAAGTACCGTGGACTACGTTCCCAGGTGTATTTGCATTCCTATATGTATAATTACAACTTTTAACGAATTAACCTCAAATTCTGCTCCTGATGAAGAACTGAAATAGTCCGAAAGCTCGAGCTAAAGAAAAAAGAGTATTCTATCTAAAATTGACTGCAACCCAAATAACCCGAATCCGATTAAATAATTATCTATAATTTAAGTAATCGTTGTGCTCTGCGGTATTGTGTTGTGAATTAGGATCAGACAAAAGGTAATCCGAATATGTATTTTCATATTCCTCCAGTAATTTGTGTATTAACCTCTCCACGTTCAGCGTGGTCACTTTCTGATCGGTATTTTCGTTTAGAATTGATCATAGGAATACTAGTTCAGAGGTTTTATTTAGACCTGTTTAGACGTTTTGTGAATTTTTAAACCAAAATCCAAATACAGTGGAACTTCCCTAAAGCGAACGTCTGTATAACGAATTTCGTTCAAGGCATTGCACCTTGAATCCGAATTCCATGTTGACAACACCCTTTAAAACGAAGTCAATCTTCTCTATAACGAAATTATCCAAGAACAAGAACATCACTCTTTGAATGGGTATTGGTAAAAAGGTATAAGGGTGGGCTTTTCCATAATTATGCCGGACGAAAATCCCGATCATAAACTAAACCATTACGGCGGACGGATAGATCCTTCCGAAACGTTGGATTCAGCTGGAAATGTTGATAATGGCGGTTACTTTGAATGATTTCGTTAATGTCGATGTAAATATTGTAACAAATGACCTTCCAACTGAAAAGGACATGTTAAACAGTGTCAAATGCGGTGTTCGAGATCACTACGATAGCAGTGATGATACCGGCAGCGTTGATTTGGAGGGGCAACCGGCCGGAAAACCAAATCGTGAAGAGGTACTTCAAGCCTTTAAAGCGTCTGTCGTCTCGCTTTCCGGTCCATTGAAGGGGTTCCGGAAAATATTTTTGAATCTTTGAGAAAATGCGAAGTGTTTTATGAGAAAACAAAATTTTTTAAATGTTTTATTCAGAAAAAATTACGAATTATTTGACTGAATGATCGTGAGTAGCTGTGTATTGTATACGTGCCTACATAAAATGCCTATAAGCTATTAGAAATGCACTTACACTTTACACATCTTTTTGAGTAGGTACTTTTATGAATTCACAATAAAAAAAGCAATTGCTTTTTTCTATACCTGACACTATGAAAAAAACTTCCGTATAACGAAATTTCTGTATAACGAGTTTTTTGCGGATTTAGCGATTTCGTTATAAGGAAGTTCCACTGTATTATGTGTATAAGTTGATCTATGTCGATAAATTCACGAATTGCTGAATATAAACCTCGAATACTTCTGGTACGACAAATAAATAATATTCTACCTGTAATCATCAGCCCAGTCAACGAAAGCTCAAACTCCATCCGTAACAACCCTGAAGGTTTTTTCTCCGTTGTTAAGATCATCAACAATTTCAATCAGAACAAAGCTAAAAACCCATATTTTCATGTAGGTCGGGAGAAAATCCATTAAAACAACCATAATATTAAATCATAAACATCGCCATCATTAAATTCGAAACAGGGCCCAGATATTATCATAATGTCGTTTTTACCGATGGTAAAATTAAAGCTATTCATTCTCACCGTGCAATTACCTGAATTGCATATTATTACTGAGGGTTTTTCTTGACGGTTAAAAGGAGTCTTGATTATAAACCGAGCTTATGTGGCGTGCCATGAAATTACCAAAATGACAGTCATAATTCTTACGTGTGAGAGCTGCACATGTAATTTGCACCATGATTGATGGTATACCAACGTGGGCTGTTATTATGACGGCAACGAACGGAGAGCTCTTTAAGGATGGGCATGGGTGTACCGAATTTTTTTTGGATGAGACCTTCCACATCAACTTGTGAAATGGAAAGTGAGAACTGATGGTGTTATACGGTGTGTTTGATCATGACTTAGCGATAATTTAAGGGTATCAAATATACCTAATATTATCTACAAAAACACTCATATTGGAGAGTTTACCCCCTCAGTTCTGGAGAAGCTCCCTTTTTAAATTTACTTTTTTATTTTAGTTGACCCTTCCTAATAATATCGATATCTTTGGACATAAAGGTCCTACAGATGTAAAAAAAATATTTTTGAAAGACGATTCTACCGCCTTTTATTAAAGTGGAACAATATGAAAACATATAACATAAAAATGTTATAAAAAATTATTTAAAAAAATTTTAGTTAAAAAATGTACTGATTTTCCTAGTAAATTTGCAATATTACAAGAACTAGCACATTGAAGTATAATTTTTTTTCACTGAACTAACACGAAAGGATATTTGCTAGAAAACGATACCAACATAATTTATGTAAGTTACATATTCAGAAAGTAATTGCTGTACGAACATGATCCTTATGAAAATTGATGAAATAAAAAAAACCTCAGTACTGTACTTTCGATAATCTGATCAAACCATCAAATTAATCATAAAAATTGCTCAAAATGGCCGCCTCTGCTCTGTAGACAGGCAGGGGCCTTCATGACGACCTGTCTTGTGTCTTTTGCTCCCGTAGTGATCTTGTTCGAGCAGCAATAACTCTCAAATTATGTAACTTACAAAAATGATGTAAGTGTTGTTTTGTAGCTAACATCCTTGCGTGTTAAATCATTGAAAAAAAATTACTTCAATGTGCTAGTTCTTGTACTATTGTGGATTTACTAAGAAAATCAGTACATATTTTTACTAAAACTTTTTTTAAAGACTTTTTTATTGCGTTTTTAAGTTAAATATTTTTATAGTGTTATAATTTAATGAAAGGTTGTAGTATCATCTTTCAAAAAACATTTTTATCACATCTGTAGGACCTTTATGTCCAAACAAATCGAAATTATTTGGAAGGGCCAACGAAAATAAAAAAGTAAATTTGAAATGGGGGCCACTCCAAAACTAAGGAGGTTAACTTTCAATATTGGGTGTTTTGTCGAAAAGAAACACAATTCTGAAGATTTTACGAATTGGTCTGAAGGAGGTGTCTGATATAGACACCGAAACGTTACATTATCCTTTTAATTTATTTCTTCTTTCAGTTTTACTGTTAGGCAACAATTTTTTCAACACCAATTTGCTCCTGACAAATGAGTGAAAAGATTCTCGCAGGAGCACTTCACCTTAATTAAAATTTGTTTAATTATTTGCTTCAGAGACTGGGAGTGAAAACCTATAAAGTTTTTAAGAAATGCAGAATCCTCCCAGAATATATTTCAATCGAGATCGGTTTATGCCTTTCATCGATTATTGTACCTCTGCTATCAACTCTCGACAATACAAAACGTACGAAAAATATTAATTTTCCTTTGGGATAAATCTGCTGGATTTCCTTGTCTATAGAAAAAACATATCAAACGGTTCTTATAAGAACATGACGAGAGAATCGTATTGTCTCTCTAATTTTGTAGAATCATTCACATGATCATTCATGATCACCTCAACATCGAATTCCTCTTTCTATAAAAACGAATGATTCAATTTTACAACCTACGACTCTGATACCTGGGCAAATGAGGATGGTTTAGCCTCATTAAACTAATCATAGCTTGTCCGTTCTTGATCTGTTTGACCACCATTATGTCCTCCGTGTAAAAATTCAGATACTAATTTCATTAAATCCCAAGAAAATTACAACCTACTCTTAATAAAACTTAGAATAAAGAAGGGAAGTATGTTATTTCAACGAAGAAATTAATGGTCTGGTTGTCTGGGATTGTCAAGGTTTTGATTTAGTTGTTTGGTTTGGATTGACGACTACATAAGTAGGAAAAAAGAGGTTACAGGGTATTAATTAACTCCAGAAAAAGTCACTATCGCCTCAAATTTCATTATGATTGATAAAAAAAGGTCTGCATTGACGAAAACATTTTAACCGGGTTTGTGCTTATTAATTTCCAATATTGTTTCAGTATACTCACTGTTCACCGGACTTGAATCCATTGAACTTTTTTTACTGGAAAGCAGTTGAAGAAAAAGTGTATTCAAAGGCAATCGTAAGCGAATTTGAACTACGGCAGCTACTATTTACCAAGTATTATACCATTTATTACTAAATGCGCCAACTTCTGACAAAACATGCCAAACTTGCGTAGTACATTTTTTTTCATACAGTCAGTTGAACCTAGGCAATTGTTCATTTTGAATTTTTTTTCTGAGCAGCTGGTATCAAAATTTTGATTACAGTTTAGACAAGCATTATTCAGGGTTACACAGCAAAAAAAAAGTTGGAAAAAGTTGATATTTGTGGCAACAGGAGTGAAAAGACTGTCACAGGGTGTGGAATTTTGCGTGTTTTTTCAAATGCCTATTATTTTAAAATCATGCAACTCAGATTTTTTTTTACATTTTTCTTACAACCAGCATTACTTGCCTTTTCACCCAGTTCCGGGTTGACGTCGAGTTTTGGGACACCCTGTATACCTCTATGTTGAGCAAACTTTTATGTTTTTTGATTCGAACTTTTAATGTTCGTTTAGTTCCTCCAATATAGTCTCTAGCATACTCACAGTGTACTTTAAGATGCAATTTTTGATCACGAAAAACAACTAATAAAAACTTGCATATATAATTACCTAGTAAGTGTGAAAGAACGTCCTTTGAATGTTCGAATCAAGGAACATACAAAGAATTAGCTCAACTAGGAGATAGAATTTCTAGAAAACTTTTTAGGTTTTCACTCACAGTATCTGAAACAGAAATAATTAAAAAAATTTGATTAAGATAAAATGCTCCTGCGTTAATCTTTGCACTAATTTGTCAGGAGCAAATTGGTTTTGAAAAAATTGTTCCCTAATAGTAAAACAAAAAAAGGAAATAAATGAGAAGGATAATTTAACGTTTCAGTGTCTATATCAGACTCCTACTTCAGACAAACTTCTAAAATCTTTCGAATTGTGTATTTTTTCGTTTGCAGTCTAATTGACAGTTGTCAAAACATAGAGATGATGATTCATTTTATTTTGAAATTTCCTGATGTCATTTCTTTCAATAAATCAATCCAAATACGATCTATTCCAACAGAACAATTAGCCAAATTATCTACTTCATCTAACAAAATACATGTGGATTCTTTAATTCTCCTTTTATAATTATCAGGTTCCGTCATTAGAATCTTTGTGTTGTTCCCGTTCATCATATGATCTCCGCTGATCATGTATGTTCAAATAGCGGAGATCATATGATGAACTGGAACAACACGAAAATCCTAATGACGGAACCTGATAATTATAAAAGGAAAATAAAGGAATCCACGTGTATTTTGTTAGATAAAGTAGGTAATTTGGCCAATTGTTCTATTAGAATAGATCGTATTTGGATTGATTCATTGAAGAAAGACATGACAACAAGAAATATCAAAATAAAATAAATCAACATCTTTATGTGTGGACTACTTTCAATGTCAATTAGATTGCAAACGAAAAAATATACATCGTATATGGGTGTGTGGATATAAGATTTCCCTACCAGCGATTCTCCTATAAGTAAGTGAAGGTTAAAGTATTTTGTGTTGCAGTTAGAATTCTCCTCATCCACAATACTGCGTTTATGGAAAGTAAATTTTAAGAAAATGATTCAATATAAACTGTTGAAAATTTCATAATGAATCATAAATTCTGGATGGGAAATGCGTGATACTTCCAGTGGAAAACCAACCATCATCGATCTTGACAATCATCAACGTCACAAAACCCATTCGCCGCGAATACACTGAGGGACCAATTTCTGCTGAATCAGTTCGGCGGATCGACAGACAGATCCAACAGTCCAAAATCACCTTAATCCATCTCAGCTACTTGAAAGCCGGCTCCGGCCGAAGTTGGCAGTGAATAATGCGAGCATATCGTGTCTCAACGCTGCGAAGATCAATCAATGTCAAGTTGACGGCCGCACCTCACCACATGCCAATCCTCCACTTGATTTACAAGCCATTGTTGGGCCCGGAGAACGAAAACTCGACGTTGAAAGAGCAGACAGACGTGGATGGACGATTTCCATAATCGTTCGTATCGTATTTATGTCCGTTTTGAAAACGCAATTATCCCCACAGGCGTGAATTAATAAATATCAATAATGCGGTCCTGTCTGACCGGCCTTAATGAAAGGATTGGAATAGACACTTGAATGGCTGGAGAAATCGTTAGTCTACTGGTATTGATCTGTTGCTGCTCTGACTCATTACAGGATCGTTATGATATATGGCAATAACTCAAGAACGGCATCCTGAAATTATGATAGAAACTCGTTTATGTTCAACTAAATAATACTCATATTGTACAGGGTCTCTATACTCTCTATTAATGATTGTAGCAGGGCAGTTGGCTTTGGATTATTCTCATTATGCCGCTTTCTATGCAGACCACAGAATTCTGTGATCATCCTATGCTCTGATTGGTTAGAGCGAATCTACTTCGGTATTCTGTAGCCGCAAAGGATAATCCGACTGCCAACTGCGCTGTTATAATCATTTATAAAGACCCTGTATAATGCTACTTCATTCTAAGTTAAGATGCGATTGGGTAACCAATTAAGCTGTATACAGCTATTTTATTCAATGACTGTCACAAACTTTTATGAATGGAGACGTCGATAAACGGGACACTTCAATTACATACAGATTTAGAAATTCACATCTGAAACATACGATATACAATGCGTCAGACAGATAATTCTTCCGTCTAGTTACACAGATGAATAGTCGATATAATCACGTGCTGTAACTGAATGAATTAAGATGACTCATTGCAATAACCTAGTCTTGTCTCTTGCTTATCGCAGTATGGTAGGAAACCTGCAGTACATGTATAGAATTATTCAATTTGTCAGGCTGCCCGTGATATTCGATTCAAATATTTACTGTTGCCTACCATAATGAATGAATGACGCTCCTCTCAACGATAAGAGAGAGACAAGACTAGAATATAACAATAAGACAACGGAATTCAGTGTGTTACGGCACGTGATGTTCTCGACTATTCATCTGTGCAACTGGACGGAAGAATTCTCTGTCTGATGCATTGTATGTCATATGTTTCAGATGTGAATTTCCAAACCTGTATACAACTCCTACATCTGCACTGGATGTTCTACTGGATCTCACTCCGGTGAACATAATAATATACAGGTATGGAAATCCACATCAGAAACATATGATACTCAATGCACCAGAGAGGGAGTTTTCCGTTCATATGGGCAATTGTATGTGTAACTGACAAAAAGAGGATCAATCCAAATAATGTATAGTTCTCTTTTTTGTATAGTTGGGAGTGATCTATTTAAAACAATATGGTAAGCAACCTGAAGTAACAAAGCGAGTGTTATGGGTAGCCTGACACATAAATACTCATTTCGTGTACTAGTACGTCAGGTGCCTACCATACATCTTGACTACCAACGGAAATAAAAAGACATTTTTTGGAGTGTTTTATGACCAGAAGACAAGAGTGGCTCTCTGTTTGTGTCCTTGCATCCCATGTACTCTTTTTGGTAAATGTTTTTCACTCAGTACCACACAGGAGTTGATGGTTACTTTCTGACGAGACCGTGAGAGTCCTTGTTTCACTTGGTTCATGAGCGTCCTGAAATCCAGAAGGATTTTCTGTTGTTCTTTTGTAGTTCATTAAGTTAACCTACTGCTTCAAGACGCAAATCTTCCGGATATACAACTGTTCTACTAAACAGCAAAAAGATCTCTCTGATGCATTGAACATCATTTGCTTCCGATGTGAATTCCATTACCTGTAAGTGTGAGAAAAGTTTGGCAAAGTCAGCTCGTGAAAACCATCCGATCTGGTATACCTATAGATTGGCCTCTAAGGAAGCAGGTCAAAGACAAGTCGAGAGATTGCACCTTCAACGAAGAAACCTCAACAAGTACTTTTTTGTCCAAAAACGAGTTAATGCTCATACTAGGCTTTTCACAGGTCACAGTTTCGTAAAATATCATCTGCACATCAAGGCAAAAGTCGATGATTGGAAAAAAGAATCCATCAGACCAAGTTAAAAGCAAGCGAAGATTGCAACCAAAAAAAAGCTCAATAAGCTCTTTCGATGTCAAAAAACGAGTAAAGACTACTTTCTGAGCTTCTAACAGGTAACTGTTCCGTCAGATAAAACCTACACATTAGGACTAAGGTCTATACACACCATGTCAAAGGCAAGCAAAAGAGGCTGATATTATACCTTCAAAAAAGCTCGACAAACACTATCGGAGTCACAAAACGACTTAAGGCTGCTAACTGGTTATAAAAGATCACTTTAAAAAACTCCGATAACTGTTGATTATGTGGATCAGTCATAAAAACCACCGAGCTCATATTAGGCCGATACAATGTAGTGGCGTAAAACAGACTTTCTCTTCTGGAGCCAACATAACAGCAGAGTCTCGTGGAATAATATTCAAGTTTGCTATGAAAGTTACATTATTGGACAAAATATAGCTCTAGTATGTTAACGAAATAAAATTTCTCATTGGTCGCTGTGAAGAAAGATAGTCAACGTGCTAGTCGACCACAATCTAATCTGATTTAATCGAATCACTTTTAACGCAGTTTTTTTTTGACCTTGTAACGAGTCATGGTATGAAACTTCCTATATGAAATGTATCTCCTCAAAAAACTTAGCACGAAGTCATTTCACGATCCTTCAGCATTTATGCTTTACTTCCTGAAAAATCAGTGCCAATCAAGAGGAAAAATGAAAGAAAGAAGAAAGAGATACAAAATATTAGAGGTCATTCTGTGTATGAAAATAGGAGTTTATTATATTGTCAACATATTAACATTAAAAAACAGGATGAATAGATATCCCAGATAAGAAACATCACAGTGTTGCTGTTCACAAATTTCACCCAAAAAAACACGACGTGTTGGGTCTTTAGGAAACCTGTTCAAATAAGGTCAATTGAATATCAAATAAACAATTTTCTTCAGGCGATAATATACACATATAAAAAGATATCAGATTACCAAGACAAACTTGCAAAAATTTCGAATGCGGATCTGTTCAGTACTCATCCCTACCTGTGATATGTTTTTCCTCTAATTTTCTTCTTATCTGTCTCTTCTCTGCTTGAAGAAAGCCTTACAGTGCACGATACCATTTTATTGTATATTATTAAGCAGAAAAAATCACAATTTAACTAGAAAAAGGCGCAAGAATCACAATTCCTCCAGAAAATTCAACGATTGTCAAATTTGACGTTAAGGTGGTAGTAATATGGCGGATCTGATACCACGTTCTTCAATGATGGCAAATCTATACTATCATTACTATCCTACCTCTATGATGGGGCTAGGCAATATAAAGAGTTGATGATGGTTAATTAAGTTTGTTTTGGGATTTATGCAAAGACGAGATTCAGATGGGTTTATTTTTCCACGTAGTTTTTAAATATTTTTATATTCCAACATAAATTCACGTCCAATATTATTAACCCAACTCAAATTATTATAAGTCAATATAATATATAGTGATTGGTGGATGCGCTTAGAGAACAATCGTTCAGTGAATCCGTTGACTTCCACAGATGTCAGCACTTGAGCATTTATTAACATTTTCAAGATATACAGGCTTGAAATAAAGTATGGAACCAAGTGAATATCTTTTGAACAAGAAATTCAATATTCCTGAAATTTTTTGCATTTGCAATGGGACAAAATACATCTGATATTGATAATATACTTCCTGAAAATTGATTTTCATAAATATGATCATTTTTGTTCAAAAGATCCATACTTCATTCCAATAATGTGTGTACCTTCTCTATTTTTTTTTACATAAGTTTGTCACACGTTTTTTATCATTATTCCGGAATTGAATTCGTTATTTAGGATGAAATGCCATTATTTAAATCTATAGGAGATGATTACCCTTCAATGGGGTCCTGTAGCGGTCTTGGAAGAACAGAAGATTCGAAACATCATCACTTGGAATCACAGACCTGGTTTAAAACACCCTCCTGGCCCAAGAGCATTAATTAAGTATTTGAATCTAAATATTGTAGATATCTATTCGAATATTTTCAAGTTTCAATTTCGTAAAAACGGCGAGACGGGGTTTTTTCTACTGAGGTTTTTTCAGGAGCTCTGGTATCATACGCCAGAATAGTATGGTACCTCGTTTTGCTCCAACCTCAGCTGGGACTTTTTGTTTCATGTATTGTATTTTATTTTGTTAGCTCTCTTTTCAAAAGAATAAATATACAGGGTGTTTCCTAAACATGCGGCAAATTCAGGGGGTTGTTCCTTGGACTATTTTAAGCATGTTTTGTCCTTTGATGATTTTTGAAAAACCTCTTTGTTTCGAAGATACATGGCGAACAACATTTTTCATATTTTTAAAATTAATAATAGTTTAAATAAAAATCCGTACCGCACTGTGTTTACTAAGTAGGTACAATTTATTTTTAAATTTGTTTAACAACATTCCAATTACTAAAAACGGCCAGTTTTCTGACTTAAAATTGATAAGTTCAGATGGTAAAGAAATAAAGATTAAAAACGGTTTTCATTTGAATTGGTTTTTTTTAGCCAGAGGTGGTCATTTTCAACAGTTTTTGTAGGTTGAGTTGAATTTTCATGTAATTTTTCATAATAAAATGTTAATATCTAAAATTTTGTTTCCCCTGTATCTTCGAAACAAAGAGGTTTTTCAAAAATCATCAAAGGACAAAATATTCTTAGAATAGTCCAAGGAACAATCCCCTGAATTTTTGCCGCATGTTTAGGAAACACCCTGTATATTGGACAGCACATTCTATATTCAGTTTTTGTCGCGAAATTACAGATGTTGGATTCTTTCAACTGAAAATATATAATGCCCAATAGAATTAACGAATTGTGTACAAGATTTTTTATCATATGAGTTATCGGAAATCATTGTCGATAAAGATTGTAGAATGACCTATTAATTTCAAGCATAAGTTTTGTGAATATATTCATAAACGACATACCTTAACAGAAAATATACCTACCTACCAACATTCCTCACTGAAAACATCTCTGAACGATCGATTTCAATAAAAAATCCAGTGAATTCGAGCAAATAATCTATACAACTAGTACAAAATTCCAATTTTCAAACTCGTTATAGATTCAAGAATTGGCCACTTCGTCTCTCGTTCTGTATATTCTACTCGTGGAGCGATAGAAACGATGCATTCTGCACATGAATTATGATTAACTATAATGATTTCGATTATGTAAATGATGTAGAACGATGAAGAAAGGCCAATTTCATCTGTTAAAATCAAGCTGAATAGATAGGTGGAATCCCCCCTCAGACCGAAAACAATAGCCGCTGATGCTGAATATACAACTGAGTCACGTCCGAAATCATTTCCCTACGACCTTACGATAGGAATATGAATTACTCCATCAATTCCAACAGCCAAATCTAATCTTAGGATCGAAAACCCGAATGCCCTTAAGACATAAAATCGTAAAAAGCATTTTGATCCGTCGTAGTCCTTTCTTCCCATAAAGGAGATATGTCCATAGATAAAATTGGAAAACTTGAGACGGCCAAGTTGAAGTTATGCTGCCATGATCATTTGCGGAACGATCGTCGAAAGGTTAATAATGTGAACCCTTATGGCCGGAATCCACGAGGAAGATCGAACTCGGATTATTGTATTCGAATTCGCCCCTAGATATGTCCTGGTTGGGCAGAATGGAAGACCGGGTACCCCAGAATCATTTCCCGGATACCTATTCCAGTGGCGGACTGAGAAAAGTAACATTTCTGAGCGCAGGGATAATTTGAAACTACCGAAATCGCTAAATTCGCAAAAAAATTTCATTATATAGAAGTTTTTTTGTAGTGTCAATTATCGAAAACAGCAATTGCATTTTTATTGTGAATTCACATAGTCCGTTCACTAATATCGATTGAAATATATTCTGGGAGGATTCTGCATTTCTTAGAAACTTTATAGGTTTTCACTCCCAGTCTCTGAAACATAAATAATTAAAAAATGTTTGATTAAGGTGAAGTGCTCCTGCGAAAATCTTTGCAATTATTTATCAGGAGCAAATTGGTCTTGAAAAAAATTGTTGCCTAACAGTAAAAATGAAAAATGAAACAAATTAAAAGGATATTGTAACGTTTCGGTGGCTATATCAGACACCTTCTTCAGACAAACTCTAAAATTCTTCAGAATTGTGTATTTTCTCATTTGTAATCTGATTACAAATGAGAAAATACACATAATAAATTTAAAATTTTCCCAGCCTACTATGAAACTGGACTTTGAATTCTTATCGCACATCTGAAATTTGAAATCGCGAGTTAAGATAATTTATCATTAGAACACAGTTCTCTAGATTTCGTCACCTTGTACTTAAATGGGACTACTTTCAATAAACATATCATTCTCTTATGTAATATGGATTTTTATCACCAAGAGGCCCTTACATTTAGTTCCAGTTCTGTTGATAACAGAAGTAGAATAGAACTTCCATGGATATCTAGAATAGAACTGTTGGTTTGCTTCGGGAATACAGTTCAAAACATAAAAAGTTTTTGTCCTTCAGCACTAACATTCTCTACACCCCATTATTGCAGTTCACTTACAAATAGGTTGTGCAAATAAAGAACTAATTTGACTAAGCGTCTTTAATGATTGTTATTTCTTTTCTTTCTTTTTGATTGGGTATTGTGAGTCGAACTTTCGAAATACTCACAGCAGCGAAAAGATCGAATCCGTTTGTACTACTATCTTTAAAAATCATTGCAATTTTATTAGAACACAAGGAATAAACTTTTTTTTTCAATTCAATGTCTTCGCTATTACCAAATTTGAGTATTTTTTAATTAATCCACAATTCTAGCTAAGAAAACCTTAAATTGTTAATAAGAATCATTCACGATTGGTTTATGGAATGAGTTTTTGAAAAAAAATCCACATAGATGAAATGGGACTCGTCAGATTCATTAAATAAAAAAATTGACGGGAAGTCTAAAGCTCATGCACGGAGAATAATCATCATCTCGTTCGTCAAAATAACCTCTTTTGTGCAAATTTATAAAGTTAGTTTGATGAATTAAAAGTTGATAATTATTATATCATCATTAGTTGTTACTTCACACGTTTTTTATCATTATTCCAAAATTTAATTCGATATTTAGGATGAAATACCACTATTTAAATCTATAGGAGATGATTACCCTTCAATAGGTTCCTGTAGCGGTCTTAGAAGAACAGGAGATTCGAAAAATCATCACTTGGAATGCCAGACCTGGCTTAAAACACCCTCCTGGCCGAAGAGCATGAATTGAGTATTTTGTATCTAAATATTGAAGGTATTTATTCGAATAGTTTTAAGTTTCAATTTTGTAAAAACAGCGAGACAGGGTTTTTTCTACTGAGGTTTTTCCCTGTGCTCTGGTATCATACGCCAGAATAGTATGGTACCCCGTTTTGCACCAACCTCAGCTAGGGACTTTTTTGTTTCATGTAATGTATTTTGTTAGCTCTCAATTCAAAAGAATATACAGGGTGTTCCTAAATTGAACGTACAAACGAAAAGGGGAGATTCCTTAAGTGAGTTTAAGAAAAAAGTACCATAAACATAGGGCCCCAAACGTTTCGTTTTCGAAATACAGAGTGTTGAAGTTTCAAATTTTTTTTCTCGAAATCGTTGGTAGATACGACAAAACTACGAAAGAACGAAAAGTTTAGTATAAGAACAAAGCTTCTTTTCACATTTTTTCAAATTAACAGTTGCTCACCAAAAAAAGTTCTGCAGAAGAACAGGCGGCAGTGTTCCAGAAAAATATCACCCTGTAGACCTTCTATTGAAATTGCAATGTCACGTGGTGAGAACTCTCAAATGTAATATCTATGCCAAATTTCAGTTGAATATCTTGTGAAGTGTATGTAGATACTACGAGAAAAAAACTTGAAAAAAATTCTAATTTCAACACTCTGTATTTCGAAAACGAAACGTTTGCGACCCCATATTTATGGGAATTTTTTTCTTAAACTCACTTAAGGAATCTCCCCTTTCTGTTTGTACGTTCAATTTAGGAACACCCTGTATATACCTCTAGATTTGGTAAATATATAAATTAAATTGAAATTCCCCACTTTTAAAAATGTTCAATCATATTTTACCCACTGTCGTCAGTGAAAGTGAGAAAATAAAACTATACCGAAAGTTATTTCTCCAATTGATACCTAATTATAATATTATGAATAAAAATAAACTGTTCATTGAAAATTACTGGAAAAATCTGAACATAAACACTAATTGAAAAGAATAGTAGACTTACCACGAAATCAACACCATAATCCTTAAAACATTCATCAAGTATTATTTGTTTTTGCATGTTTAACTTTTGTAATACAAAATTCGGTATATAAAAAGCGCATCTTTCTGCATTTACAGCAGTTAGAGTTCCATTCACCAGTAAACTTACATTGTTAGTTTTGTCCTTTTGAGCCTTTGCGGACACATTCTCGTGAGCTGCAAGTAGTATTAGGAATCTAGTCAATGGTAATAAACTTTCCTCTACAAAAAGTAAACTCATTTCGTAAATACAGTTGGTTCAACATAACTTTGTAATCAGTTCTTTTGGTTTTCAACATAATTTTCAACCATAATAACACCGATTGAGATAAAACAAAATGCCTAGGTTCCATTTTCTTCTGGAATCCGTAACCTAACACTGTCAACAATTTTTTCTCCGGGAATTGTATTAGATCGTAATAATTTCTGCCTGTTTTTCAGGATATTCTTCAGCATTTCTGGATTTTTTCTCGTGTGGCGGGAATTGATAAGACAGAGTCTGTATCTCTCTTCTAGCATCTGTGCCAAAAACAATTTGTTAGGTTTTTTTCTGAACAATTCTTAGGATGGGTAAGTACCTACCGGTTGCCTATCCGAAGTAAGGTGCTAGGTTTGAAAAATACCTTGGAATTGGTCTTAATGTTTTTCACTGGTGATATGTGTAATGACAACATCAACAGCATCGCTGTTCCTCATTTACATTACGCACTCTGCCCCACCAGAAGACGATCAGAGTACGGTACGACAATTTCGAAAATTTATTACATTAACGGTACTATAAGTTTACATTATCAATAATCACCAATAAGTATGATTAATTTCTCACTTTAACAGTTTTGATAATTATTGATAATGTTAGCCAATTATTTATATGATTATTATATGATTTGCAATAAATCACACTTACCGTAACATACATATTATTATACCTACATAATAACTCATTCTATTTAGATGATTGTAAGATTGATTTATGTGAATTAATAGGATTCCAAATCATCAAGTGGTACTCCGAGAGACTTGGGTGTAGAACTGAAAATTGAATTGTTAAAGTTGGATCAAATGATTTTTCAGCATTCCATCCGTTAAAATAAATCGAAATACAACTGATTTGATTGAATTAATCAATATTCTCACTCGTCATCATTCGGCAAATTTATAATATATTTCGACTCAATCTGAATATCCATTCATAAATAGGTCAGTTATAGGTATGTTTGATTCGAATGCTTGTAAATTTAGGGTGTTCAGAAATATATGCAATGAAACTTAAGAAGATTCTTGAACTACATTTAGGGGACCACCATTTTTTCTTTATGTGAATGGGCCCCATTTCGTAGTTACAGCCCTCTAAAGACCTACAGGAATTGTTTTATGTCGATATCTCAGAACAATATAACATACCTAATTGCATACTCGGTGGTTCTTAAAAATGATTATTCGACTGTTTATTTATGGTTTGGTGCCCCCATAGGACACATTTAGGCTTCCTTCTCTTCGAAGCCCCAAACTTTATACGTACCATAGAGAAAGGATAGTATAGAGTGGTATACTATCACCATAACGTCAAATTTTACAATCGTTGAATTTTCTGGAGAAATTATGATTCTTGCGCCTTTTTCTTGTTAAATTGTGAATTTTTCTGCTTAATAATATACAATAAAATGTTATCGTGAACTGTAAGGCTTTTTTCAAGCAGAGAAGAGACAGACAAGAAGAAAATTAGAGGAAAAATCACAGATAGGGATGAGTACTGAACAGATTCGAAATTTCTGCAAGTCGGTCTTGGTAATTTGATATTTTTTTGTATGTGTATATTATCACCTGAAGAAAAATTGTTTATTTGATATTCAATTGACCTTATTTGAACAGCTTTCCTATAGACCCAACACGTCGTATTTTTTGGGTGGAATTTGCGGACAAAAAAAACTGGCAACTTAATTCAACCCTGAACTTTCTGCCATATTGGTCCCCGACTTACTCCCGCCCAGTGGACAGTGGTACTATTTTTCCTTACTTAATTGTATGTCATAGCGTCTCCACTCTATTATATCTCTATGATTCCTACGAATTTATTATTTCAGGTTGTTTGTAAAGACCAAGTGCAACACATTTATGAAATAAGCAGTGAAAAGGATCAACAAAGAAAATCCCCCAAGAACACGTGCGAAAGGATGGTCTTGATGGCTAGAAACAGATTGCATGCGATTCAAATCTCCAGGCTGCTCAGGGAAAACAAATAAAATTTGTTTCAAATGCCAAATACCCATTGTATCTGACAAAGACGGAAACTGCTCCCTTTGTTTTCATACTGTATCAATTTTTTGGATATGCCTTAATATTTTCTTGTTGCATGATGTTCCATATGTGGCACAAACCAGTTTTTTCGAAATAAATTTCAAAATTTTGAGTATAGAATTTTTTGAGTATTTTTAGGTTCAACCCATAGACATATAAGTCTATGGTTCAACCTGAGATCAAATTCTTTGATAATTAATTTTTTCATAGCAAAATAAAAATTCATATAAGTAAAGGGTAAAATTGCTTAGTTACGATCTGGACCACCCTGTATAATTCAACATATCAGCCTCAAATAAAATTATGATAATGAAAAAACAAAATCGACATAGCCTGAATTTATTAACTAATCATTTTGTCTATTGGAATTACATTTTGCTAGCACAACCACAAGATGCCTGTTCAATTTCTCCCGTTCCAGCAATCACCTCAATTTCAACCAGAGCACCAAGAGGTAAGGCACCCACCTGATATGTAGATCTTGCTGGTGGATTATTCAAGAAGAAATCTTTATAGACATTATTAACCTCATTGAAATCACCGATATTAGCAAGGAATATCGACGTTTTTATCACATTCTCGTAAGTTGTACCTGCAGCCTTCAGAATATGTCCAAGATTCTGCAATGCTTGTTTTGCTTGGGCTCCAACCCCACCATCAACTAGTTCCATCTTGTTTTTATCCAGCCCTAAAACACCAGACACGTAAAGAGTATTGCCGAACTGCACTGCTTGACTATAAGGTCCCACAGGTTTTGGCGCACATTGTGTTAAAATGACTTTTCGCACTGTGACTTCAGGTTCACTTTTGGCTTTATTTTGGGCAGAAGCCATGATGGTTCTACAGGCTATGTCGAATTTGACACTTGGTTGGGTCCACTTGTCACTACTGACCGATGTCACTTTCGAGTAATGTTTACATAATTCAAATTCTTGTTTATCAGAAATGCGACCTAAAAGGAGGACATTTCCCCTTCTAAAAATACCAGAGAATACTTGCCTACTAGACATTTTACATAACAGTGGAATTCATTCTGGGATTGTTTCCTCTTATCATCATACGTTATTATCGATTTCGGGTCGACTAGAGGTCAGAGAATATTGTCTATTTGTGAATAATTAAGATTGAATATCTGGTTTACATTTTTTCTGTTCATTATTCGAAAACATACGATGAAATAGATGAGTCTAGTTTTAAAATCAATATTCGTGAAGACGTCTATAGTTTTTTGCGTTTTCTGTGGTATAATCTATCAGAAAAAATAGATATTTTTCTGTGACGGAAATAAAATTTGACATTTCATATCTCCTGACAGGTCACAACGTATAACTTTTCACGAAATTTCTATTTTTTCCTGTCAAAAAAGTGAGTTTTTCCCCTGGGAAAAAAGTAATTTCGTGAGAAGTTATATTTCTTTCACTATTAAATCGCTGTTTTCCTTGCCACAGAAAAAAAATAGTGTATTATACAAAGGAAAAATATTAGATTTTAGCTCTCGGTTTTTGGGAAAAAAATAGTGTATTATCCACGCTTCGCGTCGGGAGACAACATAACCTCGAACTAAAATATAATACTTTTTTTCCTTGTATAATAAATAACTAATTTTTCTGTGATATTTTATATCTCTTGACAGGTCACAAAATATAACTTTTCACGAGATTACTCTTTTTCCTGTCAAAAAAATGAGTGTCTATTTATCCGGGAAAAAAGTACTCACTTTGTTCCCGGGGACAAAAGTAATTTCGTAAAAAGTTATATTTCTTTCACTATTAAATGGTCGTTATTTCTGTCAGAGAAAAAAATAGTGTATTATACACGGGAAAAATAATAGATTTTAGCTCTCAATTTTTTGTCTCCCTTCGCTTCGCCTCGGGAGACAACATAACCTTAAGCTAAAATCTTTGTATAATAAATAACTTTTTATTATACAGGGGAATAAAGTATTATATTTTAGCTCGAGGTTATGTTGTTATGCATAACCATAACAACTAACCTCAAGCTAAAATCTAATACTTTTTTCCCTAATAAATAACGTTTTATTATACAAGGGAAGTATTATATTTAAGCTTGACGTTATGTTATCTCCCGACGCGAAGCGTGGATAATACACTATTTTTTTCCGTGACAGGAAAAACAACCATTTAATAGTGAAAGAAATATAACTTTTCTCAAAATTACTTTTTTCCCGGATATACAGGGTGTCCCATTACTCGACGTCAACCCGGAACCGGGTGAAAGGGCAAGTAATGCTGGTTGTCAGAAAAATATAAAAAAAAATTTAAGTTGCATGATTTTAAAATAATGCGCATGTAAAAAAACACGCAAAATTCCACACCCTGTGACAGTCTTTTCGCTCCTGTTGCCACAAATATCAACTTTTCCCAACTTTTTTCTTTGCTATGTAACCTTGAATAATGCTTGTCTAAACTGTAATCAAAATTTTGATACCAGCTGATCTAGGTTTCATAAAAATAGGGCTTACTTCTCAGAAAAAAAATCGAAATAAACAATTGCCTAGTTTCAACTGACTGTATTAAAAAAAAATGTACTACGTAGGTTTGGCATGTTTTTTCAAAAGTTGGCGCATTTAGTGAGGATTCCAAAATGGTATAATACTTGTTTAATTGTAGCTGCCGTAGTTCAAATTTATTTTCGATTGCCTTCGAATACACTTTTTCGTTAACTGCTTCCCAGTAATAGAGTCCAATGGATTCAAGTCCGGTGAACGGGCCGGCCACGAGATTGGACCAGAACGTCCGATCCATCTTCCGGGAAAAAATGTTATCAGAAAAAAAAATTCCAGAGAGAATGATTTTTCCAGAAAAAATTTTTCCGGAGAAATTTATCTGAAATTTTTTTTTTCTGGTAACATTTTTTCCCGGAAGATGGATCGGACGTTCGGGTCCAATCTCGTGGCCGGCCCGTTCACCGGACTTGAATCCATTGGACTTTATTACTGGGAAGCAGTTAACGAAAAAGTGTATTCAAAGGCAATCGAAAATAAATTTAACTACGGCAGCTACAATTAAACAAGTATTATACCATTATGGAATCCTTACTAAATGCGCCAACTTTTGAAAAAACATGCCAAACCTACGTAGTACATTTTTTTTCAATACAGTCAGTTGAAACTAGGCAATTGTTTATTTCGAATTTTTTTCTGAGAATTAAGCCCTATTTTTATGAAACCTAAAGCAGCTGGTATCAAAATTTTGATTACAGTTTAGACAAGCATTATTCAAGGTTACACAGCAAAGAAAAAAGTTGGAAAAAGTTGATATTTGTGGCAACAGGAGCGGAAAGACTGTCACAGGGTGAGGAATTTTGCGTGTTTTTTTAAATGCGCATTATTTTAAAATCATGCAACTTAGATTTTTTTTATATTTTTCTGACAACTAGCATTACTTGCCTTTTAACCCGGTTCCGGGTTGACGTCGAGTAATGGGACACCCAGTATAGACACTCATTTTTTTGACAGGGAAAAAAGGAATTTCGTAAAAGTCATATTTTGTGTCCCGCCAAGAGATATGAAATGGCAATTTTTTCTTCTGTCACAGAAAAAATAGTTATTTATTATACAAGGGAAAAAAGTATTAGATTTCAGCTCGAGGTTATGTTGTCTCCTGATGCGAAGCGGAGGGAAACAAAAAATATTATTCTAATAAATAACTTTTTATAATACAAGGAGAAAAAGTATTAGATTTTAACTCGAGGTTATGTTGTCTCCCGATCCGAAGCGTGGATAATACACTATTTTTTTGTGACAAGAAAAACAACGATTTGATAGTGAAAGAAATATAACTTTTCACGAAATTACTTTTTTCCGCAGGAAAAAAGTACTCACTTTTATCCCGGATATATAGACACTCACTTTTGTGACAGGGAAAAAAGAAATTTCGTAAAAAGTCATATTTTGTGACCTTACAAGAAATATGAAATGTCAAATTTTTTTTCAGTCACAGAAAAAAGAAATTTTTTCCGAATAATTAATCAATTCAATATTGCTTACCCCGAAGAATCTTGAAACACAACGTTCAGACTTTATTTAATATTATATGTTCCTAAGTTCAAGAAACTTTTCGATGAAATTTGTACGACAATATCCTTTCATCTCAACCAATTTTCTAAGAATGATAACATGGAATAGACTATAAGGTTGCTGAGCATGAGTACCCCTTCAATGAATCTTGAATAATGAAAAAAATGTTCTAGAGGACAATGATGGTTCAAATTAATAATGTACAACTTGAAGGTTCATCCTGTATAGATTCACCTGCTGGTCCTTATTATAAAATACTATGTAGCATTGCTTTCAGGAGATGAATGATTTAATTCGTGTTATTTTTTCACCAAATGAGACTCCGTGTTTTTTTTATGGTACCATGATATAATAGTTGATCATTTTGTCCTATTCAAAAAACTTACAACGTGCAAATTGTCTGCTGATTTATACTTTTGACTGACAGATTTTCATTAACGTGCAACCTTGAAATATTGAACTATAATCCTAACACAATTACTCAAAACGTTTTATATTTTTACCAATATCAAGATAGGTGTTTAGAGTTCTTTTTGAACCTTGAAATTAATTGCTACCCGTCATTTTTCCTGATGTGGGTTCCTACATTGTGCACATTCATACCTGTGGAGATTTTTACGGATCTTTATTGATTGATTGTTCGCTAATGAATCATAAAAAAAACGGTCAATTTGGGAGCATATATATAGCCTATGCCGATTTGATTTGAATTATATTCGACTACTTCATCTATTGGTCAGTATGCAGTTCTCAATTGTTTATTTGCTTGCAGCTTTTGCTGTAGTAAATGTTAAGTGTGATGTTAGAGATGCAGACCGTATACTAGCAAAAATCGATTTCGAAGCTGTGAGAAGTAGTGGACGTCTCTTTCAAAATATGTTCAATTGTTTCATCGATGGTATAAAATGTACAGCAGATGCTCGAGATCTGAAAGGTGAGTGCATCAACTTGTTTTTTTCATCATTATAATCCTTTACCTACTGAAAAAATAGTTCGGAATAATTAATATTTTGTCTTAAAATTTCAATGTATTATCCAAGCGAATATCAATCGCAATAGAGTTATTTCGTATGAATTTTATGCATTCGGAATATTTGGTAAATTTCAAATTTAAAATCATTATTTTCACGTAGGTATAACAAAATTTATACATTAAGTATGTTTCTCACGATGAAGACTCTCTTTGAAGAATTTGAATCCTGTGAATTATTTTCGATAACCATAAATATTTAATGATCCAAATATTACATGAAAATTTGATGATGAGATTTTTACCCAAATTACAGATCAGATGTTTTCCCTGTTTTCACTCGATTTTGCATGTCAGTTTACTCAAGAGGTGAATTTTTCATACGTGCAACCTGATTCGTTCACTGTATAACCATGTAACAACTATTGTTATAAGTATGTTGAGTATAACACTGATGAAAGTCAAGTAAATTCGAAACGTGCATATGGTATTATACTCGTAATTGGATTGAAATTGTATCAACCATTGTTTCAATATGATAGGTATGTCATGTTTTAGTTTATACAGGATGGTGACAAATTCAATGCTAACCACTACTTTTTCAAAACTCATTTCGGTTCCTCACAAAAAATTTCTTCGAAATGACGTCACTGAATTCTTACCTTTTTTTCACTTCCAAGTTAGAGTGAAAAATCTATAATTTACGATATTCTAAAATAGTTAATGTCTTTTATAGTTTAATACCGATTTCAATGAAAATTCGTTATCCTTCATTGTTGTGGTTATTTAATGGAATAGAACAATTTATATTTGAATTGCCGGCCTTTATTCAAAAATACGAATTTCAACTATTTTCCTTACGGTTTTCATATTTTTCACTGAAAAAATGCATAATATGATACAATACTATTTGATATGTGATAGGTAGGTATATCTCTATTCAACACTTGACTGAGTTTGCTCACTTTTGAATCGGGAAGCGGATTTTTGACGATATTTTCGAAATTACGTCATATTTAACGACTTCTACAGACGAAACTTTTTCGTGAAGAAATGAAACTTCTAGGTATTTTTAATTGAAAGATAGTAGGGTGAGCATCGTGTTCGTATATTATTCAGCTGCATGGCTTGTTTTGCATATTTATAATTGTTGAATTAATTTTAATGTTTTTTAAAATAATACTGAATTCACTTTCGAAATGCCTATTGCAAAACAAAATCTTCATTTCAGCTCGTGTGTAAGGAAATACCCTTATACTTTACGTTGTAGACAATGTCAAGATAAGTTACTATAACCTCAATGTGATATAAAATCACAACAAACAGTTTTTTTTTACGGGAAAAAAATTTGACATTTTATATCTCTTGACAGGTCACAAAATATAACTTTTTCTCCAACCATCAAAAAATGTTGACATTTTTGTACTATTTTCAGGTGCAAAAGTCATAAATTTCCTTACCGTACAAAAATTCACTCGTTACTTAGCAACACTTTTAATCCTAGGATTAAAAACGCTACTTTTAATCCTTGGATTAAAAGTAAATGCATTTGAAGTCTACTTGACAATCACTGTCATGATTCTGTGTTCAAATTCATAACCAAATTATGAACGATTTTTCATTAAAACCAATTTTATTGTAATTTTGACTTGGTTGGAGAAAAAATAGTATATATTATTCGGACTAAAAGTGCCTATTTTAACTCGCAATTTTGCATTCGCTCGGCTACGCCTCGCAACTGCAAATATTACTCGTAAAAAAAAGATGCACTTTTAATCCTTATAATATAATATACTATTTTAAGAAATTAGTTTTTTCCCTGTCAAAAAAATGAGTCTCTATGTATCCGGAAAAAAAGTAACTTCGTGAAAAGTTGTATTTTTTTCAACATTAAATGGTCGTTATTCCGGTCACAGAAGAAAATAATTTATTATACACGGAAAAAATATTAGATTTTAGCTCTCTTTTTTCCCTTGTATAATAAATAACTATAATACGTCATTTTGATGAATTTAAGAAAAGGTATTTATACAATACAAAAATCTACTGCCATGTATTCAAACATTGACACACAATTATTAACAAGTAATGAAATGTGTTCTTCTCCAATCCAGTGACATCCTGTACTTTAAAGGAGGTTAACAAAATTTTCTGCTGTTCATATCTATTTAATCTAGAATATGAACAGGCGTTGAATAGAATCTATGGAATCATAACAATAAACGAAACTGACCAATTAAATTGAGGCACTAAACTTTATTTTTCAGAATTCTTCCCAGAAATGTTGGAAACGTGCTGTAAGGAGTGCTCTGAGAATCTGCTGAGAGAAACGAAAAAAATGGGTGATTTTCTCTTCGAACAAAAACGCGATTATGGAATAAGACTTCTGGATAAGTATGATCCAAACAGAGAACACAGAAATCGTTGTGATGCAGCATTGAAGGCTAAAGGAATCGATTTGACTAGATTTTAAAAATGAACCACTCTCAACGATACTCGAATAATACAGCTGAAGTGATGAACAAGTTCCCTACAATCTTTTCCATAATTGTTTTCAGTAAACACATACTTTCATGATTTTCAAAACCTTTTATAACAACATTTACCTGTATTGAGAGATATCAATAATTTTGTGTTATTGTTTCAATGAATAAAATTTTATCATATCAAAAATTTTTTGCATCCATAATATCCTTGAATTACACATTTTATTTTCATAAAATCCTTAGGAATCAATCGAACGATAGATCCATCATCGTGATGTGATGAGTAAATCATTCAAATTACAACAAAAATTCAGTTTTGTGAATTTAGAAGAAAATATTGCCATTGATATAAAAACGAACCCAAAGCTTGAAAGGTGAGAAAAAATATGTTTAAATAATAATTGCATTAGTAGCCCCATGTTTATTTCTTCATTATTTTAAGTGTTACCGTGAATTCATTTCATACTTACATGTTTTCGAACTGATATCTAAAACAAACATACCTTGATTACCTTGAACTTTTCCTTGTCGCATTTAAACTGAAGATTGATAGACTCACCGCGGGTTTCACAAAGCTTGATTGGCAATCAAATCGTTGATTTTGAGAAAATTTCGATGGTTTACGTCAAAAATGAACTGAAATTTTCACAGAAATAATGACACTTCATCAATCAACGTGATTGTGGTTTTTGTGAAACCCGGCTTCAATATCCTAACCACTGTAAGTACAGGGTATCCCATTTTGGGCACTTTTACGGGATATCTCCGTTATTTTTAACGTTAGCGGGATGCGGTTTTCGGGACAGTATGCTACTTTTTTGTGAAACAAAAGATGGCGCAATCAGTTTTTGCATAGCCCTCTTAGTTTTTACTATACAGAGTGGAAATGAAAAGTATCAGTTTTTAATCGCCCCCCGTATCTCAGTTGTGCTTAAACTTGGAGAAATGGTTGAATCGCATTCCTATAGATTTTTTTCCGTAGAATCCAGTGGCGTAGTCAGTTTTTCAATTGAACTTTCCGTTTTTGAGTTATTGAGCAAAAAAGGCGAGCAACGCCACTGGATTCTAAGTAAAAAAGTGCCTGTATAATGTTTTAATTTCAGAGCTCTATCATCAGTGTTAGCGGAGATATGAATTTTTTTCGATACCGCCACTTTTCCAGTTTTTGCTTATAACTCGAAAACAAAAGAAGGTAGGCAAAAATGAAAACTACTCTTGTTAGTTTCTCAGAAAAAGAGATCGAGAAGTGGGTATCAGATTTGGTCTATCCCCTCTGGTTTAAAAGTTGTAGTGCTAAAACATCGAAATATGCCCACCCTGTACTTATGAAGACACGAATAAATTAGATTAACAAGAATTCTACTTCCTCGCTTGCAAGCAAGAACCCTCCACTATCCCATGAAATCCTATTTTCGTCCGCTTAGCGAATTCTGCGCAATTTTCGACAAAATACAAAAACGTCAAAATTTATTGTCTGGTCCCTTTTCAATCAGTATACTATCAGTCACAATAGGCAAAGGTGCAATAAATAATCGACAATTCTCTCGACAGGTGGAGCCACAAACAAAATTGTACTGTGTTCTCCCTACATAAAATTGAGTACTCGACTTAATTGAAGTCATGAAGTCAAGATCATACTTCACAGGATCATTTTTGTAGTATATCTTCACACATCCTCAAAACACATTGTGAGTGGAAGGCCTCAAAAACCTCAAAAAAGTAACGGTCAGTTGCCGGATAGAAATGCCGAAATATACAAGGCAGGATGTGCTCAGAAATTTTCACATTCTCCCATTTGCATATCAGTAAATATAAATGAAGATATCATAAGATTACTGTCTGTCAGAACTCTTTACTGAAATAAATTTCATCTGAGTCACAACTATGTAAATACAAAGTAAACAAATCCAGTAGTCCAACCCAACTCCATTTCACACTTGATAAGACCCTCCAATTTTGGATCGTATTTCTGTAAGATATCTTGTAATTGATCTTGATAATTTCTTCTAAGGAGCTTCACTATTCTCATTAGTTGAATTTTGAAATCCTTTGTACATCTGGAGCAGCATGTTGATAAGAGATCAGGCAGAATTTCTGAAAATTTCAGTTTACAACATTTTGTACCAATAAAAAAGAGCACTCGTGTACGCTATTGTTGTCTAATGTGATATTTTCTAGAGCGAGCAGAAAAAAAGGTCATGTGATCATAACAGGGATGTTGACTACTTTTTGAAATTTATTTTATTTTAAAGATAAACCCTATACGAACACGAAAAAAATACTTTTTTCTTAAAAATACAGTAATTTCCGATAGAATTACATAAATGAAAAGACAAATCGAAATTCCCGCAAAAATGCTCAATTTTGTCACGTTATAATGATTTCTTCAATATCCGCTAAACAAACTTTGACTTCTGTCAAAGCGAACTGATTTTGCCTGATTCCTTGTGAAAAAGTTCAATCTAAGCTTTCAAAATGAATACGTCGGTCTATAAATCCTGTATGAGGTATGTTTCTTTCATTTGTAATAATGAATATGAGTTAAAAGTTTGATACTCACAAAGACAATTTCACGTTTCTAAGCTCCGCTGCACAAAAATCCTTGTTTTCAGCAAAGAAACTTGCGACCATAAGGGAATCAATAATAGAAAATTACTACTATTACCCTTGATGAATCCTGTCTCCATTATAAAGAAAATTGTAGATTATCGTTCTTGTAACTAATAATCAAACTATTCTGTTCTCTTTCAGCTTTCAACTTCGTAAGTTCGAATCAAAATCGTTGATTTTGAATTAAGTCGATGGTTTATGTCAAAAATGAACTGAAAATTGCACAGAAATGATGACATTTCAATAATCAAGGTGATTGGAGTTTTGTGGAACCCGGCCTTATGAATGTATTTTGTTGATCTGAGCACAGAACATTCGAATTTGCAATGATAATATTGGATAGTGACGTCAACCACCCCTGATTGGCGTTCGCAGTCACGTGAGAGTTGATAATAAATAACATAATTTAATTGAGCTTTATTTGATTGAACGAAAATAATAAGATCACTAAAATGGTTTTTTAGGATTGCATAAACTTCCTTCTATGAGGAAAACCTCATATATGAATTCGTAACATGGGTCAACATCCCTACTGTGCGAATACCTACCTTTTCATTGAAATTTTTCAGGAGAATGATAACATTTCTGTAATGGTAGGGAGAATACAATTTCCCGAAGTAGAATGAAACTCTGTATCGATTCGCATGGAAATTATGAGCTTATTTTGAAGAAAGCACAATCTTGAAAAGTGAAAAAAGTATTATTACCCTTGTCCTTATTGCAGCCATAGTGAGCCTTCGAATATTTCCTTGTGAATGATTCTATAAGGAATGATTTCACGGAGCTCTTGTGAGTTATTGTGCTCCGAAACCATAGCTATGAATCGCCTTACTATAGCAGATTGATACCACAATGTTCTATGGAACTCGAGTCAGAATTTGGAGCAAGCCATTATAGCCTTGAAATACCAACCTCATTCAAGTACGCTATCACTATTCGAGCAGTAAATGGGAAACATGGTGTATCAAATTTTCCATATTATGTTGCTTACGAATGTTTAGATCCATACATCAAAACCAATTCTAGCGCGATTCTCTAAAGACTCAGCTCCCAGACCATAAAGCCCGGTTTACATAAGTAGAGTAATTGATAGAATGCACTAGCTTTTATATGGAAATATTCTGTATTCACGTAATTTAAAAGAATAGTTCTAAGTGAAAATTGGCCGAATCACAAAAGGGAAACTAGGAAGAAGATGAGCCAGTAGAGTGTACTATTCCATATAATATGCTAGTAGTCTATTGAATCTTAGTGACCTAGACTTTCTGCTCGCCAGTGTATTTTCAGAATATCACTCACTTCGAATCTCATCAAATTGTGGAGTACATCCCTTTTCATGTGTGAGGCAGTCCATGAAGCTCAGAAGTTTTTCTGGATGCTCCACCATATCGTTATAATCCATAGAATTAACCAAATCGTACACATCACACCATATTGGATTCAATGCTAGCACAAAAGTGATACATGAACAAATTATTTTCAAGTTCATGTTCTTAACTGTGACTCTATCTGTCAAATTGTAACAATCACACGTAGTGAACTTGTCGGTATAAAATTATCAAGGGAATTTTTATGCCAAAGAATTAATTGCACCTTTAACTTTTTTTCTTTGCCATAATTTTTAATGACCTCTACCATTTATATTTCATTCAAAAAATTTTTATTGTCGATTGTACGCGATAAAATCTGTCGAAAGAATGAATAAAATCAATAACCTTAATACCTTCGTTTACAAAATAGATATACAAATAGATGTTTGTTTTGAACGTTCTTCCTACTTACACGAGTACAATATCGTTATGCCAAAAGTCAGTAATTTTCGAATTTTGAGCCGAAACTGGTCTCGAACGATAGGGTTCGACTCCTTGATGATGACGAATCCGTGGTCAAATCCAATTCTGCCCGTAGGGTCGTCCGGACAGACTTTCAGGGTGAGTTTGGTTCTCAAATACCTTGGTTAAGTTGGTTAACCAGGCAAATCGTACAAAATGGCAATTAAAAATTTTTGTTCCTCAATATCTCAGACAAAATGAAACCTATCGAGATCGAATTTTGTGGCCACATGCAAGATGTTTATTATAAGTGTCATGCAAAATTGTGTGACAGAATTATAGAAAAGTCGATTGGAAAATTGAAAAGAAGAATCTTTATATTTTCATAACAAGATATTCGTTCCTAGTGAAATTCATTATGTGATTGAAGTTCGATATACTGAATGTTCATGTAGAATTTCAAGAGGACCACATCATTACAAACAGAATATTTTTTTTCAAATATTGGTTTTTTACATATCTATATAGTTTTTTCACTTAGCATGAAAAGCACCTTTCAGGGCTTATTTTGAATTTAAATATCAGAATTGCAAATATTGTTCAACTAACCACTATTCCTGTCTCTGGAATTAGTCCTCATGTTAATGTTTTTACATATCCGATTTCACACGATAAATTTCAGAAAAAATACATAGAAAAATTTTATAGTTTTGATTGCTTTCCAGATACTTAATCTATCAATTGTATAGAACTTCACTTTTTAATGTTTTTATTTTTATCGATTTTGATGGAATTTACTAACATGCCGATTTCAGATTTTTATTCGGTATGTTGTTGCTGTTATCAACGAAATATTTACTGTAATTTTGAAAATTCACCTTTCCTGATGATATGTCAGAATAGTTTAAGTAATTTATTGTGACCAAACATGAGATGTCCACTATCAAATATTGTAAGTCATAGAAAAATCGTTATTTATTATGCAAGGGAAAAAATATTAGATTTTAGCTGTATATTGTTTCCCGACTCGACAAAAACCCAATAGCTAAAATCTAATATCTACTTGAACCGTGTATAATACACTATTTTTTTGTGACAGGAAAATTTAATAGTGAAAGAAATATAACTTTTCATGAAATTACTTTCTTTTTCGGGAAAAAGGTAGTACTTTTTTCCCGGTATATATACTCTCACATTTTTCCCGGGGAAAAAAGTTATTTCGTGAAATGTTATGTTTTGTTACCTGTCAACAGAGATAAAATGTCAAATTTTTCTCCAGTCACAAAAAAAACAATTTTTTTTCAATTCAAATGAAGGAAAGTAATAAAAATTTTCAATAAAACAAATAGATTTTGATTTTTATTTCAAAAGCAATATACAACATTAGAAATTTGATAGATCCACACCACTAGCTTTGAGCTTTTCAGCGCATTGATCTCTGTATTTTCTGCCAGAATCGTATTTGTCCAATAGTTTCCTAATAATTTCGGGTTTGTTGTCGATGAGAAAGTTGGTCATCTTATTAACCTCTTCTTTGTGTTTGTCTGTACACTTCTCACAACATGTTTCCATAATTTCAGGCAATGTTTCTGTAAAATACATTAAATTAATCATTCTTTCAATCGAAAGAACTAAGCATAAGATACCAAAAATGAGACAAAAAACTCAGTATGTTTTATGTTTCATTTTAATAAATTGAAAAATTGAGTTCAAAAGTTTTTGAGCACTTGTTCGTATTGGGAAAACTAAACTACATTATTTAAATATCCTAAGAGCTATTGGTTTCCATAATTTGAAGTCATACCTTCCAGACTTTATCATGTTCATATGTACAATTTGAGTGATATAAGTTTTTCAAGAAAATTTGTTTTAACTTTCCATGCCAAGGGTTTGCACGAATTCATAACACGTCTTTTTATCTTTGGAAGAACCTCTCAAAAATTTTTATCTACACAGAATTTCCAAAGTCTTACTTCTTAGTTCTTCTGCTTCTGGAGTACACGCCTGTCCATCTATGAGGCAATTGAAGTAATTCTGTAGAAGCCTATCGTTACTTCTGACAGCGTCAAAGTCAATCTTATTCAATTTAGAAATATCATAGACATCACAACAGACCACTGTAATTGCAGCGGTTATGCAGAAAACTAACTTGTACATCTCGATATTTACACACGAAGTAACTAATAGCTACGATTGAAGGTGTATGTTATATACACAGGATGTTAATTGCATCTTCAGTTACTGATACACCAAGCGGAAATTTTCTTGTTCATCTGTGGAATCAGATAACGACAAGGACTGCAATTCATTTGTCTTTCTACATCGATAAGATAATTCTGAATATAAAGATATATTGTGTTCTTGAAGATTCGATCCACATTTCACAATTGAAACAATAAGCTCTATGGAAAAACACATTGAGAATTATATTGACTGCCTCAGCTCAAATGAAACCTAACGAATACAAAAATTTCGCACATTATAGTAGTAACATAGTATTTGAACTGAAAGTACGAGTGTGATTCACCAGAATTTCAATAAATGAGAAAATGAATGTCAAATTTACTGTAACATCAAATCGATAATAGCTATTTATGATATGAGTGTGAAAAGTGACGTTTCATTTTGTAAGTGAAAAAGTTTGTGAAATGAGTGGAGCGAATGGAACAATTTCACCAACAAAATAAAATCACTTTTAACACGAATACCATACATTGTTTTTTGTACAACTGCCCTATTTTGATAATGAAATGGGCGAATTTGCAATGACAATAAACTTCAAAATGATTTGAGTGTTAAAAGTGACGTTAATTAACGTGGAAGCGTGTTAAAAATATCAATTTTAACATTGACATTGTTTGCTGTCATTAAAAGTGTCACTTTTAATGGCAGTTGTACAAAATATTTTTATGATATGAGTGTTAAAAGTGACGTTTTATTTTGTAAGTGAAAAAGTTTGTGAAATGAGCGGGGCGAATTGAACAATTTCACGAACAAAATAAAATCCTTTTTAATACACATATCATACAATGTCTTTTATACCAGTGTCCTATTTTGATAATGAAATGGGCGATTTAGCAATGACAATAAACTTCAATATGATATGAGTGTTAAAAGTGACGTTAATTAACGTGAAAGCGTGTTAAAAATATTTTTAACGCAGAATCGAACTTGTATGTAAAATTACTGGCTATTGTTTTTCTTTCGTTTGTTTTGAAAGGTTTTTTGAAAACGTCATTTGAGTATACAATAAACAGTTGAATCTTGCATTCGAATTTACAGTTATGTACATTACCTACATTCCTGTGATAAGTTTGATGAAATTTTTCGATTAAATAGTGGACTAGATGTTTCGAATCTATATTTGAAAAATGGTGGCGTAATTATGATGGAGTTATGGGAATAAATACGTAAGGAACACGAATAACATTCATAACCTCAAAAATAGACTCCCAATTCCTTCCAAATATGATCCAAAATGATCCCAAATACAGAAGATAATTGATTATAATCAAAATTTGTGTTCGTTTTATGTAATGTAGTATTTGATTCAAGAAGTTATGATAACTTATAAACGAGGGGTTTCTTGATTATAAGGTATAAATTACGTATAACCGTTTTTAAATTTTCTGTTTTATCAATGAAAAATACAGAAAATTGAAAAACAAGATCTCATTAGGATTTTTTTAGGTAATCGAGTCAAGGAATTATGTTGAGCAAAATACCGGATGACGAAAACCTTCGAGATCCAACCCTTTTTGTAGAATCAAATTCTAGTGTTCATTGCAACAGTTCTAAGAGGTTATGAAAAAATTAACAATAAATTCATCTAACACTTAACTCGGCTTTCAAAGGAGATAGCCGAACAATATTATCTGCTGGTTATCGATTGAAATATATTCTGGGAGGATTCCGCATTTCTAAAAAACTTTGTAGGTTTTCACTCCCAGTCTCTGAAACAGAAATAATTGAAAAATTTGTTTAATTAAAATGAAGTGCTCCTGCGAACATCTTTGTACTTATTTGTCAGGAGCCAATTGGTTTTGAGAAAATTGTTGCCTAACAGTAAAAATGAAAAAAGGAATAAATAAAGCGGATAATGTAACGTTTCGGTGTCTATATCAGACACATTCTTTAGACAAACTTGTAAAATCTTCAGGATTGTGTGTTTTTTCATCTTAATTGAATTTTTTTTTATTATTTCTGTTTCAGAGACTGGGAGTGAAAACCTATAAAGTTTCTCAGAAATATAATCTGCTGTCTGCCAAAAACTAATGGTGAGAATGAAGAAACCCATAAAACATTTCAGGATCCAGTATTCAAGGCAAATTTTGAATATTGAATAATAGTTGGCTGACAAAATTGAAACTTAAGAGATAATAGAATAGGGGTAACCGTGTAGAGTTCGATGAAAATAACCTTTCGCCGAATAAAAAATCTTCTCAAAAAAAAACTGAAGTTGTTTTCTGCGGAAATGTTATATACATAACAGAACAACGAATCTACTCGTTCCTTGCGAATAAGTCCTTTAAGACTATTGTAGGCATTCAGGTATTACTATAGCCTGTTGAACTTTTAGAAACGCGAAAAAAATTTAGAGAGAAATTACCAACCGCTTGAACGCAAGTGTCAGTGTATTTCCCAATATATTTCGAGGATTCCATCCGAATTTATTCATCTGTATGAGACATCATTCTAAATTGCAAATTTGCACAAGGACATTTCCTTCTTCTTATGATATTTCACAATTCCAAATTGTTCTTCTGATCTTCTTTTAATTACTCATCTCCGGAATGTAATTTGTCACCTCAGTATATAAAGGTGCATGCAATATTGTTCTATCAGTAGTATCATCCATCTCTCTGAAGTTACCAAAATGATGCTCATATTGTTTGTCCTAGTAGCTGCAGCTATCAATGTAGCTCAATGCGACGACGTGTATACATCTAAATTTGACAACATAGATCTTGATGCTATAATGAAAAACGAGAGGTTATTGCAGAATCATTTCAACTGTCTTATTGATGGACAGGGATGCACACCAGAAGCAGAAGAACTAAGGAGTAAGTAGTATAAATATTATATTGTATTGTTTTTTTGAAACTGCATCAATTCTTTACCATCAGACCACTTAATCAGTAGAAAGCTGGAATATTGTTCATTGAAAACGCTACATATATTTTCAACCCCTCAAAATTATGATTATCTTCAGGTTTCTGCAGACAGTCATTAAATAACCAAAGCTAACAATCAAAAATACACGAAAAGAGCAAACACTAGAATGAAAAAAACAAACGTGAGTGAATACATAATATACAAAAAAATTGCAAAACAACTTTAAAATATCTTCGTGTTAAAATTATTGAAAATATTCGTCAAGAAAAGATGTCAGATATTCGAAACATATGCAGCGTTTTCAAAAATTAAAATTTTGAGCAGACAGGAAAATTCTTTTCCCATTAATTACACTCCCAATGAATGAGTTCGATTGATGATAGATTGAATACTGAATTAGTGGCAACATAAAAGGCATTTCAATGTAGCCTCAGCTTCTTTGTGAGGTGGTAAAGCAGACAGGGCACTCTAGAAACAAGCATCACTTTTTCCTATAATGAAGTCGTCTTCCTCTTTAACCAACAACTTCATTTGAAATCTTGGTTTTCGTTTCCGGTTTTCGAATTTATATTGTTTTTTTAACTATTATTCAATATGTGCATTATGTGTATATGTTATGTATATAAGTCACAATAGGTCTTTGTGCCTTGACTCCCATTATTTTACTATTGATAATAATGAAAAATTGGATATTTTCAATCAATTGAGATGGGACTTCGAAGAAAATATCAGCTTCAGGTCGTACCTATTCTATTTGTTGGCATTCTGGTAGACTGTGTCTGGTCATTTCACATTGCTCCTGATATTGATTGATGTTATGTTTTCAGTATTCATGGACCTTTCAGGAAAAAGATGGATGGCCTGTTGTTCAATGATATCAATAATTTTTTTATCTCATATCACACATATCAATTCTCATTCGAAACATATGCAGCCGATAATGACAAAACATTCTTTCAGAACATATTCCTGAAATAATGGACACCTGCTGTGCTAAATGTACAGAAAAGCATAAGGAAGGAGCGAAGAAAATGACAAAGTACTTGATCGAGAACAAGCCTGAGTTGGTAAAGAAAATGTTGGATAAGTATGATCCTGAGAGGAAGTATGCTGAGAAATGTGCAGAACATCTTAAATCACAAGATGTGGATCTCAGTGGCTTCTGAATTATATCCATGTTTCCATTAATGTATGAAAGTTTTGATTAATAAATCGATGCAGAAATTTTATAGTTTTATTGATTCTGAAGCATTGAGAGAAATGAAAATAGCTATCTAAGTTCGAAAACAGAGTAGTCCAATAATAATGTTGAACTAGTTTTGATTAAAAATATTTGAGAAATTTTATAGTTTTATTTATTTTGAAGTATCGAATGAAATGGAAATATTCATTTATTGAAATAAAAGATAAATCCGATATCATGGAACGCATCAAATATTGAAATAGTTCAGTGGGAGCTAATTTGGTCTCAGCATAACGATGAGTTCATCCTAGGATCTGAACATTTTTTTTGAAACTCTTTCATGAGCTCATAAGAATATTAGAATAATTCATTCAATCTGTTCGAAATATTTATGAATACTGAACATTCCAGTAAGTATTCGAAGAATTCATGATATCTGAGGAAATATTGTTATAATTATACTCAAAGATTCATTGAAAATTCGAAGTATTCACGAATATTCAACTATGGTGATTATTAGTAAAATTTGTCATTTGCTTCAATTAATATCTAGGAGTTATTTTAATAGCCATCCTAAAAGAAAAATTCGAAAGACCCTACGAAAAATATCGTTTTGGTCAGTATTCTTGACAATGATTGTGTTATGATCAGTTCGATTATTTATTGTATACCCATGATAGTCGAAACATTCAGTAATAATTGGGTTGGTACTAACCTATACGTGTCTACCTTGAAAGTGGCTAAACTTCAAAGGCTGATTATACGAGTGGTTTTCAAAAAAAATTCATATAACACATCTTCGAAATGTTGCCTTTTTTTCTTCAATTTGAAGTGATCGCCCTGCATGTTGTTTCAATGAAAAAAATTACTAAGTTTCTCGAAATCATTGAATGTTTGAGTACAGTGGCAGCATACGAAAAGTGAACGACTGTGCAGAGCATATTAGGCTTTTTTTAGTTGTTTGAATCAGGCTTTGGCATAAAAAAGTTATATTCTGTGAATTTATTCTGACGTTTGTTGTCAACGACTGCGTTATATAGGTATAGAAACATATGGACATAATAGTTATTTATGTACCAAGTGCGTTATATGGATCCTAACGCCCGGAGGGAAACATTCGGCCCGAGGGCCTTTGGCCCGAGGGATGAATGTTGCCCGATGGGCGTTAGGATCTAATAACGCTCGTGGTGCATACAAGATTTTATTTTTCACGAATATATCAAGATATCGAAAAAAACCAAAAGAAAATGTTGAATTTCTGACATTTCTTAAATTGCATCATTTTCGATGTCATTCTAATCGGAAAATTAATGAGAACTGTCAGATCTGTGTCATGCGTGTTTACGTGTGGGAAGTGCTTGAGAATATTTGTTCATTGTGAACGAAATAGGCCAGATTCAAATGAAACAAGGTATGAATATCCGTTTTCAATCCTTTTATAACGTTTATTACTAAAAATCATCTGTCAAGGTGGTTCAGAGCGGGCGTTATGATCCATAATGCCCGCTAAAATGCCCACGGGCATAATGAGTGTATTTATAGCAACCGTTTCTAAGGTAAAATGAACATATAATGTACAAGTGAAAAATAAAATATTAATGAAGCCCAATCTGCAATAAGAAGAAAAATCGTTCATATTTTGCCTGCCGCCACTGTACATCCTAGTAAAAACAAAAGTTTTAGATTCCAAGCAAAGATATGATATTTTTAAACCTATTTGGCAAAAACACAAACAAAGTCATAACTCGAAAGCTACAAGAAATCGCATAACATAAATGGGGTATCTTTGAATATCTAAAAATAATTATACCTAAATTAATAGTAGATTATACTCCATACATTGCACACTGTTTATAGTTTATCAAAATGATAGCCAAAATATTATTTTAGGCAGATGTCCGAATTGGAAAATCTATCAACTAACAATGTTCATGATAATATTCACGGTAAAACACTTTATCCTCTCCTATAGAGTAATATGTCAATTATTAAACTAATTTCTATGTGTAATAGTTGCTATAACACAACCGTAGACATGTCTATGAACCGAAAAGCGAGTGTTATAATAACACCCGCCCATAACACCCGCTAATAAAAATACCTAGGAAAAATGAAATTGCTTACAAAAAAAATGAATAAAAAGTAGGATCGCTCCGGAAATCTATTTCAGCCATCAAGATAACGTTCTAGCGATTCATTCCAGATTTATTTTTTGAAAACGTAAGTTTTTGAAGTTGCGAAAGTACTTGATTTGATTAGTTAGAGACTCTGATTTGAGTCCCGACCACATAGTACAGAGGTTTGACGGTTGGACGAAATGTTGTCAACGCTTTTGACAACTGTTCAAAATTTTTTAAATGCAGATTAATTCGAATTTTACTGAAGAAGTCATGGATAAAGTATAGTATTCAATTCGCGGTAATGCTCAAAACACACTTGATGAATTACACCACTCTCGCCTGACGGCTCGTGGTGCAAAATTCATCTGTGTGTGTTTTGACCTGCATTACCGCTCATCGAATAATATACTATTACATACTTCAATTTCCCGGAAATCTATTGGTTTTTGAGAATGTGAATAAAATTTCATTACATTACTTAGGACCTGAACATATATGTACAGAGAGACAAGAAAAACATTATTTCTACACCAAATAACACAAAAAGTCTATATAACTCCTGAGAATTCTTTATTGCTAAGAAACCAAAGAATCAATAACAATTTCTGAACCTCCTTTCGAATAGACTACACAAGATTGTTTGTTAATGACTTTTGGATATTTTAAATTGACGCTTATGTGGAGGATTTATTCGAAATGGAGAAAAGAATTTGTCACCATTATATTTGTATGTTTATATTCAGATCTTTTATGAACAATTACATCCAGAAGTCGAATTCATATTTCGATCACCTTTCCGTAATAAATTTGATTGAATTTTTCATTTTAATAATCGACTAGATGTTTTATATCTACGAGTATTCAAAACATATAGTATTTATGATGAGGTAAAGGAAAAAAGTACATAAAGAAACCTTTTCAACCTAAAAAACTGTTGAGTAGACCACCAATACAATATGACTTGGCAAAAACAGATTGATTCGAAAAGTAAAGACTAAGTGAAAGAGTTTCTTGTTTGTCGACATTTAATTACTAAAGAATATCCTAGTTTCTGTAAAAAAGAAAAAAAATATATAAAGAAGTGAAAAAAATCTTTCAGGTCTTCCAAGTAATTAACTCATGGGATTTTGTTGAGGCAAATATCCGAAATTAGGGTTTTTCGCAATAGTTCTATAAGATCATAAGAAATAGCCTACAAAAAACTCGAAGAAGGCCGTCTTATATGTCGAACAATAAAATAATGAATTAATGATATTTGTCTGTGTTCAAAGCTCATCTTGGTATGAAATAGAAAAATGTATCAAAAGCTATTGCAATATAATTCGAATATTCTGTGAACTATCGGTCACATTTTCAAATTTTTTGTTGAAACTTTGAATCTATCTGGAAAATTAAGGGTAACTCAATACATACAATGAAATTTGGACTTGAATTGGGTACTTTTTGTTCAATATCCCAAGAAGCTTGGATCAATGGATATTCTATAGAGGTAGGTAGCGGTGAAATCTTTGCGAAAATAATCCTTTGGCGAATAAAGTATCTCTTCTGAAAAAAAACTATATTTTTTCAGCAAGAATACTAAAATTTTGTGTAACAATCTTCATCTGGATATCAATTCAAGCTACTGGTCCTTCAAGATCATTGCCTAACCAACGTAAAAAATTACCAGCATTCAGGTATAACTATAGGCTTTTAATTTTCTAGGAACGCAAAAAAGCCTCATCAGAATTTATTCGCATAAGCGTATAAAACATAATTGTAAATTACAAATTTGCACAAGGACATTTCACAATTCCAAAAAGTTCTTCTGATCTCTTTATAATTGCTCATCAACGTAATGAAATTTGTCACCTCAATATATAAAGGTGCATGCAATATGGTTCTATCAGTAGTATCATCCATCTCTCTCAAGTCACCAAAATGATGCTCATATTGTTTGTCGTAGTAGCTGCTGCTATCAATGTAGCTCAATGCGAAGACGTGTACACATCTAAATTTGACAACATAGATCTTGATGCCATAATGAAAAACGAGAGGTTATTGCAGAATCATTTCAACTGTCTTATCGATGGACAGGGATGCACACCAGAAGCAGAAGAACTAAAAAGTAAGTATTATATTATACCATTGCATTGTATTGTTTGTTTGTAAAGTCTTCATCGTTAGACCACTTAATCGGTGGAAACGAATTTTTTATATCTGCTTCGAATTTTAATACTAACTAAGGGGCAATATAGCATTCAGGTTTAAAATAACTCACATGTAAAAATCAATGAAAATTATTTGTCGAAGTAAAATAAATATGTATTAGGGTTGAAACATATGTAGCGTTTTCAATGAAGTGACATTGTCTTGATACACCTTCAATGAATATGATGGATGACAAATCGAACACTGAATTAGTGCCAACATAGGAGGATTTTCAATGTAGATGAAAGTAGCTTGAGCTTCTTTGCGGGATGGTAAAGCTGATACAGAATTATAAAAACAGGCTTCACCTCTCCTGTAATAAAAATCTGTTCTTGTTGAAACATCAGGCCCATTTTAAAATGGGGTATTTTAAATCAATCTAAAGAAAAACACCAGTTTGTTTTAATGCCAAGTATCTTTCATGAATACTTCCAGTCATATTCGATTTCTTGGTGGGCATTGATGTTTTGTTTTCTGTATAGAAACCTTTCATGAAAAAGAAATGTGATCTGTTGTTGAGTATTATCAATTGTTCATAGATCTCATATTACACATACCAATTTTGATTCGAAACCTACAACCCATAATAACCAAAATTTTTTTTCAGAACATATTCCTGAAATAATGGACACCTGCTGTGCTAAATGTACAGAAAAGCACAAGGAAGGAGCGAAGAAAATGACAAAATACTTGATCGAGAACAAGCCTGAGTTGGTAAAGAAAATGTTGGATAAGTATGATCCTGAGAGGAAGTATGCTAAGAAATGTGCAGAACATCTTAAATCGCAAGATGTGGATCTCAGTGGCTTCTGAATTATATCCATGCTCCCATTAATATATGAAAGTTGTGATTAATAAATCGATGCAGAAATTTTATAGTTTCATTAATTCTGAAGCATTGAGAGAAATGAAAATATTTATCTCAGTTCGAAAACAGAGTAGTCGAATAATAATGTTGAACTAGTTCAACGGGAGTTCAGTTGGCCCCAGTCTGATGATCTTGGGACTTTTTCCCAATCTGTATTCGAATACTCATTCATAAATTAATTTGGATAGTCAAATAATTTATTCAAACTATTCAAAACACTAATGAATACTCAACCTTCAACAGTATTCGTTAATACACAGAAACGATTCAATAAACATTCGAACTACTAATAAATAATCAACTATGTTGACTACGATGATTAATGTAATAATAAATGGATTATAACTTTCATCAACATTTTTTGTCCCCATCAATAATTTTTTTTTCTGTGACGGGAAAAAATGTGACATTTTATATCTCTTGACAGGTCACAAAATATGACTTTTTACGAAATTACTTTTTTCTCCAACCATCAAAAAATGTTGACATTTTTGTACTATTTTCAGGTGCAAAAGTCATAAATTCCCTTACCGGACAAAAATTCGCTAGTTACTTAGCAACACTTTTAATCCTAGGATTAAAAACGCTACTTTTAATCCTTGGATTAAAAGTAATTGCATTTGACGTCTAGTTGACAATCACTGTCATTAGTATGTGTTCAAATTTATAACCAAATTATTAACGATTTTTGACTGAAACCAATTTTATTGTAATTTTGACTTGATTGGAGAAAAAATAGTATATATTATTCGGACTAAAAGTGCCTATTTTAACTCGCAATTTTGCATTCGCTCGGCTGCACCTCGCAACTGCAAATATTGCTCGTAAAAAAAAATGCACTTTTAATCCTTATAATATAATATACTATTTTTCCTGTCAAAAAAATGATTCTCTATGTAGCCGGGAAAAAAGTAATCACTTTTTTCCCGGGGAAAAAGTAATTTCGTGAACAGTTATATTTCTTTCACTATTAAATGTTTGTTTTTCCTGTCACAGAAAAAAATAGTGTATTATACACGGGAAAAATATTAGATTTTAGCTCTCGGCCTTTTGTCTCCCTCCGCTTCGCGTCGGAAGACAACATAACCTCGAGCTAAAATCTAATACTTTTTTCCCTTGTATAATAAATAACTATGAAATACCCTAAAATTATTTGG